>JAJEOX010000049.1:0-133355 GCA_020740385.1 Mylabris phalerata | reverse complement strand
CATCGTATTTATTCTTTAATTAAATATTGGTTATGTAAAAATACTCTTTTTTAATTATAATTCTTCTTATTAAAGAACTTTCTCGGATGCATAGGCAAACGCACTTTTTTCGAAAACCGCGTGGGGGGTTGAACTACCTGGATTGCTGGTGCACTGTAAGCCTTGTTACCTGCATAGCGCAATGGTATCTCGTCAAAATTCATCAACATATACCCATAAGCTCCCATGTTTTTCGGTTCTTCTTGTGCCCATACGAAATCATCTGCATTTGGATAAGAAGCAATTACTTCTTTGATTTGCTCGATTGGCAATGGGAACAATTGCTCTAAACGCACAAAATGCAATATCCTCTCTTCCTAGTTCTTCTCTTTTCGCTATTAAAATCATAGTAGAATTTTCCTGAACAGAATACCAATGATTTCACTTTTGCTTTATCTACAGCTGCATCGTCAATTACATATTGGAATTTACCATCTGCTAATTCGCTAATTGTTGAAGTAGCTAATGGATGTCTCAATAAACTCTTAGGCGACATTACGATTAATGGTTTTCTGAAATCAGTTACCATTTGTCTTCTCAATAAGTGGAAGAAGTTAGCTGGTGTTGTACAGTTTGCAACGAACATATTGTGTTCTGCACAAAGCTGTAAATAGCGTTCAAACGAGCAGAAGAGTGTTTCTGCACTTGGTTTTCATACCCGTGAGGCAACAACATCACTAAACCATTCTGGTTGTTCCATTTATCTTCTGCTGCAGAAATGTACTGATCTAGCATAATTTGAGCTCCGTTAGAGAAATCTCCGAACTGTGCTTCCAGATTGTCAATGTATTCGGATTAGTCAAAGCTTATCCATATTCAAATCCTACAACAGCATATTCAGACAATAAAGAATTGTAAATTCTCATTTGTCCTTTTTGATCTTTCAACTCATTTAATAAAACAACTAGTTCCTCTGTATCTTCTGTTGTAACTACAGCGTGGACGGTGAGAGAACGTACCGCGTTTCTACATCTTGTCCTGACATACGTACATCATACCCTTCTGAAAGTAAAGATCCGTAAGCCAATAATTCACCCATTGCCCAGTCTTACTTATCGTTTTCAAAGAACATCGCTTTGCGGTCTCCGATTAGACGTTTTACTTTGCTAATGAATTTTTTATCTTCTGGAAGATTGGTAATTACTCAGCAATATCCGTCAATACTTGTTTAGACACTTTCGTGTCATAATCCACAACCATTTCTTTTTCGTCTACTGTTCTGAAATCTTTCCAGTTTTCTTGCATGAACGTTCTGATTTTAGCAAATTCATTCTCACGAGAAAATTTGTAAATCTTGTTTCTAATACATCTTTATATTGTTGTTCTAAGTCTTTCACAAAGCTTTCGTCTACAATTTTGTCTTCCAACAATCTTGCGTTATAGATATTTCTAGGCATTTGGATGCTTTGCAATTAACTTATATAAAAGAGGTTGCGTGGAATTTTGGTTCATCTCCCTCGTTGTGTCCATATTTACGGTACCCTACTAAATCGATGAATACATCTCTTCCGAATGTCATACGGTATTCTAAAGCAAATAAAAATGCGCGTACTGCTGCTTCTGTATCATCTGCATTTACGTGCAATACAGGAGAAGCGGTAACTTTCGCGATATCTGTTGAATACGTTGATGAACGTCCATCTGTGTAGTTTGTAGTAAATCGCACTTGGTTGTTTTAAACACAATGTGGATTGTACCTTCTGTTTTATATCCTCTTAACTGAGCATTTGTACAATTTCATACACAATTCCTTGTCCTGAAATAGCAGCATCTCCGTGTAAAGCAATTGGCAATACTTTTGAAGGCTGGCTAGCGAATATTGTATCTTGTTTTGCTCGTGCAATTCCCTCAATAACAGCACCAACCGTATCTAAGTGAGAAGGGTTTGGCGTCAAGTTTACGTGGATATCTTTACCTGAGCGTGTTTTACGTGTTGAGCTTAATCCTAAGTGGTATTTTTACGTCTCCGTCATATCCTCTACAGCATCATAGTCTTTTCGTCAATTCGGAGAAGATCTCTTGTGTTGGTTTTTTGAATACGTTAGCTAAAACGTTCAAACGACCACGGTGTGCCATACCTACTACGATTTCCTCTACTCCTTTTGCCGCAGCAGATTCAATTAAAAAGTCCATCGCTGGGATAGCAGCTTCTAAACCTTCTAATGAGAAACGCTTTTGACCTACATATTTTGTATTTAAGAAGTTCTCAAAAGAAACAGCTTCAATTAATTTATGTAAGATTTCTTTTTTTCTCTTCCGCGTTAAATTTTGCTTCTGGGATTTCGAAGTGGTCTTGAATCCAGTTCACTTCTTTTTCATCAGTGATATATTTGAATTCAATTCCCAAAGTAGCACAATAAATTTTCTCTAATTGAGCGATTAATTTGTGCTAAAGAGGAAGCAGGTAATTGAATTGCTTTCGCTGCGTCGAATGTAGTATTCAAATCAGCGGAAGACAATCCAAACTTCTCTAAACTTAAATCGGGATGAACGACTCTTCTTTCTCTAAGCGGGTTTGTTTTAGTCAATAGGTGTCCATAAGTCCTGTAGCCATCGATTAGTTTTAGTACAGCTAACTCTTTTGTAATTTGGCTTGTAACAACCGAACTACCTGTATTTGAATTATTTGTTGGGGATGAAACATACGTTACTTTCTCTACTGTGCCGTCACTAAATTCATTTGCAAAATCGAAACCTTGAAAGAAGGCTCTCCAACTTGGTCCTACGCTATCTGGATTTTCTAAATATTGATCATACAAATCTGCAAAAAATGCAGTGTGTGTGCCGCGTTTAAAAAGGAAAATCTATCCATAATTTTCGTCTAAAGACCTATTGATTAAATATTATATATACAAAAATACAACTCTTTGATTACAAAAGTATAAACTTTTTCTTATTTTTATCTCAAAACAATTTCATAAAACAGCTATGAGAAGATTTTATGTCAAAAAAATGAGTGTTTTATTCATTTTTTCATTTTTTTTATTGTCCAATTTTCACTTTTTTGCACAACAAAACCGAAATAACTCAGAAAATTACGATTCTGTCAAAAAATGGAGGTTCGGAGGAGGCTTCGGATTGGGCTTTGGCAACGGGTATACCGATGTGATGTTAGCGCCAAGTGCCTTGTACGAAGTGAACCCCTATTTGAATCTAGGTGTGGGTTTACAAGGAAGTTACATCAACAGCAAAAATCGCTCTTTTTACTATAGTAGTGTAAAAGAATACCAATCTTGGATTTATGGTGGAAGCTTGATTGCGCTTTCTACTCCATCCCTCAACTGCAGCTGTCCATTGAACTAGAACAATTGCGTGTCAACAACACCTATACCTATAAAGAGGATGTACACAAGTTGGTGCCAACTTTTGGAATACCGCCTTATTCTTAGGTGCAGGATACAGTAGTGGACCTGCCACAGTAGGAATTCGATACAATGTTTTATACCGAGAGAAAGATATGGTATACGGAAGTGCTTTTATGCCTTTATTCGCGTATACTTCTAATAAACACCTTAACCTGAACCGATAAGGTACAAAAAAAGAGCCGATTAAACAAATCGGCTCTTTGTTTATCTATTATTCTTTGGATAAACTTGCTCGGAAATACACCTTTTGAAACTCGCGTTTCACAATCAGGTACGTCAATTGTTGAAAGTAATTAAATACATCCCCTTCTTCTAGCGCTCTGATGTCCTTTTCTGCTACATCAATGCGGTTACAACAACATGGACAACTTTGCAGGAGCACGAGAAGCAATAGCTTCCAACACTTCTTGAATTTGTTGAACTAGTCCAAGAGGAGTTGAAACAGGAAACGCCAAATTCTCATCCACACTCATTCTAAAGTCGCGTTCCACTTGTTGAACCAAAAGTTCAAACAAATTATTCTGTTCCTTTAATTGATTTTCGAGATAAGTGACTGCTACTTCCATCTATTTTTACATTTGTCTGTTCATTAATTCTTTACTAAAAACGCGAAGTAGTTCTTTTTTATCTTCTTCAATAGCCAAGATATCTAAAATCTTCAATGCCTTTCCGTATATTGTTCAATCAAACTGTGAGGATGCTTGTTGTGATCCTGTTTCAATAAAGAGTTGTTTGACACGGGTAATTTTTTGTTCTTGATCCGCACAATCCACTGTAGCATAAAAATGGAGTAACTCCTCTTTTTGTGCTGGATTGGCTTGTTCTAAGGCCTTTAAGTATAGAAACGTTTTTTTTATTTTCTAGGATACCGCCTCCAATTCGTTTGCCAAATGTTTGCTTCATCTCCAAAGGCATCTAAGTGGTCATCTAATAGTTGGAACGCAATTCCTAAATTTAAACCAAAGTTATAAATCTGATCCCGTTTTCTGCTGTCGTTTTTGCTACAATAGCTCCCATTTTTAGCGCTGCTGCAACTAGAACTGCCGTTTTGTACTCAATCATCTTGATGTACTGTGCAATCTGTACATCTGAACGTCCTTCAAAACAAATATCGTATTGCTGTCCTTCACAAACTTGAAATAGCTGTTTTACTAAACAACTTCGCCAAATCTCTAAAAATAACAGGCTCGTAGTGTTCAAAATATTGATAAGCTAAAATCAACATGGCATCTCCAGAAAGGATAGCTGTATTGACATCCCATTTTTCATGTACGGTCTGATGTCCTCTTCTCAAAGAAGCAACATCCATGATATCGTCATGCATCAAGGAAAAGTTGTGAAAACAACTCAATCGCTGTTGCCGCATAAATAGCTTTTGTAGGATCTTCATTGAAAACATCCGCTGCCATCAACGTTAAAACCGGTCTGATTTGTTTTCCTCCTAACGAAAGAATATAAGAAATAGGTTCATAAAGTTCTATGGGTTGGCATCTAATTGAATTGAATTGAGATAGTCAGCGATCTGTTCTTTGTATTTTGCTATTGACTGCATGTTCAAAAAAATTTTGGTAAAAATACGCGTTTTATAAAGACTTTTCGTTTCTCTCTGCTATTCTACCTTTTGACTGCCGCAAATATCCTAAAAATAGATTAGTAATCCACTAGTTTTTCTCGAAAACAATAGGCAACCTTCCTTCTTTTTTATCTACTTCTGCATCTGTTCCTTCTTCTCCTACTTTATTTTTTTCACCTGATAATATAGTGGAAACTTTTCTCGATGTTAAAGTTTTTATAATAAAAAAGGAAACTTTTTAAACGATATAAGTTTCCTGTCTATATTTGCCCGACTAAAAAGAGATACATGGAAACTTTAATACTAGAAAAAGCAACACATTTGTTTTTATCTCAAGGATTTAAAAGCATAACAATGGACGATATTGCAGCTGAGCTGTCTATATCTAAAAAGACAATCTATCAGCACTATGCTTCTAAGCCTGAGTTAATTGAAAAGTGTTTGGTTTATATCAATGATAAATTCTTAAAATCATTAGAACTAGTTATTGCACAAAACAGACCTGCTGTAGCAGAAATTATAGCAGCACACAATAATATGAATGAAGTTTTTGCAATAGAAACCTCTGTTTGTTTATACCAACTAAACAAGTATTACCCGAAGATTGCACAAAAACAAAAGATTGTACACAAGAAAAAATATGTGGGTATTATTGAACGCAACTTAGAAAAAGGAATCAAAGAAGGGGTATACCGCGCAAATCTCGATGTTGAATTTACAGCTCGCTTACACATCGCCTCTGTAGTATTACTCGATGACCAGGATTATTTTGAGCCTGAAGAATAC
Source organism: Mylabris phalerata (assembly GCA_020740385.1). Classification (NCBI taxonomy): domain Eukaryota; kingdom Metazoa; phylum Arthropoda; class Insecta; order Coleoptera; family Meloidae; genus Mylabris; species Mylabris phalerata. Next base: position 127,592 of record JAJEOX010000049.1, on the reverse strand, counting down.
ACCCATATGCAGTTACACGCTTTACATCTCGAGCATCACATTCGCAGCATCACACAGAAAAAGGATTAAAACAAATACTTAGAATTAAAAGAAAGCATCAAAAATGAATAAACCTTCTTAACCCTATGTAGCCTATTGCTCTCTGCTTGCCTTTGGGCGCAAGAGCCTTTGACCTTACAAGAAGCTTTACACTATGCTTTGGAGCACAAAGCAGAAGCCAGACAAGCGGCTTTAGATATTACCAACAGTGATTATCAAATTCAAGAGGTCAAAGCCAATGGCACTTCCGCATTTAAATGTTGAAGCCAATATTGCCAATAACGTCAAGATTCAAGAGATGCCTTTAACGTTAGGTGGCCAAACGCAAATGATTCCTTTCAATTTGAAATGGAATTCCCAAGTTACTGCTACTGCCTCGCAAATATTATTTAATCAGGCGGTATTTATGGGATTAAAAAGCAGCGCGCTCAGCTAAAGAGTTTTACATCATCAATAAAGAGCATGACGGATGAACAAATCATCGAAAAAGTAGCCTCAACGTACTATCAAGTATTTCAATCGAAAGCAATGTTAAAAACCCTTGATACCACGATAAGCAGTACAACGCGCATCAAAGATATCATTGAGGATTTGCACCGTAACGGTATTTAGCTACGCAAATTGATTTAGATCGTACCAAAGTAAGTTTGAGCAACTTAAAAGCAAACAGACAACAAATCATCAATGCTATTGATTTACAAGAAAATGCATTGAAATTTTTCATGGGAATGGATTTACAAACCGCCATTCAATTGCCTGAAAAACACGTTCAGCATTGATGAGAGTACCATTTAGCTGAAAATAAAATTGACACAAGAACTGAAATACACTTATTGGAGAAACAAAAAGAATTGTTAGCCTATAAACTCAAATCTATCCAAGCGGATTATTATCCTTCTTTAGCGGCCTTTGGTACGTTTGGGTTATCAAGGGATGGGAGATAAATTCCCATGGGAAATAAACCGAGTGATGGTGTATTTCTGGACAAGTGCTTCAGCGGTAGGAATAATCATTAAAACTCCCTATTTTCAATGGTTTTGAAACCCGATCAAGAGTGAGACAGGCCAAAATTGACATCGAGAAAATTGACGTTCAACTAGATGATACCAAACAAGCCTTGGCTTTAGATTTTGCCAATGCACAGAAATCAATTGAAAATGCCTTGATTACTATCAACCTCCAAAAAGAAAATGTGGATTTAGCGCATAGTATTTTAACGGAATATGCAAAACAATTACAAGCATGGTTTAGCGTCCTTGACTGATTTACTGAATGCAGAAAATGCCTATACAGAAGCAGAGAAACAATTAACACCACTGCGCTACTTGACTTTAAACTTGCTTGAAATTCAAATCATCAAATCACAAGGAGAATTAAAAACCTTACTCGACTAATTCTTTATCAAATCTCAAACAACCATGAAAAAAATAATAACAGCCTTAGTCCTTGTTGCCTTAATTGGAGGGACCATCTACATATTAAACCGAAAACAAGACCAATAATGATGCTGAAAACTGCTATTGTAGCAGAGCAAAATGCGACCATTACGGTTCGTGTGGAGCCAGCGACTGTTCGCGTAGTTGATGCAACTTATAAAGCAAACGGAAACTTTGTTCCCTATCAGGAGGTAACCCTTTCAGCAGAGAACAGCAGGTCGTGTAGTAAAATTACTAGTTGACGAAGGGGCACAAGTGCGCAAAGGACAAGTAGTTGCCTTAGTTAATAGCGATCAAATCAATGTACAAGTGCGCAATGCTGAAGCTGCCTATGCCACAGCCAAAGCCGATGCTTCTCGTTTTGAAAGTGCCTATACAACAGGAGGAGTTACCAAAACAACAATTGGATCAGGCGAAACTGATGCTTCAAAATGCAGAAGCGAATTTGAAATCAGCTCAAATTACTGCAGGCGATGCTCATATCAAAGCCCTATTGATGGAATTATCAATAAAAAACACGTCGAACAAGGAAGTTTTGTTGCGCCTGGAGCCCCTATTTTTGACTTAGTTAATGTGAATCAATTGAAATTGAGAGTAAATGTAGACGAAAGTCACGTAGCCAATCTAAAAGAAGGAGATAACATTGAGGTAAAAGCTAGTGTTTTCCCTAATGATCGCTTTGAAGGAAAAGTAACTTTCATTGCACCTAAAGCAGATGCTGCGTTAAATTATCCTGTAGACTTACTACTAACCAACAACAAAGACAATAAATAACGTGCAGGGATGTATGGTTCAGCTTATTTTGATGCAGATCAGAATCAAGATACTCCCTTACTCCTTGTCCCTCGTAATGCATTTGTAGGAAGTGTGAGTTCTAATTTAATCTATCGTGTCATTGACAATAAAGCCGTAGCTACGACCGTAGTATCAGGTCGAAACCTAGGCGATTTTGTTGAAATTCTAGAAGGATTAAAAGAAGGAGAAATTGTTATTACCTCTGGGCAGATCAACCTTACCGATCAAGCTCCTGTATCCATTATTAACTAACGGCCTAAAAGAAAAGGATTGACATATGAAAATAGCCGAAATATCCATCAAGCGTCCGAGCATCATTATTGTGTTATTTATTGCCCTTGTACTCGGAGGTATATTTAGTTATAAAAACTTGAGTTATGAGTTAATTCCCAAATTTGAAGTCAACGTAATTACTGTAGCAACAGTATACCCTGGGGCTTCACCTTCGGAAATCGAAAACACCGTAACCAAGAAGATTGAAGATGCTGTTGCCTCTTTAGAAAATGTAAAAAAAGTTGAAGCCCTTTCTTTTGAGAGCTTATCAACGGTAATGATTTACTTAACTTCCGAAGCCAATGTGGATTTGTCATTGAATGATGCACAACGCAAAATAAATGCAATCCTCAAAGATTTACCCAAAGATGTAGATCCACCTTCTTTACAGAAATATTCGTTAAGTGACTTACCTATTATGACGTTGAGTGTAACGAGTACCTTAACGGAAAAGGAATTATACGATTTATTAGATAAGAAAATTCAGCCGATTTTTTCTCGTGTTGCAGGAGTTGCAAAAGTTGAATTAGTTGGAGGAGAAGAAAGAGAGATTCAAGTTACTACTTGATCCAAAGAAAATCGAAGCCTATGGATTAAGTGTACCCTTGGTCCAACAAGCGGTATTGAGTTCTAACTTAGACTTCCCAACAGGAAGCGTAAAATCAGGAGACAAGCAAACCTTAATCCGTTTAGCTGGAAAATACAAGAACATCGAAGAGATGCGAAACCTTGTGATTGCTTCTCAAGGGGGAATTGACATTCGATTGAGTGCTATTGCCGATGTCCAAGACGGAATTAAAGAAGTAGAAAAAAATTGCTCGTTTGAATCAACAATCGACCATTTTAATGCAAGTGATTAAACAATCCGATGCGAATGCAGTAACGGTAAGTGAATTGACCCAGCAAGCAATTGCTGAAGTTCAAAAAAACTACGCTGATATCCAATTGAACATCAAAACAGCTAATGACTCTTCTCAATTCACTTTAGAAGCGGCCAATGCCGTAATGTTTGACTTGTTTTTAGCTATTGTTTTAGTCGCTTTTGTCATGCTATTTTTCTTACATAGCTTTAGAAATGCACTGATTGTAATGGTTGCTATTCCGCTATCTTTGATTGCAACTTTTATCGGAATTTACCTCTTAGGATATTCCTTAAACTTACTGAGTTTGCTTGCACTTTCTCTGGTGGTTGGTATTTTAGTGGATGATGCGATTGTTGTGATTGAAAATATTCACCGTCACATGGAAATGGGTAAAAAACAAAGTACGTGCATCCTTTGATGGTGCAAAAGAAATTGGTTTTACCGTTACTGCTATTACCTTAGTTATTGTTGTTGTATTCTTACCTATTGCTATGTCTTCTGGTTTAGTACCGAATATCATTAAGCAATTCTGTGTGACTGTTATTATTGCAACCATGCTATCGCTATTGGTATCCTTTACCATTGTGCCTTGGTTATTCTCCAGATATGGAAAAATTGAGGTGATTCAACCTACTTCTTTCTTTGGAAAAAATTTTACATGGATTTGAAAAAGGGTTAACCTCTTTTACTCACAGTATCTCCGGTTTATTGGTATGGTCCTTAAACTCAACAAAGAATACCATCATTGTATTACTCCTTGTGGTCTTTGCTTTCTTTGGATCATTAGCCTTACCCTCTTTAGGTTATATTGGAGGAGAGTTTTTCCCTAAAACAGATAAAGGAGAATTCTTAGTGCAGTTGGAATTAGACAAAGATGCTTCTGTACAACAGACCAACCACATGACCCAAAAGGCAGAAGAATTTTTACGTACCAAACCAGAAGTAGTAGATATGATTACTACCGTTGGGCAATCTTCTGAGGGATATGGAGGAAGTCAGGCGACCAAAATACAAATCGGAAATTCACGTTATCTGACGGACAAAAAACAACGCAGTGAGAGTTCGTTCGTCTATGCAGCGAAGTTGAAAAAAGAATTAGCTCCGTTAATGGTGGGGGTAAAAGTTAAGACTGTTCCTGTGGGGTTAATTGGTGCAGAAGAAGCGCCATTGGCTTTAACCATAACAGGATCTAATTTGGATGATGCGATGGATTTTGCTATTCAAGCGAAAGCCTTATTAGATGAAATACCAGGTACCATGGAAACGAAGTTGACTACAGAAACTGGAAGTCCCGAGATCAATGTACAAGTTGATCGCGATAAAATGGCGGCACTTGGTTTAGATATGTATACGGTCGGGATGACGATGCAAACGGCATTTAATGGAAATACTGATGGGAAATATAGAGCAGGTGAATATGAATACGACATCAATATTCGTTTTCAAGAATATGCTAGAACAACGATTGATGATGTAAAAATAATCAACTTATAAAAACAATCAAGGGCAAGATGTCAAGTTAGAACAATTCGCAACAGTAAGCTATAGTTCGGGACCATCTATCTTAGAGCGCAGAGATAAGAGTCCATCAGTAACCATCAAATCCCAAACCATAGGGCGTTCACCTGGTGATATTGCCAATGAATGGTTACCTAAATTCGATCAGTTGACCTTAAAACCAGGGGTAAAATACCAATGGACAGGAACGATGGAAGATCAAGAAGAAGGATTCGGTACCTTGGGAATTGCCTTATTAGCGGCTATCATCTTGGTTTACCTTGTAATGGTAGCTTTATATGACAGTTTCTCAAAACCATTTATCGTTATTTTCTCTGTGCCTTTATCCTTTATTGGAGCCTTATTAGCCTTGGCTATTGCCAATATATCCTTGAACATTTTCACCATTTTGGGGATTATCATGTTGATTGGATTGGTTTGTAAAAATGCCATCTTGTTGGTTGACTTTGCCAACCACAGAGTAGAAGCTGGCGACAGTGTACACGATGCTTTAATTGCTGCCAATCACGCGCGTTTACGCCCAATCTTAATGACAACGATTGCCATGGTTATTGGAATGGTGCCCATTGCTTTAGCTAATGGAGCGGGTGCAGAAATGAACAACGGATTAGCAGTCGTTATTATTGGTGGATTATTGTCCTCCTTGCTCCTTACGTTAGTTATTGTGCCCATCATCTACTCTATTTTTGACAAAAATAGGCAAGCGATTTGGAAACAAAGAAAAAGTAGATTATCAAGCAGCTATGGATGCTGACTATGAACCTAATCACAACTTTGTAGATCATCACTAGGAGAATATCCTCGTTGACCTAGATAAAACTAAACAGCAAAGAGGGGACCTTAAAAGGTCACCCTCTTTGTTTTTTTAGGCTTTACCATCAACCATAAAAAAAGTCTGTAAACCATATACCGTAAACTGTAAACTATGAACCGTAAACTGTAAACCGTTCCGCTTATTGCTAGCACAACAAATCATCTTTTTCTTCCTTCTAAGCTAAATATCATCTAGTATACCAATTCGTACTGAAATTTCTCCTTTTTAGGCACTTCTATTTTTTTTCTTAACCTAAAACAACTTTTTTATCCTTTGGACTTCTTATTTTTATCCCTTTAACTATGAAATCATATTGTGAAGAATAATTACATACAATCCTACTCTATTTCCGACATCCTAAATCGATATGAACGTTTTATCGTGGATAAGCGATTAGCTGTGGTAGAGATTGGCCCTAAACACAGTCAATATTTTGTTATCGGTAAACCGTATAAATTCGCTTCTTTTGGTCTGATTTTAATCACCTCTGGGGAATGTGAAATTACAATCAACTTAGAACCGACCAAGGTAAAGAAGAACGATATACTTGTCGTTTTACCACAACAGTTTTTTGAGATTATCCAATACACTCAAGATTTTAGTGTTCAGGCTTTTTTCGCTAGTGGGGAATTGTTCCTAGATGCGGGATTTCATTTAAAATCCAACAACCTCATTCAATTCTTTTCTTCTCAATACCCTAAAATCTTACCCTTAAAACAATTATATCATTAAGGAAATTAAGTACCACTTGAAAACGATTGAACAAACTCGTTTTTGCTAAGGACAATATGTTTACTCACCAATTGATCTTGCATCACTTTTCTATTTTGATGTATGAATTGGGACATTTTTACAACAAGAGAGTACTAGCCAAAACAGAGAAAAAGACACTTCGCAAGGAAGAATTAACCAAGAACTTTCTCTTACTTGTTTCTTCCCATTTCAAAAAAGAGCGAAGTGTACAGTTTTATGCCGATCACATGTTCATTAGTCCGCAAGCACCTTACTAAGATCATTGCGGATGTATTTGGCAAAGCGCCCAAAGATATTATCGTGGAAACTATCATCCTTGAAGCGAAGATTTTATTGAAAGATCCGAACAATTCGATCACCCAAGTAGCCACTGAACTGAACTTTCAAGATGTTGCGCTTTTCAGTAAGTTTTTCAAAAATAGCACGGGTATCTCTCCTAGGGAGTTTAAGTTAATAAAATTAACATTTAAATAAATTTATACGTCTTTTTGACAACTTGAACCGTTTATTTAACTACTAATATTTAGCTAAAAATAGCGAGATTTGAGTTCTTTATTAGGAAAACACAGCCTAAAGTGCAAGGAGTTATTATTTTGCACATAAGACGCAAACTAAACAACAATGTTGAAGAATAAACAACAATATGCTCAAATAACAGCCATTGGGGGATATCTACCGACAACGAAACGTACCAATGCTGATTTAGAACGTTTGTCAGATACATCTGACGAATGGATTATGAAACGAACTGGGATCAAAGAGCGCAGAATTTTAGAAGATGGTTTAGCGACCTCTGATATGGCTGTTGCAGCCATCAAAGAACTTTGTTCTTCCTATCAAAAAAATGCAACGGATATTGACGCCATCTTAATTGCGACTTCCTCTCCCGATATGCCTATGCCATCAACGGCTAATATCGTATGCGATAAACTAAACCTCAACAATGTATGGGCCTTCGACATGAATGCAGCTTGTTCTGGTTTTCTATATGCCTTGGATATGGGTGCCGCTTTAATCGAGACGGGACGTTACAAAAACGTAGTGGTTGTAGGAGCGGACAAAATTAGTACGTATGTAGATAGCAAAGATCGTTCAACAAATATTTTATTTGGAGATGGTGCTGGTGCTGTTTGGTTAGAGCCTTCCGCAGAGACAGGCATTTTAGATGCTTTACTGTTAAGTGACGGCAAGGGAATTGAATACCTCAATATCAAAGGAGGAGGTGCTTTATTTCCTTATGATGTAGAAGATTGGAACGAGGAGCACCGTTATTTAAAACAAGACGGTAAAGTAGTATTCAAAAATGCTGTAACGGCTATGAGTGCTGCCTGCCAAACGCTATTAACCCAGAATAACTTAACCGTTGATGATGTGAATTGGTTAGTTGCTCATCAGGCTAATAAGCGCATCATTGATGCTGTAGGAAAAGAATTAGAGATTGAGGAACACAAAGCCTTAAACAATATTACTTATTCGGGTAATACAATTGCCGCAACCATCCCTCTTTGCATATGGGAGTTTAAAGATCAAATCAAAAAAGGAGATTTGCTTCTACTCACTGCTTTTGGAGCCGGTTTTTCTTGGGGAGCAAGCTTATTGCAATGGAACATATAAAAAAAGAGGTCTCAAATGAGACCTCTTTTAGGTTATAAATTATTTAAAACGTTCAGGTTCAGGTGAAGGCTACACGACCATTAAGCAAGTTCATCTGGAAAATCTACACCTTTTTCTTGAAGGTATTGAATCAGCTGACCATGCTTTGTCTGTAAATCCGAAGTACAATCACATGCAATAGGGCAAATTTGAAACGGAGAGATTTCTAAAATTATAGCAATCTCATTTAATACATCATTCTTCAATTTCGTCTTTCCGCTCTCAATATCAGAATACGCTTTTTGTGAAATATTAAGCTTCATCGCCACATATTCCTGAGAAAAGCCTAATTCTTTACGCCTTGAACGCATCTTTTCTGATTGAATCTTACATTTTTGTGCTGGTGTTTGCATAATAAACCTCGTAGTTTAATAAATTATCTCACACAAAGGTAACACTTTATTATATTTTAGTTCATTTTTATTAAACTTTATCGTACCTTTGATTAACATAAACAACAAAATCAATGTCAAGCTTAAAATGAATATAATGAAAAATTAATGTTCACAGATTCATATAGTGCTTAACGAAAAACTGCTTTCCCCAAAAGCAGTTTTTTTTTATGTCCACTTTCGTCCTGTTCACTGTTCACAATCGAACACTCACCTTGAAGACAGATATTGTAATGTGCTAATTTTTAGCAAATTAAAAAAACATTAATTTCTTGGCACGCCTTTGGTTTTCTAGTTAGTAAATAAAACTATTCATGAAAACTAAACTCATCACCCTTCTTTGTTCCTTTGCATCGCTAGTAAGCTTTGCACAAACTAAACTTTCAGGTTCAGTTGTTGACGCCACTCAACAACCAATTGACTTTGCAGAAATCCTATTGTTATCACAAGAGGAAAAGCTAATCCAACATACCTATACTGATGAAACAGGGACATTCTCGTTTGAGTCTATTCCGTCCAATTCTTACAAGATACGCGTAAATAATTTAGGAACCAAACAATATGAAACTACACTAACAATTTCCCAAGATACCACCCTGGCACCAATCATGATTCAAAATGATAAAATGCTAGATGAAATTGTCGTTGCTGCTCAAGCAAAGGTATTTGAACGCAAAGTAGACCGTACCGTATTCAATATTGAACAATCGGTACACGCCAACAATAGCAATGCAAAAGACCTATTAAAACTAACCCCTGGACTTAAAGTCGACAAAGATCAGAATTTCTCTTATAGGAAAAAGCAGCATGCAAGTAATGATTAATGACAAAATGTTACCTCTGACTGGAGAAGAACTAATTAACTACTTACATACCATCCCATCAGAGAATATCCAAAAAATTGAGATCATCAGTACACCCCCTGCCAAATATGAAGCGAGTGGAAATAGTGGATTAATCAATATTGTTTTAAAGCAAGCAAAACACAACGCGTGGAACAATCAAATCAGTACGGGTTTTGAGGCTGCAGATAAAGCAACATGGAAAATTAGCGATGTATTCAACTACAGCAAAAACAAAGTATCCATTGCAGCAGCTTTCAATGCGAGCACAGGGTACAATCAAGAAATTGGAAAAATGGATTTGCATTATCCTACAGAAACATGGAATACAGTATATCGCGAAACAAAGAAAAACAAAGATATTTCAGGTAGTTTCCAATTGGATTATCAAGCTACACCGCGCACTGGGTTTGGCGTACAGTATAGAGGCAATAAAAACACACAACAAACAACAGACAAAAACCAAGTAGGTGTTTATAACCTTGTTGATAACTTGCTTAAAAACATCGATACAAAAGGAAAATCAGCTCCAGATTTCAACAATCATGCAATTAATTTAAATTTAGCCCATAAATTTGATACTGTGGGAACTAAGTTAAATATAGACATGGACTACTTCAACTATATTACCAACAAATCACGAGTTTTCAACACAATTACAAGCGATGTTAATAACTTTGTTAACAAAGAACAACAAGCCCAAACAACAGGTGATCAAAAAAATAGACAATTACAGTGCTAAAATCGATATCGAACAACCCTTATCTTTTGTCAACTTATCCTACGGAGCAAAAGTGAGTTTTGTCAAAACGGTCAACAATGCCAACTCCTTTAATTTCAACAACCAAAACGCTAGCTAATGAAATTTTTACAGGCCGACCATTTCATTTACAAAGAAAACATTCAGGCTGCTTACATCAGCGCGACAAAAACCATTGCTAAAAAGTGGGAAGCACAACTAGGCTTACGTGTAGAGAGTACACAAACAACGGGAGAATCAGTTGCAACAAAAAACACTGAAAAAACAAACTATACAGAGCTCTTCCTACGCTTTATGTGAGTTACAAAATTAACGACGAGAACAATTTAAGTTTCAGTGCGAATCGCCGCATTAACAGACCTAGCTTTTGGCAATTAAATCCATTCAGATGGTATGTAAATGAATATAATTATGTGACAGGAGATCCGACCTTAAAACCAACGTATGTCAATGCAGTTAATGTAGGTTATACCTTTAAAAACAAATTGTTCATCAATGCCTCATATTCCAAAGTAACCAATTTAGCTTCGCAATATTCTAACATTGATTCAGCAACAAATATTCAAATACTCAAACAAGGAAATATTTTTGATGCTGCAAGTACCAACCTGAGTGTCACACATTCTTTTGACACCTGGCATTGGTTGAATTCACAAAACACGATATCAGCGTTTTACAATTCAAGTAAATTAATCCAAGAGGTTAATGTAGAAACAAATAACGGAATGGGGTATTATTTTAATTCGAATAATACGATTCAATTGAATGCAGACAAAACCTTTCAAGCACAGGTTGACTTCTGGTATCAATCGAAATTAAACAATGGAAACTGGAAATTAAAACCGATGTACGGACTAAACTTAGGTTTAAAATACGCGATGTTAGACAAAAAATTAAATGTTTCTGCTTACATGAATGATTTATTACGAACATCAAATTTACGCGCACAAGCAACATCTGATGGGGTAAAACAACAGTACAACATGTACAACGATAATCGCTATTTCACTTTTGGATTGAGCTATAATTTCGGCAATGCCAAAATCAAAGTAAAAGAACGCCAAGGAAGCAACAAAGACATTATCAACAGAAAATAAAAACGATTGTTTATAACCTAGTTAATAACTTATAGAATTCGCTGATTTTCAAGCGACAATTAGTTCTAAAAAATAAAAGTTATAAACAATTATAAAATAATAGTAACAAATGAGTTAAATGAACTACCTATAGGCATTATTCAAGTTATAAACAGAAATAACACCACTTGTTAACAACCTTATCAACATTGTTAATAAGTATACACCAACCTTATCACTATGAAAAAGAACATTACCCTATTTATTGCTTTTTTTTGTGGACTTACCCTTATGCATGCGCAACACATGATAAAGGGTAGAGTCCTCAACAAAGACAAACAACCTATTGATTTTGCAGAGTTGCACCTATTGAAAGAAAACAGTGATCAATTAGTTTCAACAAGGCTTTACTACCGAGACAGGAGAATTCACCTTAAAGAACTTACCAACTGAACAGTACAAATTAAACATTCACTATTTGGGAGAATTACTGTACACGCAAAATATTAAGCTAGATCAAACCCTTGATTTAGGTGATATTATTGCTGAATCTTCCACTCAATTGGGCGAAATTGTTGTACAAGCAGAGAAAAAACTTGTGGAACGCAAAGCTGATCGTTTGGTTTTTAATACCGCGCATAGTGTTGCCTCACAGGGAATGGATGCGATAGAGGCCTTGACCAATACTCCTTTTAGTCAAAGTACAGAATGACAAAATCAGCATTGTTGGAAAAAGCAGTGTAACCATTATGATTAACGATAAGATTGTACAAACTACAAGGCGATGCACTAACTAATTACTTAAAAACATTGCGTTCTGACGACATTGAAAAAATTGAGGTAATTACCAATCCCCCTGCTAAATATGAAGCTAGTGGTAATAGTGGACTTATCAATATCGTTTTAAAGAAGAACAAAACACTAGGGATGTATGGATCAGTAAGTAGTTCATATTCCTATAACAACTACAACTGGTATTCAATGAATGGTAGTTTGAATTACCAGAACAAAAAATGGGAATGTCATGTTAAAGGCCAATGGAGGGGATGGTAAATATGGAAATAAAAACACCTATACCTTTCAAAATGATACGCGAATCTTAGATTCTTATGCCAATCCAACGGGTAGTTATACCTCAGGAGGAGTCAACTTAACGACCAACTATCAACTATCAGATAAAGATGTAATTGGAGCAACCTACGATTTATCCAAGTACAAAAACGACAACACTAACCCGCATACAGCGAAGTATATTGCCTTGCCGCAATACAAAACAGACTCGATTATCAAATCCATATCGGAGGCAACAAATAACAATATTTACCACACGGCTAATTTATTTTACGATCGAAACTTAGATACACTAGGCAGTAAATTATCTTTAGGCGTGAATTATTTCTCTAATATTCCGGAGGGTTTCAACAGATATGCGAGATTATAATGCACAGAGCAACATTCGAAATGCAACCTACTATACCAATGATTTAAAATACCAAGTATGGAGTGGAACCGCCGATGTGTCATATAAATTACCTTGGGTGGATGTAGAGTTTGGAGGAAAATATTCGAATTACGACAACAAATCAAAAGTATTCTACTACAACCGCATAAATGAAGATTTAATTTATGACGACACCCGTAGTAAACCGATTCAATTACAAAGAAGATAATTTTGCAGGTTACGTAAGTTTACACAAAAAATTAACGGAACAATGGAGCGTTTAAAGCAGGTATGCGATTTGAACAAACGGAGGTAACGGGTCATCTACTAGAAACGAATGAAACATTTAAAAAATCCTATGGCAAATGGTTTCCAACGGCTTATGTTTCCTATGATCCTAGCGAAAAACACTCGTTTAACCTAAATTATTCGAAGCGAATTAATCGTCCATATTCGGGAATATTAAATCCATTCCGTTACTATGCCAATAGTTATTCATACAACAGTGGAAATCCAGAATTAGATCCTTCTTTTACGGATAATTTCGAATTGAACTATCTATTTAATGGTTCCTTATCTGTTGGTTTAAACTACTATCACATTTCAAATTCATTCGATCAATACTCAACCTTAATCGACGATGTTTTTGTAAGTACTTATTACAATATGCTCAATAGCGACAACTATGGATTAAGTGTATCCTATAGTGATAAGATAACAGGATGGTGGCAAACGAGTACAGGAGCAGATGCGAATTATTCCAATTCATTTTACCGCAATCAAATAGCCAATCAAATTCCGCAAAATGGGGTGTATTTTAGTTATTATTCGCAAAATACCTTTACCGTTAACACAGCTAAAACACTGAATTTATTTTTGAACTGGTATCACCAAGTACCGCATAAAGAAGATAATTCTAAATATGGTTCATACCAAGCGTTGACTACGGGAATCAAAGCTAGTTTACTAAACAAAAAACTCAACGTCAATGTTACGTTATACGACATCTTCAATACAGGGAAATCGAACGGAACAAGTTACTTCAATGACAACGTACAAAAATTTAGCAATTCATGGAATAGCCGAAGATTATCAATTGGAGCCACGTATACCTTTGGAGATAGTGCAAATAAGAAAAGTATCAAAGAAGCAAACTTTGAAGATAAAAGCAGAAGTAGTAAATAAAAAAATCACACAATATTGATTTACAGCATTTTACATACTTAATAAAATTTAACAAAAAAATATTTTCAAAGACTGTAACAAAACAAATAAAAGAACTACCAATAGTTCACTAAACAAGCGAAACTACTGGGGTTCGCTAAGAAAGTAAATTTTAATTCTCAGGAAAGTCTGTTTCACTTTTTTCTCTTCTTCACCGAAGAACAATAAAGCTTGAAGCACTTTTATAAAAATGGAGTGATGACCCATTTTAATTGATTAGTTAGTTGAGCGTCCTTTGTATTTCCATACAAGGGACGTTCTTATTATAGCCATTGGTGTTCTTGTTTTACTCGTGGTTCTTCCATCCTATTGACAATAGCAAATGCACGAGCATGCAGGAGTTCTTTTCTTCCCTCTGGGGTTCGGGTATAAACAATGCTATTCTTTCCTACTTCATGTGTCCATTGTTGCGCAAAGTAATTCACACGAGCTCTATTCACCCCAATACATTCAGGAACAGCATGAAAATCAGCTTCACTATCTTGAATCGGCAACAGGGTTTTTCGCGCTAATACATACCGTGGATTTTCAATAGGCGATAAGATTTCTTTCATACAAGAAGCGAATACATGACTTTCTCTCAATGTTGCTCCATCTAACGAACAAAATACACCTCCACCAAATTCCAAAGTAGTAACCACGCGAAGAGAAGCCCTTGGTGTAGTTAAAAGTTCAAAGGCACATAAGGTAGTACACAGCGCCTCCCCAATTCCTTGTACGTCTTTTCGCATATCACCAAACTTGCGATACATGCCATAGTACTTCCATCCTTTCCAACCAAAACGGAACCCTAAGCCCAGCACAAATGTTTGAAAAACCCAATATCCCAAAGACCATAAACTCAATCCATGGAGCAAAATCCCCTTGCCCAAACCAATCATTTGATAGGTCAAAAATAAAACTGCTGAACACACTAGCGTAAAAAAAGCAGAGACTAAGGTCTTATTGGTATAGAATTGCTTGGCTTTGTTTACATCTCTTCTTTCTATGGGTGAAGAAAATAATACCTTCACTCCTTCTGCCAAATGCGTGCCATTTTGGATTGCTGTCAACCAACGCGCTTTCAACCCTTCTCTTTGTTGTGCCAGTTGTAAGGTTTTCTGATTTTGTTGTATGATATACTCCTCATCTCGGATTCTTTTTTTCTGTGTCCCCTCCTGTAAACGCTCAATGCCATTCGAAATAAACGTTTGCTCTATTTGCTCACTATTTGATATTCCTACAAAAGTTTGAAAACGACGGTGAATAACCTCCCAATCTTTCCCTCCATCCGTTGCATACGCATCTACACAGGCTAAATGCCAAATATGTGCCGTTTTATTTGGGTCTTGAGGATTCACGCGAAATGCTCGTCCTCTCACCTGATTGGACGTAATATAAGCACCTATTGAACTCGCCATCACCAAAGCATTCAATGCAGGTGCATCCCATCCCTCACCCAATAAGGCTTTTGTTCCTACCAATACTTGAATGGTTCCTTCCTGAAACAGCCCAGTCATCCAATGAACAACCTGTGCGCGTTGCTGTGCAGTTAATTGCAAGGCGACATAATTGAGATCATAAGCTAAAGGTACTGCAGATATCCCTGATTCTTTTTCTTGGGCTACTTGATGTAAAGCCTCCAAACAAGAAGTAGGAATAATCACCAAGGAACCTGTTAATACCGCAATAGCCAGTTGGTTAACATTGTTGCGTCTCAGCGTTTCAAAAATGGATAGCACACCCAACTTAGACAATACCAAAGGGGGTGCTTCCGTAGTACTGTAGTATTCTTTTCGAATATAATCTGTCAATACTGCTAAACGTAAATCACGACCTAAACTAGCATATTCAAAAGCTAGAATCTCCACTATACTTTGCAATTTACTCAAACTAGAAAGCAGAAGATCGTCGCCTTTATTATCTTGAACCAGTTGAACCTGTCGAAAGGCAATGAGTCCTTTCTTTTTCAGTTCAGCGGTCAATTCATTTTTACACGTTAGATAATCAGGAACCGCTTGTAATAGATCCTCTCCTTGAAAGCAGTAGAAATTAAGCATCTTTTCAAACCATACTAAATCCAAAGAAGGGATTTCTTCTTCTTGTAACCCCAATACTTTCTTGTGTACTTTATCAATCACTCCATTGGCCTCTTGAAGAAAAACCAAACAAGCCACATAGGTTGTCAGATTCTCATAGATCCAATCCAAATGAGCTAAAGGCTGCTGAAAAATAGCAGATTGCTGCAGCGTTTGAATAAGCATCGGATGAGATTTAAATGTCGTATAAAAGGAATAGACTTCCGTTTTATGCAAGGCTATTTTTTCGCGTTCTTCCACTAAAGGGGTGCAATAGTAAATAAAATCTTGGTGAGGACACAAGTCTTCCACCTCTATCAAAGTAGGAACAGCAATTTCTTCATCCACAGGCCCTGCTAGAGCCATATAGCGCTGCCATTCAAAACTAGACGCTCCATAAGGAGGAGTTGCCGTTAAGCCTACTACCGTTGATTTTAATTCATTATCTAGTAAGTCTAACGCTTTCCACCATTCTTTTCGCAAATGATGTACCTCATCCACCAATAAAGTCTTAATGCCTACGGCACGCAATTTGGCAATGATTTCCTGTGCATGTATATTGGTATAGGTCACAGTCGTGTCTCCAGGCATTTCTTCGTCAGTTTCCTCCTCGTCTTTCAGGTAATTAAACGCTGCATGCAGTCCTTGATAAGTAGCAACGGTCAAAAATTTCGGCTGGGTTAGTTGAGTTGAAATCCAATCTGGGACTTCTTCCACTTGAAGAAAAAGAGAACAAAAACGGTCAATCCATTGATTTTTGACCGCCAATGTTGGAGCGAGAATCAAAGTCGGTTGATTTCAGTCGTAAAATCACTTCCAACCCCAAAACCGTTTTACCTGATCCTGGTGGAGCTACTACATGCAATTTATCATCTTGCAGATGAGTATCTAATTGATCTAACACTTTTTTTTGGTAGCTACGCCAAGGATATTTAAATGCAATAGGAGTGGGAAACTTTTTCAATAGTATCAATATTTCTTCCTTAAAAATAAGCAAGCTTTTGGTAGGAAACAAAGCGTTTTAAATGTTTTTACGAACACCGTGTAAAGTCATATTTTTTTCATTATTTTGTAGAACTATCAATATTTGAAACGACTTAACTGGCTTTCCACTAATTACAATGACGACAAAAATTCAATTTAAATTAAGTAACGACATCCTTCTTACTGTTATTCAGATGGTTGAAAAAACGGATGACTATGTTGTACAATCTATAAAAGACGCTTTATTGGTTAGTATAAAAGAGGATTTACTTGCTAAACTTGAAGACAAAGCCAAGAATATTCAGAAACAAGTTTCTATTTTAGACCACAATAAAAAGCATGTCATCGTTTTAAAGTACCACGAAGCGTACACGATGTACAAACTTTTAGAGCTCGTTTATGAAAAAGAGACCTTTGCGGATCATCCACATATCAAAAAAATCAAGCGTTTATTGGTGGACCTGGAGAACAAAGTAGAAAGTTTTACAACAGAAAATAACCCGTCAGATATCGCTCAAACTGCAACTCCTGCTTTGGCTGGTTTCCCTCGTTTAGGGGTCAATGAAATTATCATTGAAGAAGCTACCATTTTGGAAGGAGAGATGAATGAAGAAATACAGGCTAATATACAAGAAGAGGAGGCTAATCCGACTTTGGATCCTGCCATCGATATCAATGAAATAGTGGTGAAAAACTATTCCATTTTTGACCTTTTGGAAGAAAATCATCCGGCAGATACACAAGCTGAAGAAACAGCAAGTAAAGCCATAGAAGTTATTGCTGAACCAGTTATTATTGCTTTAGACGAAACACCTCAAGAGGAAGAGAAAACGACTAGTACTGAAGAAGAGTCAATGGATGTTTTTGTTCAAACTACACTAGAACAAGAACAAGAACCACCATTAGAAGAAGAAACAAGCATACAAGCAGAAGAACTCACAGTTCCTGTACTAGAAACTAGCACGGAAGAACCCGTGTTAGAAGAAGCTGTAGTTGAAGAAAGCGAAGAAAATTGTTGAAACAGCTACAACAATTGAAACAGAAAAAGAGGAAAAACGAAGAAGATGTTGTTCCCTTTTGGGCTCAACAAGCTCCACCTCCAATTTTTGATGGTATAGTTACTAAAACCTCGATTTGTATCGAAGCGGAAGAAGAAACAATGGCTTGTACAGAAGAAGAAACACTCCATCTATTTGAAGATATGGATCTTCCCATCCAACCCTTAGAAGAAAAAGCGGAAAAGGAAGTCAAAAAAGAAAAAAGAAAACCAGCAAAAGACAATACCCAACAGGGGCAAATTAGTCTTTTCTAAAATATGTCAATAAAGAGAGGTAGTGCTGGCACTACCTCTCTTTATTTCATCTCCACACCTCACCATCTCATCCCCTCACCATCTATCTCACTTATTTTATACTTGTTTTGGTGTTCGATGAATATATCTCACTTATTTTATATTTGTTTTGGTGTTCGATGAATCTTCACTGCGTTTCGATTTGCACTGCGTTTCGATTTTCACTGCGTTTCGATTCCTCACCCCCTCACCATCTATCTCACCTATTATATATTTGCTTTGGTATTCGATGAAATCTGCACTTCGTTCCGATTCCTCACCACCTCACCACCTCACCCCCTCACCATCTCACCATCTCACCACCTCACCATCTATCTCACCTATTTTACATTTGCTTTGGTGTTCGATGAATCTTCGTTTCGATTTGCACTGCGTTTCGATTTCTCAATAAAAATAAATCCCTATCTTTGTCCTAGTATTAACGAATAAATAATCCGATGAAATTATAAATAAGTATTTCGTTTTAGTAATACGAGTTGTTTTCAACTTGTAAGAGCAAACATTTTCTAATGGCATCTATCTTCCCTAGAGCCACAATACTTATTTATTTATGTGAATTCATCTCCAATGCCGTGAGTAGTGGTGTACGGGCCACAATAGTATATTACTCATTCATTTACATTTGATTATTATGTCTATCGTTATAAAAAATCTATCCTACGAACATTCGGATAAAACACCTTTATTTCACCAGGTTGACCTTGTGCTGAACAAAGGAGAAAAAGCCAATCTAATTGGTGCAAACGGAACAGGTAAAAGTACCTTATTGAAGCTTATTGCTACTACATCGCTCCCAGCTATTCAGCTCGGTGGTACAGCCTATTATTTACCTCAAATTAACACCAATCAAATGACGGGGCAAACCATTCAGGAAGCCTTACAAACAGATAAAAAATTACAAGCCTTACATCGCATTTTACAAGGCTCTGTAGAAGAACAGGATTATGTTGACTTAGATGATGATTGGCAAATTGAAGAAAATATTGCACAAGCACTTCAATACTGGCAACTAGAAGGAAAGGATTTGGCCCTTCCCATGCACCAATTGAGTGGAGGACAACAGATGCGCGTGTATTTTGCCTGCATTCACATCCATCAACCGGATATACTCCTGCTAGATGAGCCAACCAATCACATTGATCAAGCTACGCGACAAATGTTTGTTTGACTTTTTGGATCAATACAGAGGCACAGTACTTATCGTGAGTCACGATATCGAACTATTAAATCGACAATCGCTTACGTTTGAAATTACCACACAAGGGATTCAAGCGTACAAAGGCAATTATGACTTTTACAACACACAAAAACAAGAGGAATTATCTTCCCTTCAACATCGCATTGATACCCTTATCTAAGGATTTACGTCAAGTAAAAACAGACCAACAGAAACTACTTCAAAAGCAACAAAAAGCAGTAGGTCAACACAAAAAAAGCAGAGCAAAAAGGCGGTTTGCCTAAGATTGTTGTCAATACACTAAAAAATGCAGCAGAAAATAGCAGTGCGAAAAGCACAGAAGTACAAGTAGAAAAACAACAAAAAACTACAAGGCGAACTTTGGGAGCTAAAAGATCAGTTGGAACAAGTCAAACCCTTTCATTTGAACTTCAACCCTTCGAACTTACATCCCAATAAGGTGTTGTTTCAGGTAAAAGAAGTCAAACTATCAATATGACGCAACAGCAGCAGGTATATGGTCAACTCCCTTAAATCTAGAAATTCGAAGTGGAGAACGCCTTTTAATTGAGGGGCCAAATGGTTCTGGGAAATCCACGTTATTGCATCTATTAGCAGGAAATCTACAACCTACTACAGGGCAGGTTGAGCGATTGACTCCCAATATGGTTTACTTGGATCAGTTTTATACCCTACTCGATCATCACAAAACAATACTCGAACAAGCCCAAGCATTTAACCACAACTTACTGGATGAAGCTAGTTTAAAAAACACTTTATTTCAGTATGGTTTTCGACCTGAAAGCTGGCCAAACCAATTATGCAATTAAGTGGTGGGGAATGCCTGCGCTTAACTGTTTGTTGTTTGAATCTTTCCTTGCCTTCTATTGATGTATTGCTATTGGATGAACCGAGCAATAACCTAGATATTTTTGGCTTAGAACGATTGTATCAAGCACTAAACCTATACCAAGGAACCATTGTGTTTGTCTCCCACGATATCAATTTACGTCAAGCGATTCAACCCAATCGCGTCATTGAAATGTAATTTTTATTTGAGGGGAAATAGCACAAAAATGCTAATGCTAACAAAAAGAAAAGTAGACTTACCATACTTATGTCCTGCTGACGAAGGAAGTTTCGCATCCATTTATCAACGCTTGTCAAAAACAAGATTAAAGAAGCGCTGGATGCGACCCTTCCTGCGTCAGGGTGACATGCCGTACGTGAGCACAATAGAGTTGGTGAAGCGTAATTCACAAAAAAAAGGGAGCATCAACATGCTCCCCTTTGGTTTATTTTTTATCCACAACGAAAAATTTCATTCGTTTTTTTATTACAATGCGGCAATTTCCGTAGTGTAATTCGCATTCTTGTTTCTCGCATCGAAACGCGAAGCAAAGGCCTCTGCTTGTGCTTTGAAGTGGGTGTATAGATCCGCTAACTGATATACCCCATTCTCTTGGTAATACGGCAATTGAGGAGAAAGTTGCAAGGTTTTTGTTCCTCCTTGTTTCATAATCGGCATCATATAGCGCGCAAAATTATAGCGGTGAATATCTTCTGCTTCAATATCCCATGTTGCGATACGTTCAAAGAACGACCAAGTTTCTGGGTGGTTGATTGCATTCATATACGACATCAACAAGCCCATCGAATACCCCACAGAACTATCATATTGATCGTGTGCTTCGTATTCCTCAATCGCTTTATTGAAGTACTGCTCTGCCGCTGCTGTATCTCCGGTTAACCAAGAATAGTAAGTCAAGCTACAAAACGTCTGGAACGGCATCGAATAACAAGTCAATTTCTTGTGAATTAAATCTTGAGCTTTCACGATTGCCTCTTCGAGTTTTCCTTGGAAAAGCAATAATTCTACTTCGGTATCCAATTCACAAGCCGAACAATTCGTCATATCATCTACCAACTCGCTATTTGCCGCGTCGGATGTATTGTTTTGCCAAATCATAATCGCGCAAATGAAAAGCCAATCCCGTCATCACGTTGTGATACGCACGGGTACTGAATCCATTTTTCACTAAGCGACGTTTCAAGTCTTCCCCAATTTTTTCAATTTCTTCCAACGGAATTAAAGCACTGCGGTAAGCCGAACAAAACATCCATTTGTATTCCCATAAGAATTCAGATTCATCGAAATAATCTTCATTGGCATCACTAGTGTGTAAAATCCAAGCAAAAGCTGGAAAACTCTCATTACAACGCGAAGTATTGCGTTCTTGGCGGATTAAATCCAAACGCAAATCAAATCCCCAATCTATTCATTGTGCTGATCGGCCAATTGTATGGCCTCTTTCAAAGCAAACAATCTTATCTTCTAAACTCTTTAATCCTTCTACCTTAAGCAAGATTTTCTGGATTTCTAAATTGTAATTCATAGCTATTTTTTTCTTTTATTTTCTTCTTCCATTCGCTTGATCTCCCCTTGAGCAGCAGTATTTCCGTTTCGGATGTCAAAGCGCTGAGCCCAATCATATGCAACTTGCTTTATAAGCCGCTGACAATTCCTTTAGGTCATACCACCCGTCTTCTTGATAGAAGGTAACTCCTGGCGATAGCGTTAATTGTTTTTTCTCTTTTTGGTCTAGGACAAACATCATATGTCGACTCAACATCAGTTTCAAGTCATCTTCGGCATCCATATCCCAACCTGCGATAATTTCATAGTAATGCCAAAGACTTTCATCTCCCAGTAAGTGTAAGGCATAAATCAAACGCGTTAACCCATAAAGCAAGGAACTGTTTACTTCTGGTAATTGTGTAAACTCTTCTTTGGCTTTCTCTAAAATATACCGCAGCGCGATCATCTCCATAGCGAACCATAAAATACCCCATGGAAAACATACGTTTCAAAAGGCAAGGAAAAATCGCGTATTTTTTTTGTACTCCATTTGTTGCATCAAAGCAACGCCTCATCAAAATGCCCCAAACGAGAAGCACTTTCAATCTCATTGTCATACACCACCGCTTCCCCACAAATATCATCCATAGCCTCTTCTCTTGCTTTCACTACATAAGCACCTCCAAGTTCATAATCCCCTAAATGTTGGGCAAAACCCGCCATGGTATAATAATAGCTTCGCTTAGAAAAACTTAAAATGCTCTAACTTCTGTTCCAAATCTGCAGCAATAGCATGTACTTGTTCCAAGGGAATATTCACATTGCCATAAGCAGAACAGATCATCCATTCATATTCCTCCAAAAACTCAGATTCTGATAATTGATCGGGATGCAAACGCGCTTGTTCCAATAACCAAGCAAAAGCCAACGGACTTTCAATGCAAGAGGAAGAGCACGTTCTTCGCGTATCAACATGATGCGCAAATCAATGGCCCAACTCAAATCTGCATGCTTATCTGCCAAGTAAATGGCCTGTTTCAATTGAGCAATACAATGTTTGGAATCGGTGTATTCCTCTTGAATCTGCAAACAGTATTTTTTGTATTTCTAAACGATGTAGCATCTTAAAATTCAGGTAAAAAATTAGTCATTCCCAAGATTACGAATTGATATAAGGCATGGTTAAAAATATCCATTTCTTGTTTGTTGATGGTATAACCTCCCAACATCAAGGCTTGCACATATAATACGTGAAATCAAGGCTTCGAAAAGCTCGGAATCTTTAATAACCAATAATTTCGAAACTAAGTCATTTTGTTGATTGAAACACAAGGTAGGTAATACTTCTTCTTGCTTTTTGAAATGCCCTAAAGCAGCAGCAAAAGGATTGGCACTTTGCGCTAAATTTTTGCATGCTTTTATTGCTCAAAGCTTCTTCATTGGCAATGTAAATAGCCGTAGTATCTTGCGGTTCAAATCGCTTTACTTCTGCTTTACAGTATTGTGCTTTTAATATTTTATTGGCCTTCTCCAGAAAAACTGCAATGCGATCATCTTCTATCGAAGCCTCTTCAAAGCTATTTAATACATCATTGGGTTTTATTAATTCAATAGACAACCCTGGATTACTCGCTTTAATTTTTTGAATTAAATCAGCCTCATAGCTATAAGCCGCATTGATCACTAATTTCTTTTGAGAACCTGCAATACGTCGAATTTGTCTAAAATCATCCAAAGAAGGCGTATAGAAAATAGAACCATAATTCGTTCTAATATCTCTAAACAACAACGTGCCTTGATTGGTTTCAAAAGGCAAATAATCTTCAAACAACTTTAGAATTTCATTATCTGAAGCTGCCAAAGACTTGATATACAAGTGGTGAATTGAAATAATCTGTTCTAATTTATCTAAATTTGAAACAGACAATAATTTCAAATAATCTTTAAAACAAGTGGTCAATTCTTTTTTCGCCTCGATGAGCAAGGCGTTATTCATCAGTGATTCTCGAGAAGCTGTAGGCTGTAAACTATTGGAATTCATAATACAACGCACAAAAGACGTCCATTCAGGCAACAGATTAGTCGCTTGATCACACAAATACATGCGTTTCAAGAAAATCTTGTGCTCTTTAGACGTTGTTACATTCACCTTGTTGGGAATCACATAAGCCATTCCTTGAATATCGCCTGCTGCTGAAGCAATGGGAAATACATCTAAGAATTTGGTCTTAAATATTTCTTTTCCAAAAGCTAATAACTCTTCTTTTGACGCGTTGGGATTCATCCAAATGGGCTTTCCATCCGAAATGATTTCTTCTTCGCCTTGTTCAATAAATTTTATTTCGATGGGCAAAGCACTACCGTAAAACAATACGTTTTGCTTCACTTCTTCTCTTTTGAACAGGGTTCTCCAGTTCTTTTTTGCTTGAAGAATTACGCGAGTTCCTACTTCTGGCAATAGATCAATGCTTTCTACATCATAGGTTCCATCTGCTCTTCCAACCCAACGCACAGATTCCTCTTTATACAAAGAGCGAGATTCTACTACAATTTCTTCAGATACCACTAAACAAGAAAGCAAACCGATACCAAAACGTCCGATTAGATCTTTCTCGGCTAATTCACCTCGTTTAGAACTTTGTCCGATAACGGATAAAAACTGATGCATATCCTCTAGGGATAAGCCCACGCCATTATCTTGAAAAATCAACTGATCCTTATCAAAAAACAGGGTTATTTTACCCTGAAAACGTTCATCAATTCCCTTTCTTACTGTAACAGCATCAACGCCATTTTGCAGTAATTCACGAATGAAAACCGTTGGCGAACTATAAATGTGTTCGCTCAACAGTTCTATCATTCCTTTCATATTTACTTGGAACTGATAATTCTTTTTATTGTCCATTATCTTCTTCTTTTTCTTGGGCCACCAATAATTTTCTGCGCATCTTCATTTCCATTTTCCGCAGCTTGTTGGTACCAATGTAAAGCCAATTCATCATTTTGCTCTACACCTTCTCCTTTTAAATAACAATTACCCAATTCATACTGAGCCGAATCATACCCCGCATTAGCTGCTTGCTCTAAATAAGCAATACCCTCTGCTAATTCCTGAGCTACGCCTTCTCCTTTTACTAACATTACCCCTACATAACACGCAGCTTCAAGGTTTCCACGGTCAGCTACTTCTCTCAAATAGTATAAGGCTTCGACGTAATCTTTTTCTGTTCCAATTGCATAATAATAGCACATTCCCAAACGGAAATAAGCTGCATCATATCCGCGTTCTACTGCAATTTTATAGAACTGGAACGCTTTTTTCTCGTCGCGTTTCTACGCCAATTGCAAATTGATAACAGATTCCCAATCCTTCCGAAACATACCCACGTTGTTCTGCTTCTTCATAATAAGGAAAAGCTAAATCATACGGCTGATCTTCTTCATATCCGTACAAATAGTAATCTCCTAGCGTCAACATGGCTAGTGCTGAGCCATTTTTCTCTGGCTTTCTCTAACCAATATTTAGCTAATTCTAAGTCTTTCTCTAAACCATACGCATAGAGGTAATAACAACCTAGTTTATATTGTGCATAGCTGAATCCTATTTCGGCTGCAGTAGTCATATATTCAACTGCTTTAACAGCATTCTCCTCAACGCCTCCTGATCCTTCTTCATACGCTAAGGCCAAATCAACGTTTGCATCGTTATAGCCGTATTCCAATGCTTTTTCAAATAATTCAAAAGCTAAGGCGCGATCTTCTGCACCTCCGATTCCGTAGCGGTTGCAACGAGCAAATTGATATATCCCCTCTGCTAAATCTGCATTCGCCGCAATTTCAAAATGTGCTCTTGCTTTTTCAGCATCTACCTCACCTACTAATCCATCTTCATACATATATCCTAAGCGAACTGCTGCAAATGGATAATTATTATCTAAAGCTTCTTGATAGAATTGTTCTGCTTGTGCTGGGTTTGCTTCTAATCCATAGCCGCGCTCCAACATCATCGCTAATTCTACTTTACAATAGTTTGACTGATAAAGCTCTACTCCTTTTTCATAATAGCGATTGCTTTGTCTAAATCTGGAGTTTCATGGTAACGGTAGTATCGTCCTGCATATTCAATTCCCAAACCATTGTTTCTTTCAGCTGCTACTTCATAAAATTCAATACATTTATCAAACTCTTCTTCTGTGCCGAATTCTCCAACTTGGTACCCATATCCCAGGCGATAAGGAGCATAATCATCCCCTAACTCCATAGACTCTAGCAATAGTGCCTGTGCTTCTTCTACGTTGCGTTCAAGGTCTTGATGTTCCAATAAAGCAACAGCTTTTTCATTTCTTGCACGTGTGGATTTAGCCGCAATAGCGCGATCTAAAATACTCCATTGCTTTGTCTATATTCTTATAATCGTTGTGGTATAGATATAAAATAGCTAATTCTAACAAGGCCTCATTCGAGCAATACAATGCCGCTTTTTCAAGCGCTTGAATTGCTTTGTCAAATTGTGGTTCACTTTGATCCGCTGGGTATAAGTAATAGTATCCTAATACGAATCCAGCATAAGCGATGCCATGTTCAAAACCTACTTGTAAGTAAAGAGCCCCTTGTGCAATTTCATATCCTAAAGGAGCAAAACGCGTATTGCTGATCATTAATCCCCAACATATAGTTGCAATACCCACTGTTGTGTTCAATTCCCTCTAAATACGTTTCTAATGCTTTTTGATCTTCTCCTTCACGCAAGTAATAATCCGCTAAACACATATAACCCTCGTTTTTCAACGTGAAGTAAATCGTGGTATTGTTCTAAAACAACGGCAGCCTCTTCTCCAGATCCACAGCTGTGAAATTTAATATTTAAAGCAAATAACTTCCCGACTCTATTATCTGGAGCATCAGAGCTTTCAATTAAAGCCAATCCTTTTTCCGCATCTTGTTCAAAACCTAAATTTCCATAATAGGTATTGTATCCAACAAAGGCTTGAGCCGTTTTATCTCCAGCTTCATAACCTTTGATTGATGTAGTCCGCTGCTTTAGCTTCATCTTTGAACCCATAACGAGCATTCATGTACAATTCATGCATGAACGTATAAGCTTTGGCATATCCTTTATCAATAAACAATTGATTCAGTAAAACCACATCATCAAACCAGAGTGCATAGTCTTTATCATTCAAGTAAAAGCTACTGCGTTCGCGATTAGAGTCTTCGTTAATTTGCTCGTATAGTTGTTGGAATATCGTTCCTTCTTTTCCAGTTTGTTGGGGCTAACATACAAAGTGCATGTGCCTTGAACCAACGGATAGGATCCGCATAATCGTCTGCGTCAAAATACAGTTGTGCTGCTTGGGTTAAACTTTCTTGCCCATTGGCAAACTCGATGATGTAGCTCAAGTATTTTACATTAAACTCGCCCATAATTTTTTTCTTTTTCTATTAAAAACAAATTTAAGAAACACCCGCGACATAATTTGTTAATTATTACAAAGTGTTCTTTCTCTAAATAAAAATCACCATTTATAGGGAAAGAAATAAAAAGATAAGAGGCCTCCTAGCAGTTGTTTACCGCCAAGATGATCTTATAATTCTGATGCTTAAAGGGAAAACTACGTGTGTAAAGTACTTTTTTATTCACACGAGTTGAGGCAATATACGACGCGATAAAACCTAAAATAAAAATAGAGAAAAACACCACAAAGATATCGCTGATGTTAAATTCTACAGGATACGCAAAACCTGGTCGGATTAAGATTAGCCCGAAATGTTCTTGAATCAACACCCCGATAATCCCTAAAGTAATCCCTAATAGTCCACCTACTGTACTGATGATTAACCCTTGTAAAAGGAAAATTCGCTTCAATTGTTTCAGTGAAACACCTAAGTCGTTGAGCGTTTTGATGTTGTTTTTTTTCTCTAAAATAATCATGAGTAATGCTCCTACTAAATTGAAAAGAGCAATAATCACAACCAATAAAAAAATGAAGTAGACTACTGCATTTTCGGTATTCAACATGCGATACAAGCTATCGTTCAATTTGAATTCGATTTTTGATGACTACAGTATCTCCGAGAACGTGTTGAATGAAGGCAATCGCTTCTTTTTCAGTAACCCCTGGGATTTAAGGCAAATTCTATATTTGTGTAGGCATTTTCATCCAACTGAGTAAGTGTTGCGCCAGTTCAATATCGCAAAACACATATTTGCTATCCAACTCTTCATTGCGCAAAGAATAAATCCCCACCGCATGAAGATACGTACGTAAAAAAGCATCTTCTGGATTACTTATCACACCTGATCCGGGTTTGATTGACAAGGCTTGCAAACTATGTTCAATATCAAACAGTCCCATGGATAGGTAATAAGCCATACCTAAACCGACTACCACCTCATCTGAATCAGGTTGAATCCAATTTCCCAATTCTACTTTTTCTGGGAATTGACTGACTTTAGGAAAATCTGCATCCACACCTTTGAGTATAGCAACGGTTTGCTTTTCATTGTAGGTAAAAAGCAAACGGTCTTCTACTACTCGAGCCACCCCTGAGAAAAGAGGTGATTGACTCAATTCTTGGTATTGAGCTTGATTTACGACGAAATTTTTTCCTTGTTTGCTAAAGGCTTTTAGCTCCGGATCTAATTCATTCGTAAACGATAAACTGAAAGATCGAAGTCCACTAAACACAGCTAATACAATTAACATCGCCATAGCACTCACTACGATTCCCATAGAGGCAATCGCCGTAATGACGTTAACTGCTTTGCTCTTGCTTTTACTAAAAGCATAGCGTTTGGCTATGTAAAATGCTATCTTCAACGGTTTACTTTTTCTTTCTCTTCGCTAATAAATCTGGGTTAGCAATTGGATTTTCGTCTCCTTTTAATGCTTTGTCAATTTGATCGATATACTCCAAACTATCATCTACGTAAAACATCAAATCAGGCACTTTACGCATTTGGTTTTTCACGCGTTGCGCTAAGTCGTGCTTAATTAGCGGTGCATTGGATTGAATTGCTTTCAATAATTCTTTTCCACGTTCCGCTGGGAAAATGCCTCAAAAACACTTTCGCGATTGAATAAATCTGAGGTAATATTTACTTTAGAAACTGAAATAATCAAATTGCTTTATTCCGTTCTTGCGCACTTCTCCTTGTAATATATCTACTAGGTCACTTTGTAGAAGTGCTCCCATCTTCTTTTGTCTATTTGTCTCCATGGTGCAAAAATACAATTTTTTGCATCATATTTTTTTATATTTCACGCTTCAATTGCTTCTGTTCGATAAAATTACTTCTTCTCCCTTGAAAAAGAAACAGTTCCTCCGCCTGAATACCTCAACGCTTTGATTTTATCCTAAAGCCAAAATCACTTATCCCAAGAGAAAAGCAAAGACTTCATATCCCCTCTGCCTCTTTGCTCCATCGTGGAATTGAAACAATAGAAGCCTGATGAAGTAGTCCAGACCAAATAAGAGGTTGAGTCGAGATTCTTTTGAAGTCAGCTTGGAGATTCCTTCGAGTTCGCTTGGAGATTCCTTCGACAAAAAGGCCTTTTTTTCGAGGCATAGTCCCAAGGAAACTCCAAGGAAGGTCGAAGAAACCCTACAGTATCTCTTTCAGAACAGTAAATTCATCTAGAAACAATGAATCTCTCCTTCACCAAGCTATTGGATACTAAAAACGAAGGAATTACGGCTTCCATTCTGGAATTGTATTCACCTGAAACAAGCCAAATGAAGGGATCAAGAAAATAAAAAAAAAGGCAATACGAAAAAACAAATAAGTTAAGGGAGTTAAAAAAGGAACTGAGTACAAATTAGTTACCTCAAAACGAGGGAATCAAGGAGTAAATAAGGTTGGGGAAATAAATTATTTTTTGGTTGTATTTCTTGCAAAAACCAATAATACGCAGTAATATTGCAACCGCTAATCGTCAATTTTGACTGGTCCTATAACTCAGCTGGTTAGAGTAGCTGACTCATAATCAGCAAGTCCCTGGTTCGAGCCCAGGTGGGACCACAAATATTACAGTCAAATAGGCCGGTCCTATAACTCAGCTGGTTAGAGTAAGCTGACTCATAATCAGCAAGTCCTTGGTTCGAGCCCAAGTGGGACCACAATAAAAAAAGCATCTATTTCTCAATAGATGCTTTTTTTATTTACAACTACGAATAAAAGAAATGGTCCCTATTCAATTCCTTTTTCATTCACTTTGATGCTTATCTTTTATTGAATAGGTTCATGTTCAACTCTTAGTATTACATCGCCTACCTGAGTATCGTATGTAAACCGCTCCACTTTTAATTCAACGATAGAGACAGTACGTTCAAAAGCAACCTTATTTTCTGAATTATAAACGCTGAATAACAGCTGCAATTTCTCTTACATCAAAACAATGATTTCCCTTTAAAAGGAACATTTCCCAACTGCACAAACCACAAAGAGCAAAAAGCAAACCTCACTACTTCTTCCCGCAGTTATATGCACTACATGCCCCCCTAGTACCACTACAAGCATAAATCCCATCTGTATCAAATTGAGGACGAGGTTGATCACGAGAGTCACAGCTACAAGGAGTTTTATCTAACCACGATTTTTTCATTGTTCTACAAGAAATTAAACAATACAAAATACTAGTATCAATATACTAGCAAATAAAAGTAAAGCAGAAATCAAAGCCAATCCAACAGCGCGCCACATCGAATAAAAAGCATTATTTTCTTCCTGGTGTTTACGCAGTATATCTCCCTGCTTGACTTCTACAATCCAACTTACTATTCCGGTAAATAGCAAGGGGAAAATAAAATTGGGGAATGCGATCTATAACTGTAGTGGGAACTAAAAAAAGTACACCAAAAAAAGCAACTGTTGAAACAATCCCTAAGACTAGCGCTTGCTTGGCTTTTTTCTCCTCCTGCAAAGCAAGGTAGTTTTCGCGAATCAAATAGCCCGCGATTAAAGGGCCTCCTAAAAAAGTAGCCAACCGAATAGCATTCGGTGTATATAATTTTACATCTTGTGTTGGATTTTCTTGTGCTGTCATGATGTTTATCTTATTCAAGGAAGTATCCGTACTTATTTCCTTTTTGTTTTATTTTTAGAAAAGCAGTGATTTTAAATATAGAACTAATATTTATTCTGTTCAATACATAATGTGTATTTCGACCAGAACCTAACTTAACTAAAACCCCTTTATCCACTAAATCTGTGATATCGCGTAAAGCTGTATCTGAAGAGGACTTCGTTAATTTCGCCCATTTACTAGTTGTCAAATTACCTTCAAAATGATCGAGCAACTTAGTAAGAATATGGTGTTGTCTCTCATTGCTAATATGCGCTCCATGGGTTATCCAAAATTGATGTTTTTTTGAATAACCTTACCTATCACAACATTTGAGAATGAATCGCTTTTTTTCAAACACTCCAATAACCAAATAATCCAGGCAGTGATATCCAAATCTCCTCGTTGTGTCAGTTCTAATAATTGATAATAGGACTTTTTTTCTTGTTTAATTTGAGCAGACATGCTGTAAAAACGTTGATTTTACTTCATCTGCTTTAGATAATTGCATATCTGTGATTGCTCGAGCAATACGACCATTACCATCACTAAAAGGATGTAATAGTAACAAAACCACAGATGAGCGATAGCAGCTTTTAATATAGGATCTAATAAATCTATCGCATTAAAACCACTGCAAAAAACAAGTTCATATCTTTGGATAGACGATCGGCATGAGGTGCTTCAAAATGTATAATTTTCTCGACCTAATCCTCCAGAAACGACTTGCATGGGCTCCGTTCGCCATTGCCCCAACTTCAATTTTATACCTCCCACTTCTGCCCGTCGGAAATAAAGCTGCATGCCACCCAAACAAACGCTCTGCTGTCAATACCTTATCTGAAGTTTGCGTTGCATCTAACATCATGTCCACTACACCTTCAACTTGTCGATCGACCAAATCAACTCCAGATTGATCTAAGCCTAATCGCGTTGCAATAGAAGAACGAACCTGATCAGGATTTAATATTTCACCCTCTATTTCAGAGGATTGAATCACATCTTGGATAAGAATTTCAAGATTGGCTTCATCCTTTAATTTAAAACCTAACAATTCCACACGCCCCATCAATCTACCTTGTAGATTACTCACCTCACTCAATAAGGTGATAAAGTCTTCTTCTTTCCATTGGAAAGCAGCCATTTACGCTGTTGATGGATATAACTTGACATGATTATTGGGTTTATGCGGGGATTAAACTGGATTATTCACCGCAAATTATGCGGTAAATATACAACTTAATCCCCGCAAAATATGCGGCGATTAAACGATTTATTCACCGCATCCTTTTCTATCCCATTAAATATCAGCTAAAAAAAAGCCCAATGAATAATAGATTCATTGAGCTTAACATAATATAGTTTGATTGGTTTTGTGTGCTATTTTACAAGTTCTCTTTCGCGTAAAAGCGTTTTTTCGCCATTTTCCACTTTATATTTTTTTGGTCCAAATACAATCGCCATCATACTCATAGGCAAATTCTTCTTTTTCCATAACAGGGCGAACGGGTGGTGTTTTATCCTTTTTGCGTCTTTTCTGTTTGGTATAGTTCGGCGCAATGGTTGTACGCGTACTCACTTCACTAACATTTCCACAAGAATCATATTTATATGTACTTGTGCGAATCTTCTTTTCTCCTTCATCAAAAAATGTAGTCTTTTCCAGGCGAATCGTCCCGCTCTCATTATAGGCACGAACTGTACTGAATCCACGTTCATACTCTTCCGAATATTCTCTAGAAGTAACAATCATGGGCCTTCCTTTTACGATTTTTGTATACGTATGTTCTCCATCATCAATCAACACTCCCTTATCATCATAGGTAAAAGAACTCTCAAAAACCACTTCACGCACTTGACCGCGATCCGCATCATACATCAATACCTCTTGATACACTTGGCCTTGATCATTGTAAAACACATCAAATACTTTTCCAAGTTCATCATTATTATAATACAAACGATAGCTTTTAATTCGACCATCTTCTAGTTCATATTCGATTCGATCATGAGGATATATACTGGATGCATCACGTTCATAAAAATGGTCATATTGTTTCCATTTTGGATTTGCGTCAATTCGATCTAGTGCCATTTGAGCAAATGCACCAGTACTCATCGTTAACAAAAGTAAAGTAAGAATAGCTGGCTTTTTCATTAATCATTGGAGTTTTTGTTGTACATTTTTCCCTTAGGAGTACGCAAAGTAGAAAAAAAAACCAGCCATTACAAAAAAATAAAGCCAATGAATACAAAAAATTAACTTAATACGCCGCTCATCTTTAGCAGGACAACATGCCCTTCAGCAAGTTACAACAAGTCCACGTGCAGGCTGTTGCTTTTGATAAAGCAGTTCTACTTCAATCAATAAAGGGGCTCGACGCGACTGATCCAACCAAAATACTTGTTTACTTGCATTGGGATACGCAAGTGTTGTCTCAACGTGAAATTCAAGCAGTGCATGGGTATAAACATAGCGCACCACTAACTCTCCTTTTTTGTTGATTTCCTGTAGATACAATTGGGTAACACTCGCAGGTTTTTGGGGGCTATATTCTTCAAAATAACTTTTTACTTCCAAAAAGAGTTCTCCTACTTTGGCGGACTGTACCCGAATAGAATCTACTGTTGTTCCTTGCTGTAGCACTTTCATTTGTTGCTTCGATACCTGACTTCGTACTGGTACACACCAACCCAAAACCAAAAGGGCAAGAAAGATGACTCTCCTTACATCATAATTTTTCCTTAAAATTAAAAAAAGGCACACATCTTGCATATAACAATAATAAGATTAATTATCATAAAAGTTTAGAAAAGTACAACAATCTAAAAAAATAAGAGGAGGGCAACATCTAGAATTCAAAGAAATATTTTCACAAAATGCCACGAATAACAAAACAAAAATGGGGATTTAGCGTTTATTTTAAACAATGAACTTGACTATATCACACAATGAAAGCAGCAAAACAAATAAAAACAAAGATATGCACTAGGAAAATTAATTTTTTAAAAAAATTTAACTATTTTTAATAAACATATGTTTAATTTTGTAGGTGATAAATAATCTCCTCATAACGAAAAGAAAATAGTAGGTTTAGGCTTCTAAAATAGCCTTGGAGTTGAACCGTTAATCAGAGTGTAATACGAAAAAAAAGCAGCGCTTTATCCTGCTCTTTTTTAGCTACACTTCGAAAGGAAAAAGATTATTTTATATTAAATTTGCAACTGAAAGAAATAAAGAAAAGAAATGAAAAAAGATTATCTCACTATCCATTCTACTATTGGCTTTTTCGGTGTCCTATGGGCAAAAAAAAACCAGTAATCCAAAGTAGCATTGATGTCATTGTTTATAAAGATATAGAGAACATCCTTCAGCACAAAGCTGAATTGGGATTAAGTCACAAACAAGAAGCTTCTTTTGTCGTAAAAAACGAATACATCAAAAGAGACCTACAAGCATTAAACGACAGAACAGATATGTTACCTGTCGAGAAAAAAGAAACGGAAAAAAAAAGTAAAAAATTCCTATCAACTATTTATAGAACGCACATTAACCAAAGATCAAATGGCTATTTGGGCACAAAAGAAAGTGGAATTAGACTTAGCTAATATCAAAGATGACGGTTTAAAAGCGGATTTAAAAGCATTGGATGCTGTTTATAAAGCGGATCAAAAAGAGATTTATAGAAAATACGGTATGGATCGTGCGATTTATGGGGCTCAAAAAAATACCCTTCGCAAAAAATATGAGACAGATCGCCTTAGACTAATGGAATATTACAATGCTTCTGGAGAAGAAAGCGAAGTAATGTCTTTAGAGGAAATTGCGAACTTGGTCAAAGAATTTGATGATTACTACAGTGGAGAAGCACCATCTAATCCTTTAAAGTATTTGAACATTAGAGAAAACTACAACAAATGAAGGGGAAGAAGCGGTAGAAGAATCAACCTATATCGAAGAACAATCAGCGGAATAATACTACTTTCCCAATCAACAGCAGTAAATCAAGGTTTACTGCTGTTTTTTTTTATCCTGACTTTATTGTCCTGTATCAATGTCCTAATGTTTTATATCTTTTTCAAGACAATCAACGCGATAGCGATAAAATAAAACAACAACAAATACGAGAACAGGAACTAAAATGTCTGAATTATACCAAAATACAGCATTTTAAAACCTATACAATTCAGTATTTTTACTTTACTTTGCATAAAAATTATCTTATGTCATACATATCAAGAGTTTTAAGTGGAAAATGCCCAAACTGCGGCAAGGAAGATTTATTCTATGATAAGGGAAATCCCATTACAATGCGCATGCCTAAAATGACGAAAGAGTGTTCTCATTGTCATTATAATTTCCATAGAGAAACAGGTTTTTACTTCGGAGGGATGTATGTAAGCTATGGTCTTACAGTTGCAGAAATGTGTGTGGTAATGGTATTGAGATTAATCATCAATGCACTTTTTGATGTGCATATTACTCTCCTTCAAACCTTTATCGCCATTGTAGTGGTTCTACTTTTATGTTGGACTTTTAACTACCGATTATCCCGCATAATTTGGTTAAACATATTTTACAAAAAAGAATAGTTTCTTTCAAAAAGTTATTTATCTTTGCACCACTTGAAACAAAAACGGGTGTAGTTCAAGGGTAGAATAGCGGTCTCCAAAACCGTTGATGGGGGTTCGAATCCCTCCACCCGTGCAAAAAAGTCCTTACTCGCGTAAGGACTTTTTTTTATTGGTATCGTTTAAAGAATTCTTTGGGCGTTTCTCCTTCTCTTTTCTTGAACAACTTAGAGAAATAAGAGTAATCATCATAGCCTAAACTAGACGCAATATCATTGAGCGGATAATCCGTATAAATCATCATGCGTTTTGCCTCTAAAACCACGCGATCTAAGATAACATCTGTCGTTGTTTGATTGACCATTGTTTTACACACGCGATTCAAGTGTTTTTGTGTCATATTCATCCAATTGGCATAAACAGCGGCTGACTTTTCTTCGGCAAAATGTTTTTCAATCAATTCCTCAAACAATTGCAAATGGCTCGCATACAAGTTATTGTTAATCGTTTTAAAGGTTTCTCCTTGCAACAAAATGCGATTGGTTTCAATGTAAAACAACAGCGTCAAGCTCACCAACTGCTGGTTGCGTTTCCACTGTTCTTGTCGAACCTCTTTCACCATGCGATTCAAAACAAAAGCCAATACTTGCGTGTCCGCCTCATCTAAACAGACATGATTGGGATAAAAAGCAGATCGAAATACCGGGTAATCACGTAATGTCTCCTTCAATAAATACAAATCCAAGAAATTCTGTGTATGAAAAAAGATATACCCTTCAATATCTTCTGATAATTCCCAACTGTGCGTTTGCCCAGGTGCTAACATAAAAACTGATCCTGGTTTTACTTCATAGCGATTAAAGTCAATTTCGTGAATACCTTTCCCTTTGGTAAACAAAACACCTACATAAAAGTTATGCTTGTGAGGTCGTTCAATATGGCTATGATTATCAATAAGATGCTGAGATAGTGTATTTGCATAAAAATCAGTTTGTAAATTATTATGCGTTATATCATTAATTTGTAAAATAGCTATTTCATCCATACCCTCCTCTTTTGTAGCAAAAGTAAAAAGAAATCCCTCGCATCCCAATTTAATTAACTATCTTACAAGAACTTTCATTTTCTAAAATAAGCATTGCATAAGCAAATTTTATTTTCAAACTTTGTTACTCAATCTAAAAATAATTGCTCCAATGAAAAAAGCAATCGGAATAGCGAGTTTTATTGCTCTTTTAGCGACAGCTTGTACGCAACAACAAACAACACAAAATTTAGAATCTCTAGATAAAAAATCAGCCCGAGAGGTTACTTTAAAAACAGTAATTTCAGGTGATAGCATCTACCATATTACAGCGCAAACGATTTGGGTAAATGGTAAAATGGTGCAACAAAAAACAGACACCCTCACCACTGCTAAAAACTTTAGTGACTGGGGGGATAGTCAACCAACTAGTTTAGAAAAAATACCAATTTACGTAACAGTAGAATAATATGAAAAAAAGTAGTAAAGCCGTTTCATTAGTTTTAATCACAGCCACTTTAGCTTCTTGTTCTAAACCTACTGAAACGAAAGAAGAACAACAACGCGTTTTTATGCGTGCAGACAGCAGTGCGCCTTATACGGAAGTAACGGATCAATACCAACAACAACGCAGTAGCGGTGGAGGAATGGGTATGGGAAGTGCTTTATTATGGTATATGGCTTTCCGTCCTATGATGGGAGGAGGAATGGGCTATACTAGCCCTGGTATTTCCCCACAATCAAATGTTGGAACAAACACATCTAAAGCTGACGCCTATAAAAAGCAAACTGCACGTGGTGGTTTTGGCAACACAGCCAAAAACAATACTGTGTCTTCTTAATTGTAAAACATGCAAATAAAATATATCACACCGCAATCCAATTGGCAAGATCGATTGGAACAAAACGGTTTTGGTTATCATACAGACGAGCATAATACCCCGTATTGGGTCGAAGATTATTATTATAGTATCTCCGAATCTTTCGCAGATGAAATCTATGCGGCTACGGCTGATTTATGGGAGATGTGCCTCAAAGCAGTGGATCATGTCATCACCAATAAATTATATGATCAATTTCAAATTCCCCTGTTCTTCCACGAGCACATTGAGCGTTCTTGGGAAAATGATGAATTAAGTATTTACGGTCGTTTTGACTTTGTGTATGACAAAGTTGAACGTCAACTAAAAGTACTCGAATTTAATGCTGATACGCCAACTTCTTTATATGAAACAGGCGTAGTACAGTGGCAGTGGATGAATACCTATTTTGGCAACTCAAAAGATCAGTTCAATTCTGTACACGATCGACTGATCGAAACGTGGAAAGAAGCAAAGGCTCATTTGAAAGGGAGTACATTACACTTCTCTTGCATGCGTGAAACCCTAGAGGACCTAACGAATATTGAGTATTTACGCGATTGCGCTATCCAAGCAGGTATTCAAACAAAACTCATCTACATTGATGACATTGGTTGGGATGGTGAGACATTTACCGATTTAGAAGATGAGATGATTACCGATATTTTCAAACTATATCCTTGGGAGTGGTTAATCTATGAACGATTTGCTTTACATATCCCTAATGATATGGCCCAAGCGCAATGGATTGAACCTTCTTGGAAGATGATCCTATCCAACAAGGCGATTCTACCCATTTTATGGGAACTATATCCGAATCATCCCTTGTTGTTAGAATCGTATTTTGATGAACCTAAAGGCATGCAAAACTTCGTTAAGAAACCCTTATTATCTCGCGAAGGAGCCAATGTAACCTTGTATATCAACAATCAGATTGTAGAGGCAACAAAAGGTGATTATGGCGATGAAGGTTATATTTGTCAAGCCTTAGCTAATTTACCTAATGAAGGGAAAGGTTATTTTATCCTAGGTAGTTGGCTTATTGGACAAGAACCTTGCGGAATTACCTTTAGAGAAAGTGATAAGCGAATTACCACAGACAAAAGTAGATTTGTACCCCATATTATTGAATAACATAGAAGCCTAATTCTTTTTCATTAGGCTTTTTAATTTTACTATCCTATGACCCCTGATTTTATATACGACCAAACCTTTGAAAATATTACTTTTGAACCGAATAGTATTTCGTTTAAAGAGTATGAAAATTGTAAGTTTATCAACTGTGATTTTAGGGCGTGTTCCTTTCTTTCGACACTATTTATCGATTGTGATTTCAAAAACTGCAACTTTAGAAATGCAGCCATTAATTACGTAGGATTGCGAAATTGTCATTTTCAAACGTGTAATTTCACACAAGTAAACTTCACCATGATGGATCAAACCATTTTTGAATTTTCATTTACTGATTGCAATTTAGAGCTATCTTTATTCTACGGTTTGAACTTAAAGAAAACAGCTTTTATCAATTGTAGTTTGATTAGTGCGGACTTTATGGAAGCGGATTTATCGCAAGCCATGTTCGACAATTGTAATTTGTATCGCGCTAATTTCACCAAAGCCAAAGCGGAGAAAGCCGATTTTTACACCAGCTACAATTTTGATATTGACCCAGATTCAACCAAGCTGAAAAATGCCATCTTTGCCAAAGAGGCTTTGGATGGATTATTAAAAAAACATCAATTGATTATACGATAAGCATAAAAAAAGAGAACCAATGGTTCTCTTTTTTTATGTCCTGCTGTAGCTTCGTTTACTCCTTTTTAAATCCACGTTTTCTGTGATTTGAAAAAAGCAGCCTGAATAGCAGCATAATTTTCAACAATGAGATACAGATTAAAAACTAAGACCAACAAGTCAAAATAAATAAAATCAAGTGCATGGCTGATGTAAACATGAGTCAAGAACATCCCCACTGAAATAGGAAACAACCAAACTGCGCCAAAGAAATAAGTTCTTCGAAACAAGAGTAATAGTCCGCCAACCAATTGAGCAAAACCAATCACTTCAATAAAGTTTGTTCTTTCCCAAATCAAATAAAAATCCAAGAAATCTCCTCCTAATCCAAAGTCGATATACTCTTGTTGACTAATTGTTTCTGTCAATTTTTCATAGCCATGTGGAATAAATACATAGGCTAGAAAAGCACGAAAGAGATAGCTTATGAATAGGCCAATTCGCTGAACTACTTTTTCCATTATCCTATTTATTTTTTATCCATAATATGGAAGCCCATTAAACGTCCACTTCCTTTTAAACGAAATGTTTCTTTAACTTCTCCTGACTTCGGATTGTATTGATACGCTCCTGCAAAATTTTCTTCTGAATTATTTGAGATGAAGTAGATACTTCCGTTGTGGTAAAATGGATTTTGATACGAATAGAAATTATCCGGTAACATGTCTAAACGGGTTGCTTTTTTTGTATGTACATCAATTTCGTTCCAGTACCAAATATCTTTTCGATACGAAACACCATGTTGACCTCCGCCATAATACGAAGTTGGACGGCTTGAAATTGTTGTATACACCTTGTTGTTGTGTGCAAAAATTCTGTTGAAATCACTTGGGTATTGATAATCCGAAATCTTCAATTCAAAAGTAGGGTCAAATTTAATTTCTCCTTTTTTAATACGCAGGATTTTCGATTCTGGTTTTTGAACAGTCATATCACCCACTGCAATCACCGTATAAATCTTGTGTAACTTCATCTAAAACTCCACAAAACATGGTCTGCAAATAAACCTAAGTTAGTTGCTCCTTCATAAGAAGTAACTCCTTCTATTTTATTTGTAGTCAAATCATATACTGCTATTTCTACTTGTTGAACATTCGGTTTCACTTGCCAAGCGGTACTACGTGTTCCGTGTGTTGAATATCTACATACAGTTTATTGTCTCGTTTCGCCAAAATCAAC
The DNA here is from genome assembly GCA_020740385.1 of Mylabris phalerata. Lineage (NCBI taxonomy): Eukaryota > Metazoa > Arthropoda > Insecta > Coleoptera > Meloidae > Mylabris > Mylabris phalerata. Next base: position 87,291 of record JAJEOX010000049.1, on the reverse strand, counting down.
TGACCTGCTGCTTCATAAGAAACTCCCATCAGAAAGAGAGGAGAAATCTACTTCACCTGTACGCTGCATCGTTTGTGGGTTAAATTTTTGTACTTTTAATCCTCCTGCTGCTGAATCCCAATAATATCCTTCTGTAGTACTCACAACTAGATAGTTGGTTTCATACGTATTATTTGGTGTACTAATGAATCCATCGGTACTAAATTTATTCCCTTCCATTTTATATTTTGACAGCCCTATTTCACTCGCTAAGGCTCCATCTTTTTTGTACAATACATTATCCACAACACGGCCTCCCGCTGAATATCCCAACTGATAAAAAGGAACTGAAGACAAATCAATCACGCGAGATTTTGCATCATCTAAAGCATAAATACCGCCTGCCCATTTTTCTGTTCCATTGAAGATAACCCATAACTCGTCTTTTGGTAATTCATCTGGATTAACAGGTGGTGGTGGTGCTTGTGAATTGTCATCGTTACTACACGAAAACAGCAAAAAAGTAGCCAAGAAAGCCGCAGCTATCCCGTTGAATGTAAGTTTTTTCATAATTTTGAATTATTAAATGATTTTGTAAACAATTTTAAATTGAACAGCACGTCCAGGTTTTTGTACATTGAAATTATCGTAGCGCTTTACATTTCCTACATTAAGTAGTTCTAACGCTAGATTAATCTTTCGATGACCAAAGTGATAATACACCCCTATATCATGAGTAAACTGCCCTAATCTCCCATCATTGGGGATAATTAACTTCGAATCCACCATATCCGCTTTTCCAAAAAGACTAGGTTCTTGTTTTTTTGGGAATATCAGTCAGATAAAAGCGATGTAAATAGTTGAGATTCCAGTTCACACTCACTTTATCTCGAGTGGAAAATAATCCATGAAAGTGACTAGTGAAAAATGCATTTCCAAAAAAGAAAGGAATATTGGGCACACGAGCACCTTCATACATTTTAAATTCTGCTCTTTCATTGATGCGTCTAATATCTTGATAGGTCACATTCATTCCCAAGTCAAACTGCTCTTTAATGTGATGGGTTACCTCTACCTCCACTCCCTTAATCGCTACCTGGTGAAAATTAATATATCGGTTATACGGAATATCAGGTTGAAGAAAAATAGCATCTTTCACACGGCGATAAAAAAGAGTAAGCCCTACTGTACCCTTATGTGTAGATTTCCCATAGGCATAAGCAGCATTTAAATTGACATTATGACTCGTCTCCGGAAGTAAATCTAAATTTTCCTTGATCAAAACTCCATCCCCAAACACCTCCATCTCATCGGGTAAACGAGTAGCATATTCATAGGACAACTTGAGTAAATACGGTTTTGCATCCCATTTCAAACCACCGAGATAGCCCCATTGGGTATTGGATTGAGAAGATTGCCAAGCAAAATTGAATTTATCTGTTGTAAATCCTTTCGATTGACTGTTGTACTGTTTTAGTGAAATCATACTTTCTAATTGATCACCCAACCAAAGTGAACGCAGGGCTAAAGCAGTGATACTTTTTTGATACGTTGCAGGAATCGTCAATACATCGACTTGTGCAACAGGAGAAACCGCTCCTAATGGATCACTCCCTTTTTCTGCGTTGATAGTAGATCAATTCTCCAAACTCAAGAAAATGATTGGGATTGACTTGAAATGCAGCGTTAATTCTACCTGAAAGTAAATTGTAGTGCAAACTGTTGTTGACTTCCTCCTTTGTTTATTTCACCTATTACTTGATCGCTCAAGATAATCTCATTGTCCCAATTGTATCGAACTGTAGCTGTATCCGTGAGTTTGGTATTAAAATGGCTCCAGCTTAATACTGCATTTACCTGTAGTCGCTGATCCCAAAAATCCTTTCTTATACGATAAAATAGCGGCATAATTTTGCTCGGAGCTGTCTGCTTCCCCAAATACCTTTCCCATCTCACTATCATGCTGTATTTCTTTGTAAAAATCAGAAAAATACAAATGTAAAACTCAAATCATCCACCCAGCCTTTATCTCGAACCCCAGCAAACTAGTTCTCCATAATAAGAAGAAGTTCCATCGTGAAATCGACGTACTTTTTTTGTGTATTGTTCTCCCGTAGTTGCATCAACAAAAGGAGCGTCAATCTTATAATTATTGGCAGAAGTATTATACGTTGTATTCATTCCAAAATAATACGCTGGATTCTTCCCTACCAAAAAACAAATTAGCCGTCGCTCGATGGGTGCGAAAGGAACCCATTTCATACGAGAGTTCAACCAAATTAGATTTGGGTTTTCGCGTTACTAAATTCACCCCACCACCTAGTGCATCTGAAGCTAAGTAAACAGGCATCGCTCCTTTGTAGATTTCAATGCGTTCTAACATATTGGTGGGAAGGGTGCTCAATGAAAAACCATGTCCAATAGTTCTATGGGAATGCCATCTTTAAACAAGCGAATTGCTTTACCTTGTAGTCCACCTAAATTCAACTGAGTTTCAGCCCCTAATCCACCATTAGATCGAACCTTAATTCCCGCTGAGCGATTCAATTGGCTACTGATATCTCCTCCCTTATTATGGACTTGTTTCATATCCAATACCTGAACTGAAAATGGCGTTCGCTCTATTTTTTGTTGTGTCGTTTGGGCATGAATCACGACCTCCTCTAATTGCTCATTCTTTTCCCTTAGTATCAAGGGATAATGTGCAATCTGACAATCAACCTCAACAGATTGGCTGTCAATAGCCCTTCCATTCTCATATACTTGTATGGTATAGGCTCCTGCGGGTAAATCTATACGTTCACTATATCCTTGTTCATTCAATCCATAAGTTTGTTGATTCACTACTAAGGTAAAAGCCGAAAATGATTGGGTTTGGCTTCGTTGAACAGAAAAGGATACCTCACAAGCCAAAGCCGTTGAAGAGCAACATAACAAAAAGTATAAATATTTAACCATATTGTTATTTAGAATAGATTTAAATACTGTATTTTTACGCAAAAATAGAGGGAGGACGTGCAATACGTCTTACGAATTTGAGTGTAAGATTTACGTAAAAAGGTTTATTATGAGCTATAGAATGGATATTGTGGACTTTTTAGACCTGGTGGATTATCCATCGACTCACGAAACGAATTTTTTCCCCTAAAAAAGAGAAAATTAAAGCCCTCCTTCCAGAGAAAATAGCCGTTGAACAGGAAATCATCAACAAGCATTTACGAGTCGTTTCCCTTCAGTACACGACCAAACAAACCATAACCTTAGATTGTTTGGAAAATGATCCTTTTTTAGAACTGCATTTCAATTTATCTCCTCAAGCGATTCAATACAAAAACTCATTTTCTTCTTCCAAAGAAGTTCCTCCTATGACGGGAAATATGATTTATTTGGCTTCTAGTGGAGAGAAATCAGAACTATCTTTCCATCAAGGAGTAGACTATGAAACCTTTGATATCCATTTACCCGTAAGTATGATTAGTCAATATGCAGGAGAAAATCGTCAGTTGGATCATTTTCTCCAACAAATCATCCTTGCTAAAAGTGCTGGATTAACTGAAAATTGTATCTCAATCACTCCTTCTTTATATCATGCAATCCAACAGATCAAACAATGCACTTTTGAAGGATTGACGCGAAAAATCTACTTAGAATCCAAGATTTACGAGATATTAGCCTACTGTTTTGCAGATCAAGTAGTGGCTCAAACCGTTAAATTAACGACAAGAGATATAGAATCCATTCATTTTGTAGCGCATATCATTCAGTCGAATATAGGTCATCCTCTAACCATAGAGGAAATATCCAAAAAAGTAGGCATCAATCAAACCAAACTCAAGATAGGATTCAAGCAACTATATGGCACAACTATTTTCGGTTACTTACAAGAATTGCGAATGAATCAGGCGCAAAAGTACTTGCTGAATACAACCGATTCCATTGAAGAGATTAGTATAAAATGTGGATATATCAATACCTCCAATTTTAGCAATGCCTTTTAAAAAAACACTTTGGATATGCACCAAGTAGTTGTCGCCAAAACAGTCTGACTCCCCACTCCTATTCACAACTTAAACCATAGAAAAACAAGTCCTTACCTGATGTAAGACCAAACAAAAGTGAAACATCTTTACACAAATAAGTAACTAAAATGGTATCTTTGAGTAAACAGTTTTTAACACCTAACTATGCGATTGAAAAAGAAACATAAAATAATAGGGGGTATTTTCATCCTTATTGTGGTTGTATATTGTTCGGGTCAGTGGATAATCAATTATGTCCTGAATCAGTATTTACCTACAATCATAGCAGAAAAAAACGACTCTCCTTATGATTTAACTTATCAATCCGTTCACTATTCGATTGCCGAGCGAAAGTTAACTATCCAAGACATCGACATTCAACCCAAAGCCACAACTGTAACGGATACCCTGTCCTACCTCAAAGGTAAATTAAAGCAGATTGAAATCCAGCATGTAGCCCTATGGGATTTAATCAAAAGACATCACCTCGCAGCAGAAGGAATTACAATCATTCAACCTGATATTCAACTGTTCCAACACCAAACTGCAAAAGATACAACCCCCACGCCACCCCTTCAGTTTATTCAAGCCATCGATATCAAAACGATTGCGGTAAAACAAGCCCATGTTTTGATCCATGATGTGGAAAAAAATCTTCGTTTACATGAAGTACATAACTTTAGTGCGCAACTGAAAGGCATTCACTTCGGTGTTGAAACTCAAGATAAACCCATTCCCTTTACCTATAAGGATTATATTATTTCTTGTGATTCTGTCCGTAGTTTAGTGTCAGATTCGCAACAGCTAACGATTCATGGAATTCAAGTCAATCCTACTCAAATTAGCACTACGCGCCTTTTACTTCAACCGTTGACAACGGTTAAGGATAAAGCCGATTTACCCCATCGCCTCTTAACCATAGATACCCCTTCCTTAGTGCTAAAAGGAACCGATTGGGGATACAAAAATCAGGAGGATTTCTACTTGCATATCGATCAAATTCAGACACCTGTTGTAGATGTTTCTTGTAGAAGAAAATACATTATCTACCCGTAAAAAAGAAATTAAAACTTCCGTCAATCCAAAACTTTTACCCTTTGATTTGACTATCGCAGCCATTGATATGGATAGTATTACTATTAATTCCCTCAATCAAATGGTTAATTAAACGAGGAAGTCTACATCTCAAACGCTTAGTAAACAAAGCCAAAGAAGAGTTACACATTGGAGCCATTCAGGTATTACAGCCAGATATCCACTTGCATCAATCTCAACAAAAACCAAAGCCTAAAACCCAAAAAGTCGACGTGTTTTTTGACGATTTAGTACAAATTGATACCCTATCCCTCCAACAGGGAAGCTTTACATCGACAAAAGGAAAGGATCGTACGGTTGTCTTGCAGACCAAAGGGGTACAAGCTTCGATTGAGCAAATTCACCTTGATGCACAAACCTTAGCTTATAAGATTCCTGTACGCTACAAAGAAATCTCGTTTTCAGCTGAGGCAATTCAATGGAATACTGGGCGTTTTTACGATATCAAAATTGATAAAATACAAGGACATAATACAACATTAACTTGTAGTAATTTGGAACTAACTCCTAAATATAATCGCAAAACGATGGTGCGCATGTTCACCTATGGCGGATGATATTTTTACAGTTAAAACCAAAGCCATTACTCTTTCCAATTATACTTGGGGATTTGACCCCCAAGACGTTCTATTCTTCAAAGCGGATCACGTTCGCTTAGACCGTATTAATGCCAATATATTCCGTGATAAAACGCCAACATTTAATATGAGTATAAAACCGTTGTTTAGCAAAAAACTACGCGACATTCCGTTTACATTGGAGCTAAAAAAGGTGGATATTGTCAATTCTACTTTAGAATATGAAGAATACGATCAAAAGGCAGTTGCACCAGGAAAGTTGACTTTTGGGAACTTCAATGCTTCCATTCAACATGTATACAGTGGTTATAAACAAACAAAATTACCGACGACCACATTGGCTATTCAGGCTAGTTTTATGAATGCTGCACCATTACAAGTCAACTGGTCTTTTAATGTTTTGAACCGCTCAGACGACTTTCGCATTAGTGGAACCATTAAAAATTTCCCTGCTACAGCCATGCAATCCTTCTTACAGCCCTATGTAAAAGCCTCTACCGAGGGGAATTTAGATTTGGTTAAATTCAATTTTACAGGGAATAACAAAGTAGCAACGGGAACTTTTGGTATGAATTATAAGGATTTAAAGGTAACTTTATATCGAAAAAATGGAGAAAAGAAAAGGAAAATACTCTCTAAAATAGGTAATTGGTTCATTCACAAAAACTCAGCAGGGGAGTTCAAAGAAGTTGAGATAAAAAAGGTCAATCGCATAGAAGAAAAGTCTTTTTTCAATTACCTTTGGTTATGTATTTTACAAGGTCTAAAACAAACCATTTTATAACACAATCGCATATGAAAACAGTATTTATCACAGGAGCATCTTCAGGTATTGGACAAGCTACAGCCAAAGCGCTAGCGCCCAATCATCGTTTAATACTTTGTGGAAGAAGAAAAGAGCGATTAGAAGCATTAGCCCAAGAATTAAATCAAACCACTGAAACACATATCTTAACCTTTGAAGTTCGTTCTAAAGAAGAAGTTTTTTCAGGCTGTTGCTTCCTTACCTGATGCTTGGAAAGACATTGATATCCTTATCAACAATGCTGGAAATGCACATGGTTTATCTTCCTTTCAAGACGCCGCTATCGAAGATTTAGAAGCCATGATTGATATCAATGTAAAAGGGTTAATTTATGTAACCAAAGCTGTTTTACCCTTGCTATTACAACACAATCGAGGAGGGCATATTGTAAATTTATCTTCGATTGCAGGTAAAGAGACCTATGCTAATGGATCCGTATATTGCGCTTCAAAAGCCGCTGTTGAGTCCATTTCTAAAGGCTTGCGCATTGATTTAAACACCAAGGGAATCAAAGTGACAAATGTTGCACCAGGTGCTGTTGAAACAGAGTTTTCTATGGTGCGCTTTAAAGGAGATCAAGCAAAAGCAGATCAAGTATACAAAGGATATGATCCATTAAGTGCAGATGATATTGCGCAAGCAATTGCATACGCAATCAATCAACCCGATCACGTACAATTAGCAGATATGACCATTTTTCCGAAAGCACAGGCTAGTGGAACAACTTTTTACAGAAAACCTGAATAGGGTAAACGATTTAAAATCAATCATTTTATGAAACACCTTCTTGCAATTAGTCTCTTTGTTGGACTTCATTGCACCTTTAGTTCTCCGCTTCAAGCGAGTGAAGCTAAAAGCACTTGGAAAGAAAACCTTACCCCTTTACTCCAAGCGACTTCGGATACCGTTTTTATTGATTTAAAAAACGATCCTGATTTTAAATTTGCCAACAATTTACGTTGGTTTCAAGACCAGAATTATCTCTTTTTTGGGATTAAAACAAAAACAGGGGAACTGTTTATTGAACCTTTATTTCATCAAATCGAATCTTTTGTTGATAATGTTTCGATTGTAACCTTTGAAGGTTATCAAGGCGCCATCAACGACAAAGGTGAAATTGTAATTCCTTACATCTATGAAGAATTACAAACGAGTAGTGAAGAGCGAATTGCTTACTATGAAGGTGGTTTATGGGGATTCTTCTCCAACACCGGAGATAAAGTAATTCCCGCTTCGTATGAGTTTGTAGGTAATTTTTTCAGAAGGCCTTGCTTTGGCCTCTAAAGACAATTTATTTGGCTATATCAATAACCAAGGGAAAGTTATGATTCCCTTTCAATACGAATATGCTAGCAATTTTGAAAATGGACAAGCACAAGTGGAGGTTAAATTCCGCGCTTTTACCATCAATAAAAAAGGAATAAAAATATCGAATTAGAGAGGGTGAGGCGGTGAAATCGAAAACGCAGTGAAGATTCATCGAACACTAAAACAAATTTAAAATAAGTGAGATAGATTGGTGAGGTGGTGAGGTGGTGAAAAAAAGCACAAACCTCACGACGAGCAAAGTACAACCCTCACATCATTACAAACGTTGTGTGACGGATGCGACCCCTCCTTCGTCGGGGTGACATACTGGGGGGATTATGGGAAGGTGATAAGCAAACCTCACAAATAACAAAGCACAAACCTCACGACGAGCAAAGTACAACCCTCACATCATTACAAACGTTGTGTGACGGATGCGACCCCTCCTTCGTCGGGGTGACATACTGGGGGGATTATGGGAAGGTGATAAGCAAACCTCACAAATAACAAAGAACAAACCTCACGACGAGCAAAGTACAACCCTCACATCATTACAAACGTTGCGTGACGGATGCGACCCCTCCTTCGTCGGGATGACATACTGGGGGGGATTATGGGAAGGTGATAAGCAAACCTCACAAATAACAAAGAACAAACCTCACGACGAGCAAAGTACAACCCTCACATCATTACAAACGTTGCGTGACGGATGCGACCCCTCCTTTGTCGGGGTGACATACTGGGGGGATTATGGGAAGGTGATAAGCAAACCTCACAAATAACAAAGAACAAACCTCACGACGAGCAAAGTACAACCCTCACATCATTACAAACGTTGCGTGACGGATGCGACCCCTCCTTCGTCGGGGGGATTACTGGGGGGATTTATGGGAAGGTGATAAGCAAACCTCACAAATAAACAAAGCGCAAACCTCACGACGAGCAAAGTACAAACCTCACAATCATTACAAACGTTGCGTGACGGATGCGACCCCTCCTTCGTCGGGGTGACATACTGGGGGGATTATGGGAAGGTGATAAGCAAACCTCACAAATAACAAAGCACAAACCTCACGACGAGCAAAGTACAAACCTCACAAAAAACAAATATCCCCATAAACCTAAATAGAAAATGGGAGAAGGAAATAAGAAAAAAGTAGGACGTACTCTTTTCATATTGCTCTTCTCCCATCTTCAATAAACAACTAACTCAAACATTCGTATAGTTTACAGCCCATCAAACTTTATTCCTAAAGTGAACCATCTACCTGGCATTGGCACAGCGCCAGCCTCAATATAGGTTGTATCAAATATATTCTGAGCATCTATATAGAACTTTAGCTTATCCAAGGCATAGTTCAGACGAATATCTGTGATCCAATAACTCTTATACGTCAATCGTTCATTGAATCGATTCGCTAAGTTTACACTAAACTTATCATAGGTATAGTTTACAGTTCCCACCACTTGGTGTTTCAAACTTTCTAAGGCATATTTAGAAAGCACCCCTGCATCTGCTGATTTGTTTTCAATAGTTGGAGACAGGTAGGTATATGAAAATCCCTAAATTCCACATATTCAACTCATCACCCAAACGATAACGCAAGGCTGTATTGACTCCTTTTGTCTTATTTTTAGACGCATTATACGGTTGGTACGGTTGATTCATATCCACGCGAATCCAATCGACAAAATCATCAATATCACGGTAGAATACAAAAGCTTCTGCTTGAAAGCGATCTGTTCTATACTTCCCTCCCACCTCAACTTGATAGGCTTTCTCTGGAGTTAAATCAGGATTTCCAATATTACCTGGACGTTGGTCTAAGTATAAATCCGTAAACGAGGGAATTCTACTCGCCGTTCCAGCGTTAAAAGTAGCTTGCCAATGCGGATTGAAATTATAACTCGCATCAATTCCAGGGAAAACTTCCCATCCGTATTTTGTGTTATAATTGACATAAGCGCCAATATTCACATCTAACTGCTCCAACCAATTTCTTTGAAAGGCAGCAAAGAATCCGTAATTACTTTTGCTGTGATCGCCAATGTTGGTTGAATTAATTTCTTCGTAACGCATTTCACCGCCAAACGTGAATTTCCCATAATCAGCGGTATACTCTCCATTGACATTCGAGGTAATCGCATGGGTATAATGTCTACTTCTTGCTACATCTAAACGCTGGCGATAATAGCGGTAATCATCAAAATTATAGCGATACGCTACACTAGGCATAAACGTTAAACGATCGGATAAATAATGACGAGAACTCAAATTCAACATCGTCGTACTGACAATTTCTTTCGATTCTTTATCCCCTGGTGCAGCATAATAGCCATTGGCTCCAAAAGAACTATTGGCATGCCTGCTAAAATCATGATGGTATTTTGATCATTGGGAACAATATTTCCTTGATAAAATACTTTATTGTTATGATAGGCTGTATTATAGCGATATCCATTTCCAGAATCATGACTGGCAAATAACAAGTGATTATCTTTGGCACGTACTAGCGTTCCTCCTACTTGAACTCCTCGGTTGTTGTAGGTTTCATTGTGATCCTCTTCTTTGTCTTTTTTAAAGCTCGTACCTCCGTACACAGCCGCGAAGACTCCATCCTTCTTTGGATTTTTCGTCACAATATTCACTACCCCAGTCAAACTATTTATTCCATACAAGCGAGCCGAAGGTCCACGTACAATTTCAATGCGCTCTACGGCTTCTAATGGAATGGGAATATTAAGCGAATTGTGTCCCGTTTGGGGATCCGAAATCTTTTGACCATTCAACAATAAAACATTCTGCTCAAAACTTCCTCCATCAATACTCAAATCGGCTTGCGTTCCATTAGGACCACGCTGTCTCAAATCCACTCCAGCAACAAAACTCAACAACTCATTAACTGAACTTACAGGTAACTGCTTGATTTGATCCTGTCCAACAACCGTAATATTTCTATTCTTTAAAGTACTTGGAAGCTGTAATCGTTGATTGTAAAATTACAATTTCTTCCATATTATCCTCAACTGTTGTCGTGCTTTTTTCTTGTGCATAACCTGATGCAGTTACAAAGCCACAAAGCGTTAAGGCTACATAAAATTGACGTTTCATAAGTATTCAATATTCATTTGTATGCTGCAAATGTAGGAGAGGATTTTTCTCCGTTTCTAGTCCGGTTTAAAGATAGAAAACAGTCCGGTTTGAAACTTTCTAAAAAAAATATTTTATTTCTTTCATTTTAGGACTTCTACTCAAACTCGCATGATTATCATATCTTAAATGTAAATTATTTTCATTATTTTTGGTCTATAATCTTGCTATATGATTAAGAAATTAGTACTTCCAACCGTATTGCTTACTTGTGTGCTCTCCTCTTGTGGCGAGCGAAGCAAACAAGCCATGCGAGTCGTCTATGGTGAAAATGAAGTGGTTGAGGCTTTGAATGAAGTCCCCAGCATCCAATTTGACTCTTTACAAACTAGTGCGCTTCAAGAAGAAGTTCGCCTTTTTTACAAAACCAATGACTACCATCTAGGCTGGTTCAATGCAGCGAATAGGCAGCAACTCTTAGAAAGTGTTCGCGATCTCCAAAATGATGGAATCAAAATTGCATCAAAAGAATTACACAAACTCATAGAGTTAGATGCTACCTATGAACAACTCCCTGAAGCAGATAAAATTCAAGCGGATTTTTTATTTTCTACAATGTATGTCAATACGTTAGATCATCTATTCAATGGTAGTGTTAGAGCGAAGCGTTTGTATGGAGATTGGGAAATAACGCCCAAACCATTAAATACCAGTGCCACAATGCTTTTGGCTTTAGAGCATGAGAGTATTACATTAAGCTATGACAGTATCCGAACCAAACAACCGGTATACACACAATTAAGAAAAAAGCTATCCTCTTATTATGCCTTAGAAAAAGACAGTCTAAAACCGTTTAAAACAAGGTAAAATTAACGATACAATTCCAGAACTTATTGCTCTCAAAAAGCACTTGATTTTCTTAAATCAATTGGCAGATAGTCTGCAGACAGATGCGATTTACAATCAAGCAACCGCTCAATCCATTAAGGCTTTTCAAAAACAAAAGAAACTCAATGTTACGGGCTTTACCGATACAAAAACCATTGATGCTATTTTGCGAGATGAAAATACTTTAAAGGAAAAAATAATTGTCAATTTAGAACGTTGGCGTTGGTTTCCGAGAGAATTTTTCATCCCATTATATTTTGGTGAACATTCCCGCTTACAGCTTAGTTTCTGTGTCCAATCAGGATACCATTCGACAACACAAGGTTGTTGTGGGAACAGCAGCGCGTAAAAACACCTATTTTAAGCTCGACCTTGACAACCGTTGTATTGAATCCTACTTGGACAGTACCGCCAACCATCAAAAAAAATGATTTGGTTCCTAAAGCAAGTAACGATTTGTCTTATTTTTCAAGGTTGAATTTTACTATTTACAATAGTCAAGGAAAAGTGGTTGCCCCAGAAAATTGGGATGCAAGCAAAGGTACTTCCTACCGTTATGTACAAAAAGGAGGACCAGGAAATACGTTGGGACGTGTCAAATTTTCTGTTTCAAAACAACCATGCGGTTTATCTACATGATACCCCGAGTCAATGGGGGTTTGCCCGTAACGACAGAAACCTAAGTTCAGGATGTGTACGCGTACAAGATCCTTTTGATTTGACGGCCTATATTTTTGAACTTGCGGCTCCAAATTTAACCAAAGAGGAAGTTGATAAGATTATCGCTTCTCAAGACACCAAAAGTATCAAAGTAAGTGAAAATCCAATTGATGTCCATTTGTTGTACTGGACGGTGCAAGTTGATGCGCAAGGAAAATTCACCTATTTCAAAGATATCTATAAGTATGACGAAGAACTTTATAAGCGTTTAAGCAAATAAGAAATCGTAGTTCTACCATAAAAATAGCCTCTGATACATCAGAGGCTATTTCTTTTATTTCATTAGCTGAAAAGTTCCTTGAATAAAACTTGCACTTCTCTTTCCTTGACTACTTGTTTCATCCGCATAGCTTAAAAAAGCATCGACACTTCCCTTCTGTGTATCAATAACTTGACTAACCGTTAACCCATCGCTTTCAATCCAGTTAATAAAAAACAGGTGATCCCCTATTTTTTTATAATACATGGTTTCCGTTCCTTCAGAAACCACTCCCTCTGCATTTGTGGTTTTCCAATGTAACTGATTTTCTGATACATACTCTACCTCCGCTTTAAAATCAGGATAGGTTAAAATTCCCTTGTGTCCAATTAGCGCTTCCTGCTCTTGCGTTGATGCTGTATGAGTGACTTCGGTTGTTTGATTGATATCTGCTTCTTTTACTGTTGAACCTCCTTGTTTGCAAGCCAAGAACAACAAAGGAGTTGCAAGTAAACATAGACTGATTTTTTTCATTGCTTCATTTTTTAAATTATAAGATTTACCCTACAAAGAATGGCATGGTATTCCAACTTGTATTCCACTTAAAAGTAACAAAAAGTAGGCCTACTCGCATCAAAAAATCTTTTTTTTAAATAAAAATGTCCAACGCACCGTTGTACGTTGGACATTTTTAGCAACTACTAGTTGAATCTTATTTTTTTAGATTAAATATTTCGATTGTTTTAAATAATCTTGTTGTGTAGAGTAAATAAACAAACAAGACTCCTCTTTAATTAATTCGATTAATTCTCTATTTACTTCATTTGGAACAGCAGGACAACCGTAGCTTCTACCTAAACGTCCTTGTTTTAAGGCTAATACAGGAGATGCATAATCTGCTCCATGTACAACAATCGCACGTGTACGTGCATTGTCATTGATTCCTTTTTTCCAATCCATCTAAACGCATAGAAAAACCATTGCTTCCTTGATACGTTTCACCTGTTTTATAGAATCCTAAACTACTCATATGAGAATTGATTCGGTTTGAAAAAGCAGTAGCAAATTCATCCCCTGTTTTTTTTCCCATGGGCCACTACAGATTCCAATAGCACCGTATTCTTCTCCATATCAATCACCCATAGGCGTTTTTGTGTAGAAGAAACACTAAAATCAACAATAGTCAATTAATTATTCTTGATTAAACCCTCCTCTTGCATCTTAAAATAGCCTTTCAACGCCATCGTAAATACTTTCTCTGAAGGAGCATTAAACGCTTTTAAATCTAACGTATGAAAAAGTGTATTTGCTTTTAATGCAAAACTTTCTTCTGCGGTTAGTTCTGTTTTTTCTACTTTCTCTGTTAAATCAGCATCCAACTGAATGGATGAACTATCAAATTGAATTGAATTCTTGGCAATACCTGCACCAACTAATACCAAAGCCGCCGAAAGCCACTATCCACTGCTTATAATTCATTGTAATATCTTTAAAAAAGGGGTTATTTTTAATTACGAAGTCGTAAAAATAAAAAAATATTTTTACCAAACAAATGATAATCACCAAAGTAAGGATATAATTATGTTTTTTTTGTACATTCTTTGCGAATTGAGCATTTTTCGTATCCTAAAATCACAATTTCCTTAAAACCTCAAAAGTCAGAAGCGAAAAGTGTCTTTTTTTTAAATAAAGTGCAGGAATCTCCCCTCAAAAAGTAGAACTTAGAAATACAATCTGTAAATTTGTCTAAGGAATAATTCAAACGACAAAAACACACAGCGATGAATAAGAAAGTAATTTTAATGATATTAGATGGTTTGGGGAAAAACGCAAGATCCCAAAGTTTCAGCCATCGCACATGCTCAGACTCCCTTTATTGACAGCCTATATACCCAATACCCAAATACCTATGTATTAACGGACGGATTAAATGTAGGATTGCCAGCAGGTCAAATGGGAAATTCTGAAGTTGGTCATATGAACTTAGGTGCAGGTCGAATTGTGTACCAAGATTTAGTCAAAATCAATATGGCGGTTGAAAACAAAACCATTGCTCATGAACCTGCCTTGCAAGCAGCTTTTGCTTATGCAAAAGAAAACCACAAGAACGTTCACTTTCTAGGTTTACTTTCTGATGGAGGTGTTCATTCGCATGAAAAAACACTTATATGGCTTACTTGATGCAGCAGTAGATTACGGTTTACAAGATTTATTTGTTCATGCTTTTACAGATGGACGAGACGTAGATCCGAAGTCGGGCGTAAAACACATCGCTAAATTAGAAGAGCACATTGCCTATTCTCCAGTTCAATTGGCTTCTGTTATCGGGCGTTATTACGCTATGGATCGCGACAAACGTTGGGAAAGAATTGCCAAAGCCTATCACTTATTAGTAGAGGGAAAAGGAATTCACTCGACCGATGCAGTAAAAAGTATCGAAGCGAGTTATGCAAATCAAATTACAGATGAATTCATTGATCCTATCGTTATGGTAGATAAAGACAATCATCCTGTTGGTAAAATTGCAGCCGATGATGTAGTGATCTTTTTTAACTTTCGTACCGATCGTGGGCGTGAATTAACCCATGTTCTATCACAAGATAATTTCCCAGAATACGAAATGAAAGCCTTGCCTTTGTATTTTGTAACCTTAACCAACTATGACGATACCTTTAGACGTGTGCATGTTGTATACGACAAAGAGAATTTACATCATACGCTTGGAGAAATTATCGCTCAACACGGAAAAAAACAAATCCGCATTGCCGAAACGGAAAAATATCCACACGTAACCTTTTTCTTTTCAGGTGGAAGAGAATTGCCTTTCGAAGGAGAACAACGCATTTTATGTCCTTCGCCTAAAGTGGCAACCTATGATTTAAAACCAGAAATGAGTGCCTATGATTTAAAAGATGCGTTAATTCCAGAATTGCAAAAAGGAGAAGTTGATTTTGTGTGTTTAAACTTTGCCAATGGAGATATGGTTGGGCACACTGGAGTGATGGAAGCAGCAATTAAAGCCTGTGAAGCAGTAGATCAATGCGTCAAAGAAGTAATTGAAACAGCTTTAGCAAATAATTATACCACCATTGTATTAGCCGATCACGGAAACTGTGAAACCATGCTAAACGAAGACGGTAGTCCGAATACCGCTCACACTACGAATCCCGTGCCAATTATTTTGGTTGACAAAGACATCAAAACCATCAATCACGGCGTTTTAGGAGATATTGCCCCAACGATTTTAAAATTAATGGGATTAACTCAACCGGAAGAAATGACGAGACACTCTTTGGTTTAATACTTAAATTAAATCACAACATAAAAACAGCGCTTTGTAAAAATACAAAGCGCTGTTTGTTTTTGATTAATTCGCTATATTTCGTTTGGCTTAACACCAACGAACCAACCTATGAAATATAAACTACTTGCGTTAGCAGGTCTTGCCCTATTGTGCAGTTCTTGTATAACGATATATGGGGTCACCAGTGATTATAAAAAATTAGATCCAGCAATCCACCCCTATCTTGCTACTTATGAAGAAGGAAAAGATACCTTACACAATCGCGTCTATGCCATAACAGGAGAACAGATTCGACACCAAATGGAACAGCATGATAAAATTCTGGTCTACACCTTTGCAAATGGCTGTTCAGGACCAACTTGTTTATCCCCTAGCAACTTTTAAACGCTGGGCAGAGGAGAATGGATATAAACTTTATTTAGTCACTACAGGATATGATTACTTAGGTCACACACTGAGTCAACAGATAAACCTACCACTTTATGTAATCAACTACAAAGCATACAATACCAATTGGAGAGGTAAATATTACGATCGTTTTCTCTTGGATTTACTTCAAAATGAAGCTAACTCAAAAGCTATCGTCAAAGATCCGTCTATCAATCTTTATACTTTTGAAAAGGGAAAACTCACACAAGTTTCTAGTGATTTACTACAACTTGAACCTAAATTTATTCACTTATAATAAAGAAAAAGAGGCTTTTTATCGCCTCTTTTTTATTGTTTTTTATCTATACTTCTATTTTTTATTCCATCGCAATTGTTTACAAAAAAACGCAGTTCCACCTACCTTTACTTTAAACAAATACAAAGTAGATCATGAAAATAACAGCCTTAACCTTAGAAACAGCAAACCTAAATAACATCGTCAATTTTTATCAACATACTTTAGGTTTAACGCTTGTAGAACAAACACAAAACGAAGTTCACGTTCAAGCAGGTGACACCAAATTGATTTTTCAAGAGAAAAAAGACAGCCCTGCTTTTTATCACCTAGCGTTTAATATTGCTACCAATCACCTAGCGCAAGCTATTGCATGGGCAGAGGCGCATAACCTTGAGCTACTTCCTTCGCCTAAAGCTGAAGTTATTACCTATTTCGATGCTTGGAAAGCACAATCGATTTACTTTTGGGATTTGAACGGTAATTTACTTGAATTCATCGCGAGAGAAGATATCCAAAGAGTACTTGATCAACCTTTTTCCCCAAAAGAAATGTTGAATATTAGCGAAATTGGTATTGTTACTGCTCAACCTATGCAAACAGCAGAAGGGATTATGCAACAAACGGGATTACAGTATTTCGACAAAGCACAACCTCTACCAGAATTCTGTGCGATTGGTGATGATGAAGGATTACTTATTTTCGTTACCCCTGAAAGAAACTGGTATCCTACTGCAATAAAAGCCCAACCAGGCAATGCAACAATTCAGTTAGAAGTCAATGCTAACTCTTATACCATTCAGGCTTCAGATTGGAAATAAGCCAATTATTTTGCAGTTCAACAACATAGAACTTCTTTATTTCTAAAATTCCATTTTCATCCATTTTTTAGATTCAAAGGAATACCGTAATTTTGTAGTTCTTAAATCAATAAAGTATGATCATTCCAAAAACTCTAGAACAAATTGAGTTGATGAGACAAAGTGCCCTTTTAGTTTCTAAAACATTAGGGATGCTTGCAACAGAGCTAAAGCCAGGAGTAACGACTTTAGAATTAGATAAAAAAGCAGAAGAATTTTATCAGAGATCACGTGCAGTACCGGGATTCAAAGGATTATATGGATGTCCTTCTACTATTTTGACTAGTGTAAACGAGCAAATTGTACATGGACTACCAACAGATAAACCCATTGTAGAAGGTGATATCGTATCGATTGACTGTGGAACAGTCATGAATGGATACTATGGGGACCACGCCTATACCTTTGAAGTAGGTGAAGTTGCACCTGAAACAAAGCGTTTATTGCAAATCACAAAAGAATCACTTTATGTTGGAATTCGCGAATTCAAATTGGGTAACCGCGTAGAAGATGTAGGAAGTGCTATTCAACGCTATTGCGAAAAAGAAGGCTATACCGTAGTACGTGAATTAGTAGGTCACGGACTAGGAACAAAAATGCACGAAGCTCCTGAGATGCCAAATTACGGTAAACCAGGAAGAGGGAAGAAATTCGTTGAGGGGATGGTTGTTGCGATTGAACCAATGATTAACTTAGGAACAAGAAACATCAAACAACTGAATGACGGATGGACAATCGTGACGCGTGATGGAAAACCATCGGCACACTTTGAGCATGATGTGGCTTTAGTGAATGGTAAGCCAGAATTGTTATCTACGTTCCAGTACATTTACCAAGCCTTGGGAATCCAAAGCAATGAAGAAGATGAGTTTAGAGCTAATCCTTTAGTTTTATAATTCATTTCCTCTAATGAAGAAACTTTTCAAAACAATACTGAACATTATACCTCGACCGATTTTAATTCGGTTGAGTTATCTTGTTCGACCTATTTTTGCCTGGTACCTCAAAGGAGATCGTTATACCGATCCTATTGATGGCAAAAGTTTTAAGAGTTTTTTACCTTATGGCTATGCCAAACAGCGAAACAACGTACTTTCTCCAAGTACTTTATCTTTAGAAAGACATCGTTTGTTATGGCTGTACTTACAAAGAGAAACTGATTTTTTTCACGGCTCCTTATCAAGTCTTACCACTTTGCTCCTGAACAAGCCTTTTATAAGCGCTTTAAAAAACAGGCTAATTTAACGTATACGACGACAGATTTAGAGTCGCCTTTAGCAGATGTCAAAGCAGATATCTGTAATTTACCTTTTGCGGATAATTCATTTGATATAATCTTGTGTAATCACGTATTGGAACACATTCCCGATGACACCAAAGCCATGCAAGAATTATATCGCATTCTCAAACCTGGTGGAATGGGCATTTTTCAAGTCCCTCAAGACTTGAATAGAGCAACTACTTTTCAAGATGACAGCATCACCGATCCCAAAGAGCGCACCTTGCTATTTGGTCAATATGATCACGTTCGCGTTTATGGAATAGATTATTTCGATAAACTGCGTCACATCGGTTTTACGGTTATTGAAGAGGATTACACCCATCGACTTACTCCAGAAGAAGTGGAAAAATATTGTTTAGCAGCAGGAGAAAATTATTCCGGTTTGTTTCAAACCCCGCTAAACCTTCCTTTCTCATTCTATCGCTTTTGCGTATCTTCGTACAACTATTATTTGTTTACGTATGTTAACTATGATTACGACCGTACTTTTTGATATGGATGGCGTTTTAATTGATTCTGAAAAATTTTGGCAACAAGCAGAAAGAGAGGTTTTTACTGCTGTAGGTTGCCAATGGAGTGAAGCAATAGCCCATCAAACCACTGGACAAACTACAAGAGCAGTCACTGAACTTTGGTATCGTTTATTCCCTTGGACTGGCCATTCACTCGAAGAAGTAGAACAAGCCGTTATCGACCGCGTAGATGAATTAATTCGCCAAGAAGGGGAAATCAAAAGAGGCGTTTTAGCCACCTTAACCTTTTTACAAGCACAAGGAATCAAAATTGGTTTAGCAACCAACTCTACGCCTTCGTTGATTCAAACGGTTTTAACGCGATTGGATATTCATTCTTTTTTTCAAACTACCGTATCTGCCTTGGATGTTCCTCAGGGCAAACCCGCTCCTGAAGTGTATTTACAAGCAGCGCAAAATCTAGACAGTCAACCGGAGCATTGCCTTGTTGTTGAGGATTCTTTTACTGGGGCTACAGCAGGTAAAAATGCAGGAATGACCGTCTTTGTAGTTCCTGAATTGGAGTTTTACGAAGATCCTAAATTTAATTTAGCAGATAGAAAACTATTTAATTTAGAGGAATTTGAAGAAAATTTCTTAGCTTTAAATTGCGTAACCCCCTAATAGACCATTACTCATGTTGAACGTACAATGGCTTTTTATATTCTTTTTTTGCACTTTGCTTACCCAAGCACAGTCCACACAGGATTATACCGCCAATTACATCAAAATGGCTGCTTTCATGAATAATGATCAAGCCGTCACTCCTTTCTTTCCATTAAATGAAAGTTTTGCACTCGAATTTGACGATTTGTATGGAGATGAAGGAAATTACTACTACCGAATACAAGCCTATAATTACGATTGGACACCTTCACAATTGAGACCGATTGAATACATCAAAGGAATGGACAATCAACGTATTCAGCAATATAGTACCCTCTTTCAATACGTTGCAAATGTACACCCACTACAAGTTAACAATCCCTAACTCCCAGTATCGCATCACGAAAAGTGGCAACTACATCTTAGAGATTTACGATGAAGACAATTCAAGTGGTCATTCGACCGCAAATTTGTATTGTATGAAAATACGGTTGCTGTAGGAGCTCAAGTTAAAAGAACAAGAGATTTAACCTATATTGATTACGAAACAATCCTTGGAGCTGACGATTAAATTAGGGGATCAAACCTATCAAAATCCGACAACCAATATCAAAGTCGCTTTGTTCCAAAATGGCCGTTGGGATTCTTATATTACCAAGGTTCCTCCTCAATAAACGATTGGTACAGATTTGATTTACAAATATGGACAAAGAAACTAGTTTCTGGGGAGGCAATCAGTTTCGCTATTTTGATAACAGCGACTTAAAACAAGCCAACAACATGATTTACTTCAATGGGAAGGAAAATGATATGTATAAAACGACGCTTTACCCAATTACAGGATGGTTAGATAAGAAAATATTCTTATTATCCTGATATCAACGGTTCATTTAGAGTACGCAACATCTATGGAAAAAAAGCGACAATTGAAGCAGAATACAGCTGGGTATACTTCACGTTTCGCCCTGTAGCTGAGGATAAAAACGAAGCTTATTTTGTTACGGGGATGTTTAACAATTATGAATTAACCCCTGAGCATCAGTTGACCTACAATCCGGAAACGGATCGTTTTGAAAAAGCAATTCTCATCAAGCAAGGATTTCACCAATTACAATATTACAACCGTGGTAAAAGGTAAAGTTAGCACAGAAAACAATCCCGATGGGAATCATGCTTTAACCACAAATAAATATCAAGTTTTAGTATATTATAAAGGAAATACTGATTTATATGATCGTGTTATCGGTTTTGCAGAAGCAAATGCAGAACAGATTACGTACTAAAAATAAAAAGGAACAGCATTATGGTATCAAAACAAACCAAAGGAGTAAATGTAAGAGTAGAAACACTGTATGAAGGTTTTTTTTCAACGAAGTAATAGCATGCAATTTGCTTTTAGTTATGAAATTACCATCGAAAACCAAAGTGATTCTACCATTCAAATCCACTCGCGTCATTGGGAAATTTACGATTCACTCAATGCCAAAGAAATTGTAGAAGGATTAGGTGTTGTAGGAGAACAACCCCTTATCTTACCCAATGAAACCTACACCTATAGTAGTGGTTGTGTATTGACGTCCACTTCTGGTGCAATGCAGGGCTATTACAATGTCATTCGCACAGAAAATCAAGAAATGATTACAGTTGAAATTCCCTTTTTTAAGCTCGTAGCGCCCTTTATTTTAAATTAGACGCTTTAAGTTAAACTAGTGTGTAATAACCTGTAATTCGAGTAAAATTAATTACCTTTGTAGTTATATATTTTAATAAACCCGAAAAAAAGTACATTATGTCAAAAGGATTCTACAAAGTTCCGAGTGCTATTAATGAGCCTGTAAAATCATACGCGCCTGGGACGCAAGAGAGAGAATTGACTTTGAACTCTTTCAAAGAGCAATATAGCCAATTAGTTGATATTCCATTATTTATTGGTGGAGAAGAAATCAGAACTGGAAATACAAAAGATTTATTCCCACCTTTTGATCACAAACATAAATTAGGTGTTTACCACCAAGCAGACAAAGCTTTAGTTGAAAAAGCAATTTCAACTGCCTTAGAAGCAAAAACAAAATGGGCAGCCATGCCATGGGAACACAGAGCAGCTATCTTCTTAAAAGCGGCTGAATTATTAGCGGGTCCTTACCGTGCTAAAATCAATGCGGCTACAATGATTGCTCAAGCAAAAACGTTACACCAAGCAGAGATTGATGCAGCTTGTGAGTTCATCGACTTCTTGAGATTCAACGTAGAATATATATGTCTCAAATTTATTCAGAACAACCACTATCTGTTGATGGTGTTTGGAATAGATTAGAGCACAGACCTTTAGAAGGTTTCGTATACGCAATTACTCCATTTAACTTTACTGCTATTTCTGGAAACTTACCGTCTTCAGTTGCTATGATGGGGAACGTTGTCGTTTGGAAACCATCTGCTACACAAATTTACTCAGCAAGAGTTATTGTTGAAGTATTCAAATTAGCGGGTCTACCTGACGGTGTAATCAACGTAGTATACGGTGATTCTGCCATGATTACAGATACACTTTTAGCTAGTCCTGACTTCGCTGGTATCCACTTTAACAGGATCAACAGGTGTTTTCAATAGCATGTGGACAAAAATCGGACAAAACATCAACAACTATAAAACATACCCTAGAATTGTTGGGGAAACAGGAGGAAAAGATTATGTATTAGCACATCCATCTTCTTGTCCAAAAGAAGTTGCTGTTGCCTTAACAAGAGGAGCTTTCGAATACCAAGGACAAAAATGTTCTGCTGCTTCAAGAGCTTATATCCCTGCTTCATTATGGCCAGAAGTAAAAGATTTTATGGCTGCTGATTTAGCAACAATCAAAATGGGTTCTCCTGAAGATCCTTCAAACTTCGTATCGTCTGTAATTTCTGAAAGTTCTTTCGACAAATTGGCGAAAGCAATTGAAGAAGCAAAAGCAGCGAAAGATGCAGAAGTAGTTTTAGGAGGAAAATACGATAAATCTGTTGGGTACTTTGTTGAGCCAACTGTTATCTTAACCTCAAATCCAAAATACGATACAATGGAAACAGAATTATTCGGTCCTGTTTTAACTATTTACGTATACGAGGATGCAAAATGGTCTGAAACATTGAAATTAGTAGATGAGACTTCAGCTTATGCCTTAACTGGAGCAATCTTCTCTCAATGTCGTTATGCTATTGCAGAAGCTACTGAAGCGTTAGTAAACTCAGCAGGTAACTTCTACATCAATGACAAACCAACAGGAGCTGTTGTAGGTCAACAACCATTTGGTGGAGCAAGAGCTTCTGGTACAAACGACAAAGCAGGTTCTATCTTGAACTTATTGCGTTGGGTATCGCCAAGAACAATTAAAGAAACCTTTGTTCCTGCAAAAGATTACAGATATCCTTTCTTAGGATAAGAACATACTAAAAGGCGGTTTCAAAGACCGCCTTTTTTCATTCACAATTCAGTGCTTTTTATTGGGATCGTTTCCTCTTTTTTGATCAAACGATTAAGTAAAAAATTACTTTTATATTTTGCTTTTATTCTTTTTCAGTAGAAAAAGATCCTTATTTTATTTCTAAAGTACTGGGTTATAATTATTAACAAATAGTATATAACTCATGTTTAAAAAAATTACTAGACAAAAGACAATTGGTGATAAATCCACCTGTTTTTACCACCTCAATTTTACTCATCATTTTACTTATTGCCGTCTGTATCCTCTTTCCTAGTAAAGTAGGTGATTGGTTTCACATTGGTCAATTAGCAGTAACAGAAAATTTTGGTTGGTTCTTCATTCTAACTGTCAATATCATTCTCATTTTTGCCCTCTTTTTAGCTTTTGGTAAATATGGAAATATCCGTTTAGGAGGGGATGATGCAGAACCTGAATTCTCTAAACCTTCTTGGTTTGCCATGCTCTTTAGTACGGGAATGGGAATCGGAATCATGTTCTTTAGTATTGGAGAGCCTGTTTCCCACTTCTTTAACCCTCCCCGACCTACAGATAGCGATATTGATTCCGCTATCCAAGCCATGGAATTTACTAGTTTGCACTGGGGACTACACGCTTGGGCTATTTACGCCATCGTTGGATTGGCTTTGGCCTTTTTCAGCTTCAACAAAAAATTACCCATGACCTTCCGGTCTTTATTATATCCTTTTTTAAAGGAAAAGATTCATGGTTGGTGGGGACATACCATTGATATTTTATCCACCTTAGCCACTGTATTTGGTTTATCTACTTCTTTGGGATTGGGGGTAACCCAAATCACAGCGGGACTTGAATACCTTTATGGATGGGAGATTTCTCCCTTAATGCAAGCGGGAATTATTATTGGTGTAATTGGTGTTGCAACCATCTCTGTTTTCTCAGGCCTGGATAAAGGAGTAAAACTATTGAGTAATGTCAATATGTATATAGCCTCTGGTTTTATGGTTCTAATCTTCGTTTTGGGTCCTACCTTATTTATTCTCAAAGGGTATGTTCAAAACACCGGTTCTTACTTGGCAAACTTCATTGATATTAGTACGTGGAACGATACGTACAAAGGATCGGGATGGCAAAACGTTTGGACCATATTTTACTGGGCCTGGTGGATTGCTTGGTCTCCTTTTGTGGGTAGCTTTATTGCTCGAATTTCAAAAGGACGAACAATTAAAGAATTTGTATTAGGGGTTTTAATCGTACCTGGTTTGATTACCCTACTTTGGATGAATGTTTTCGGAGGAAGTGCCTTACACACCATCTTACAAGGTGATATGACGATGGTACTCGCAGTTAAGGAAGATATTTCAACGGCACTATTCGTTTTCTTGGAAAACTTCCCGTTCACGAATTTCCTGTCTATTGTAGCCATTATTCTTATTTTTTCGTTCTTTATTACATCTTCAGATTCGGGATCGCTAGTAATTGATAATATTACCTCTGGTAGTGAAGGAGAGTCACCCGTTTGGCAACGTGTATTCTGGTCTTTTGCACAAGGATTTATTGCCATCGTATTGTTGTGGGGTGGAGGTTTAGATGCCTTCAGACTGCTGTAATTATAACTGGACTGTCCGTTCGCAGTTATCCTGTTATTGATGTGTTACAGCTTGCAAAAAGGACTACAAGATGAATTGAACAAAAAAGCGAAACAATTGAAATCGAAACAAGAAAAGAGTTACAAGGATATTATCTCTGATTTAATCGAAGAACAGCAAAAATAACGCATGATGGAAACAAACAAAGCACTCAATATATTAGTTGGCTTAGATCTCTCTGAGATGGATCAATACTTGATTCAATATGCCAAAATACTCGACCATATTCTAAACGTAGAACAAATTACCTTTATTCACAATTTAAAATTAGGTGAACTACCCAAAGAATTAATTCAAAAAGATCAATTGGCGTTGATTCAGAAAAGAATCACCAAACGCGTAGAAGAACAAATCAGCGCCACTGAAATTACCTATAAGTACGAAATTATCATCACCCTTGAAAACTATTCTGAAATTGCTTTTGCTAGCATTTCAAAACAAAAAAATTACGATTTACTCGTATTGGGAAATAAACAACAGTTAACGGGTAACGGCGCTTTAGCAAATAAATTAGTTCGCCTTTTACCTTCTGCCACGCTTCTCGTGCCCGAAACATTCCATATTCCCATTGAAACGGTGATTGATGCAATTGATTTCTCTCGTTATACTAATGCGATTATGCTTTGGGCAGCTCGTTTCAAAAACAATTCCAAAGGACAGCGCATTAAACACTCAGCCGTACATATTTCTAAATCATACTGGAGCTATTTACCTATGATGACGGATAAAGAACTGGATAAAATATCACGTGAGGACATCAAAGAGAAAGAAGAAAAATGGAATAAACAATATGCTCAATATACCGATATTGACATCGTACCTGCAAAAAATCAAAATGTTGCTGCTGCCTTAATCCAATATGCCAAAACAAAAAAGGCAGATCTCATGATTCTAGGGGTCAAAGGTTCAGCAGGTATCAAAGAGATTATCTTGGGAAGTGTTGCCAATCACGTGCTACATCGACCTACGGATACTTGTTTGCTTTTTGTCAAACCGATTAAATGAGAAATGCGCAATGCGTGGTGAGATTCGCACGGTTTTGCACGGTGCGCGGTTTGTTTAGTCTCTTCGTTTGTAAGAAAATACGCTTTACATAGCAGTATTGCTTCAAAGAGCAATCGTAGCGTAGCGAAGATTCATCGAACACCAAAACCAATATAAACTAGGTGAGATAAAAAACAAAAAAGGTTCGATCTTCTTAAAAGACCGAACCTTTTTTTATAGGAAAAATCCACGCATCACCCATTTCCCATCTCTTATCTCCATTTACCCTTTGTATTTCAACGGCAAGTACACTACTTTTTTCGTTTCAAAAATTCATTATCGAAAATATTACTCAAATCAAACTGAACGGCTTTTGGGAAGTCTTGTAATTCTTCTGTCAAATCTCCACCTTTCAAGTACAGAATTCCATTTTCAAATTCATGATGATTTTCCTTCTTCGTCTTATGGCGAATCCATTTCACAAAATCAGGCATATTGGTTACGGCACGACTCACAATGAAATCGAACTTTTCCTCCACGGTTTCTGCTCTTTTTTGTTCTGCAACTACATTGGTTAACCCTAGGGCTTGTACCACCTCATTCACCACGCGTATTTTTTTTGCAATGATATCAATCAAGTAGAATTTTGTTTCTGGATACAGAATAGCTAATGGAATACCCGGAAAACCACCTCCCGTTCCAACATCCATAACACTACTCCCAGGAACAAATTCCATCACTTTAGCAATCCCTAAAGAATGCAGTACATGCTTCACGTACAATTCTTGTATATCTTTTCTAGAAATAACGTTAATTTTCGCATTCCAATCTTGGTATACAACTTCTAATTGTTCAAATTGAGCGATCTGTTCTGGGGTAAGATTAGGGAAATATTTTAAAATTTCTTCCATTTCAAAAGTTTTGACAAAAATAGCTTTTTTTTATCGGTAAATAAATACCCCTTAACTATAATATAGATTTATTATACTTACCTTTGATTGATACTATTTAAAAGAATGAATACCTATGAAAACCCAAGTTCTATCAGATAGAATCAACAATCTTACAACTTCACAGACTTTAGCGATGGCCGCAAAAGCACGCGAGCTAAAAGAACAAGAATAGACATTATCAGTTTGAGTCTTGGTGAGCCCGATTTTAACACCCCTGACTTTATCAAAGAAGCAGCCATTCAGGCAATCAAAGATAACTATAGTAAATATCCGCCTGTTGAAGGATATGCAGAGCTAAGACAGGCAATTAGCAACAAATTTAAAAGAGATAATAACTTACACTATACAGCAAACCAAATCGTTGTATCTACAGGGCTAAACAAGCGTTATTCAATGTAGCACAAGCGATGATTAACCCAGGAGATGAAGTCAATCATTCCTGCTCCTTTTTGGGTGAGTTATGCTGAAATCGTTAAAATTGCTGAAGGTATTCCAGTAGAAGTTTCCACAACTATTGATACTGATTTCAAAATCACAGCACAACAATTAGAAAGACGCTATTACTCCACAAACCAAAATGGTTTGGTTTAGTTCGCCATGTAATCCAAGTGGTTCTGTTTACAGTAAAACAGAATTAGAAGCGATTGCTGCCGTATTAGAGCGATACCCTTCTATTTATATCCTTTCGGATGAAATCTACGAACACATCAACTTCGGTAGTGCTTACTGCAGTATTGGTTCTATTGGAAATCTAATTGATCGTACGATTACCGTAAACGGAATTTCAAAAGCATTTGCGATGACAGGATACCGTATTGGATATATTGGTGCTCCTGAATTTATTGCAAAGGCATGTGCAAAAATGCAAGGACAGGTAACCTCTGGAGCAAATACCATTGCTCAACGTGCAACCATCACAGCAGTTAATGCTGATCCAAGTGTTTTAAAAGACATGGTACACGCATTCAAAAACAGAAGAGACTTAGTCGTAAACTTGTTGAGAGAAATCCCAGGCGTAAAAGTAAACGTACCTGATGGTGCTTTCTACTTATTTCCTGATGTATCTTCTTTTTTCGGTAAAACCCTTCAAGGCGTAACCATCAACAATGCCAATGATTTATCCATGTATTTATTAGATAAAGCCTATGTGGCAACTGTTACAGGAGATGCCTTTGGAAATCCAAATTGCATTCGCCTTTCTTACGCAACAAGCGAAGATCAATTAATCGAAGCTTTAAAACGAATGAAAGAAGCGTTGAAATAAAACGCAACAATATCAATATCAAAAGCGCTCAATACTTCGGTATTAGCGCTTTTTTTGTATGAATAAAAATCGTATTTTTATGAGATAAACTGATTGCTGTGGATATAGTATTAGAAAGCATTGCGAAGCATGTAACTTTAACAGAACTAGAACAAAAAATAGTATTGGATTCTTTTGAATCTCATCGTTATAGTGCGAAAGAGAAACTCTTAGTAGAAGGAGAAATCTGCTATGATTCAACTTTTGTAATCTCAGGTATCTTGAGAAATTATTTTGTAGATGATCAAATTGTTGAGCATACCGTTAGTTTTGCAACCAATGGATGGTGGATTGCAGACATGTATAGTTTTCTTTCCCAAAAGCCAGGAAATTCCTACATCGAAGTTGTAGAAGACGCAATGGTACTAACCATGACTCGTGATCAACAACTCAACCTATTTGACCAGGTTCCAAAAATGGAACGTTATTTCCGCATCTTACTGGAGCGATCACTAATCGCCAATCAACAACGCTTGATGGATAACCTATCGTTAACCGCTGAAGAACGCTATGAGCGATTCTGTGAGCGCTTTCCAGAAATCAAACACTGTCTACCACAAAAGCAAATTGCGTCTTATTTAGGAATTACCCCTGAGTTCTTTAGCAAATTGAAAAAGCGAATCCTTACCGCGAAATAAATAGTGGTTAACGGTGGACAGTTGACAGTGAACGGTTGACAGTTAACAGTTGACTGGACGTATGTATTTCACCCTTTTCCCTTTACATTCAGCTTAATGGGCAAATTGCCATTTACCCCTACGTATCTCATCGCCACACCCTCTAACCACCACACCCTCTCATCACCACACCCTCTCTTCGCCTCACCTTCCCACTATGTTATTTCTTAACCTACATTAAGCGACTAAACCTCTGACTATCTGTATCTTTGTATAACAAAATCGATACAACTATGGAAAATTTATTTTTATACAAATCTGATACAAGAGGATATGCTGACCATGGTTGGTTAAAATCAAACCACACCTTCAGCTTTGCTAATTACAGAAACAATGATCGGGTACACTTTGGTGTTTTACGCGTACTCAATGATGATTACGTAGCACCAGGTATGGGATTTGGAACGCATCCACATGAAAATATGGAGATTATCTCAATTCCATTGAAAGGAAGTCTAGCGCATAAAGATAGCATGGGACATGGTGAAACCATTCATGTCAATGAAATTCAAGTGATGAGTGCTGGTACAGGTGTAAAACACAGTGAATTCAACCCAAGTGAAACAGAGGCTAGTGAGTTCTTGCAAATCTGGGTATTTCCCAATCAGCTTCATGTGACACCGCGATACCAACAATTGCAATTAGACGTTACTAAACGCCATAACCATTGGGATCAAATCTTATCACCTAATCCTGAAGATGCAGGCGCATGGATTCACCAAAATGCTTGGTTTCATTTAGCCAACTTGGATCAAGGCAAAGAACTAAACTACGAATTGAAAGATAAAACCAATGGAGTTTATCTCTTTGTATTAGAAGGTAGTATCACGGTAAATAACCAAACGTTAGATCGCAGGGATGCCATCGGAATTTGGGATATTGATTCACTTGAAGTACAAGCAACAACTGATGCACAGCTTTTATTAATGGAAATTCCAATGGAATTACCAAGCTACTTACAATAATTACTAACAGTAAAAAAATAAACAAGATGAAAACTAAAATTTGGAACATTGACAAAACACACTCTTCAATTGGATTTAAAATTAAACACATGATGTTTACCAATGTAAGAGGGAATTTCGCTGATTATGAAGCAACAATCAACTTATTAAATGATAATCTAGAAGAAAGCACGCTACATTTTGAAACACAAGTTGCTTCAATTGATACCAACAACGCAGACCGTGATAATCACTTAAAAAGTGCAGATTTCTTTGATGCAGAACAATACCCTACTATAACTTTTACCTCAACTAAAATTGAGAAAAAAGGAGAAGCTCATTATGTAGTAGAAGGTACTTTAACCATGCATGGGGTAAGTAAACCTGTAAAATTAAATGCAGAATACAGCGGTATCATTCAAGATCCATGGGGAATTCAAAGATTGCTTTAGCCCTAAATGGTAAAGTGAATAGAAAAGACTGGGATTTAAACTGGAACACCACACTAGAAACAGGGGGTCTATTGGTAAGTGAGGAAGTAAACTTCGATATCGAAACACAGTTTGTTTTAGCTTAACAGCTGACCGTTAACTGAATACAGTAAAATAAAAAAATGCTCAACTTTTTCAGTTGAGCATTTTTTTTTATCCTTGTTGTAAACTGCGAACTTCATCGTCTGTTAAAAATCTCCAGCTTCCTCTTGGTAAATTCCACTTGGTAATATTTCCGTACATCACGCGATCTACTTTCAAAACATTATAATCCATTGATTCAAATAAAGCACGTACTAATTTTACGTTCGATGCTTTTAATTTGATTCCCAATTTCCGTCTTCGGTTGATTCTCAACATAAGCGACATCTTCAACAAATACGCGCTTTTCATCAATGTAGATTCCCTTTTGTACACGTTCCAAATCTTCATATTTCAAATTTCGATCTAACGAAACTTGGTACATTTTTGAAGAGCGTTGTTCTGGTGAACTTAACTTCTGAATTAAATTAGTATCATTGGTGAAAATCATAAGTCCCAATGTACTTTTATCCATACGTCCTACAGGTGCTACTGCTGATTTTGTTGCATTTTTAATCAAGCTCAATACATTCTCTTGACTAATAACATCTTCATTGATTGTAGAGAATCCTTTAGGCTTATTTAACAAGATATATACCTTTTTTTCTGGTACCAATACCATACCATCAAAATTTACTACATCTGTTATATTTACTTTGTATCCTAATTCCGTCACTACTTCTCCGTTAACCTTTACGTTACCCGAAGTAATATATAAATCTGCGTCTCTTCTAGAACATACTCCAGAATTACTAATATACTTGTTTAAGCGCATTACCCCATTATCTTCTTTTGGAGTAGCTACTACTTTTGGTTTTTTATCGAATGTTCTAGCAGAAGGATTAGGTTTTTGTGCTCCTTGTCCTTGACTAGCTCGCTTCTGGAAAGGTTTTGCACCTCCAACTTTTGATCCTCCAGCTTTAGATTTACCAGCTTTTGGCCCTCCAGCTTTTGGTTTACCACTGCGATTAGATTGGGGTTTTCTAGAACCTGATTTACCGTTATTCATATTAAATATTTTTGCAAAGATAGACAAACTCCTTCTTTTATTTCAAAATACAAAAAAATATAGCTTTTTATTATAAAGTCTCCTCTAAAAGATACTTCCCACTTGCCAAAACATCGGGTTTAATTAACACAATAGATAGGACGCCCAACAGAATCAAAAGCTTAAGTAAGAAATGCAATTGATGATACTCTTGCGTTGTATTTGATTTCCATAGCCTCAATAAGAAGAATAGCAAAATGACAATACTGAAATAGAAATAGTAAATCATATAGCCGACATCAAAGCGAACCGTCATAAAATAAATAGGAATCAAAGCCAAGACGAAAACGCCTGTAATCACTTCTTTGGCTTTTCGCTCACCAAAACGCACTGGAATAGTTTGGTAATTATTAGCAAAGTCTCCCCGAATATTTTCTAAATCTTTCATGATTTCTCGAATCAAAATAATCAGATACAAAGAAAAAGGCATGAACAAAAATAGAAATATGAAATGACCTAAAGTACATGAGAATAGCAAAGAAAGGCAGCATAGCCAACAATGAGGCTAATAAATTCCCAATGATTGGATATTTTTTCAACTTATGGGAATAAAACCACAAGAGGAAAATGTAAATGGCAAAGAAAATAGCCCCGTGTATAGATACAGGCAGTACAATACAAACAGATAGAAAATTGAGAAAGAAATAGACTCTCAATTTTGTTGTTTGACTCACCAAGCGATCCAACATTGATTTAGTGGGACGATTGATTAAATCCTTTTCTGCGTCATAAAAATTGTTGATGATGTAGCCTGAAGCGATTGCTAAGGCTGAAGCCAATATAATAAGAAATAACTGCCAATCTAAAATAACATCTAAAGCTCTTTTTTCTGGAGCGAAGATAAAAATGGAAGCTAAATATTGGGCTAAAATAATAACAAAAATGTTTATAACCTCTCACCACAGAAAACAGACTGAATATTTTAGCTAAGAGGATTTTATTTTTCCTAGATAACATATTTATTTTTTTCTTGTGATTAAAAAAGGTTATAACATTCTCTATACTTCTTGCTTAAAATTGATATACTACTTCTAATTTGTAATCTTTAAGCGTTTTCTTTTGCTTTGTCAATATCTGGAGTAAATCCTAAGATATAACCACCTCCACCAGAAACCACATAATTTCAAATAGTAATCATTGGTTTCGATTCCCTTTTGCCACACATTGTGAAATTGTTCTGGAATCATGGGTTTAAAGTGATTAAACACCACAGATGAAAGTTCTTTCGTATTGTTAAACAAGGCTTTCAGATCTCCTTTCAAGAAGTTTTCAACACAAGCATCTGTATGCTTAATAAATTCTTCTTTCAATACTTTTTCTAAATCCTTGTTCTTTCAATTTTTCCATAAAAATAGTAATCATAGGTGCAGTTTCACCTACAATTCCTGAATCGATTAAAAACACAGCACCTTTTCCCGTCTAAACTTTGAGAAGGTATTCCTGTTGGTTCGATATTATCTTTGGAGTTGATTAAAATTGGTAAACTCAAATAGCTATTCAACGGATCTAACCCTGAGCTTGTTCCGTGGAAAAACGCTTCCATTTTACCAAAAATCCCTTTTAATTTCAGTAATTTATCTTTGCTTAGATTCTCTAAAACGGTGATTTTTTCTAGTGCATATTGATCATAGATAGCTGCAACTAAGGCACCACTACTACCAACACCATATCCTTGTGGAATACTAGAATCGAAGTACAATCCATTTTCAATCTCTGCTTGTAAGCGATCGAGATCAAATTGTACTAAAGCAGGCTCAGCCTCTTGCATATCTTCTAGATACGCAGCGAAGTTTCGTAAGCTTTCGTTTGATTTTTTAGCGAATCCCTCTAGGTTGTCTTCCATTTTTAAGGCGCCCTTATAAAAATTATAAGGAATAGATAACCCTTTTGAGTCTTTTATAATTCCATATTCTCCGAATAATAGAATTTTTGAATAAAATAAAGGTCCTTTCATAGCTGATAAAAGTAATTTACCCTGCAAAGGTACGTATAATATTCACGCTTAGGTGATTTTGTTTTATTTTTTTCTATAAGTAACGGTTCTTAAAACCATACACGCAATGTCTACATCCGTTTTGACAACATTGTCCTTTCAGGAAGTGATACAATTCAGTAAAAACAAAATAGCCATTCTCCATGTAATAATGCTTTCCTTCTACCATTTCACTTCTTGTGCGTGGAAACTCATTCGTTTTACCCTCTTGTACCAGCTGTTCCATTTTTTTCTAGGCAGCTTGGACATAAGCATTTATGAAAGGAGCTTCGCAAGAAGTTTCGAGTAGCTGAACTGACCTGAACTTGAGTGCAAGCGCATTGATCAATTGCTTCTGGTTGACAATCAATAGGAGTTTTACAGTGCGTACACACTTTATTCTTCGTCATAATTTCTACTTCATGGTAGCAAAATTGTAGAACTTCATGTTTCCCGTTGCTTCAATTTCGACCTGTTGTTTTACCATTTCGCCTTGCGGTCTTTGCAACTCCAAGCTCAACTGATTCTTTCCTTTTGTCAAGGGTACACGAGCATACCTGATCTCAGCAGGCAAGGTTTGCCAGTTACGCGTATCAGCTTTCTCCGAAAACAAATTATACAGTTGTAATCCCAAACCAACACCTTCCAATACTGCATTATTATCATTGGATCTAGCTACAGATTTTACGGCGTATTCAGCCGCTTTCTTTACAGCCAATTCGCGTTAAGATTTTTCCTAACTCTTTTCCGGCTCTTTCTTTTAAAGTAGAAACTGCAACAACATCTATATCTTGTACTTTTTCTAGGACAAAAGTTGCTGCACCATTCACTTGCACCTGTGCTTTTACATACGGTACGGGGAATACTAATGTACTTAGGAAAAAGCAATATTTACACTGTGGACATCACTTAAATCAGTATGGCCTGCAATACCAAAATCCAAAGGAATCATCACTCCTAAAGCGTTGGTAAAAACTAAAGCTCCACTATCTCCTTTAATTAACGAGAAGACAATATTTTCTTCCTCTTTAATTGGGGCAGTTCCATTTTCCCAGAAGACCACTAATTCTCCTCCTTCAGCCGTTTGATATGCTTTAAAAGGCATTGAAAATTCCTTCTCGAATTTCTTTAATTCATTCGTAAAGCCCAATTTATTCGCCATATTCATGACATCGTATTTCAGGTTTTCAGGAATACTTACTCCATAATACAAACCACCTGTTGCACTTTGATACGTTTCTACGGCATTTCTATATGAAATAAAACGCATCGTTGTAATTTCCGGTGGATTCGTAAATAAGTCCTTGTAAGTTTAGAGAAAAAGCATCTTTCGAATAACGCGTCGTCTTGTTGCTGTATTTATCTCCTTGTTCATAGTTTTGAAGGGAATTACGACGTGCTTCTACTAAAGCTTCTTGAGATTGTCCTAGGTATAAATAGTTTAATGCTTTGTAGTAGTGAATCATGAAAATCTCGAATTCCTCCCCCTTATAACTTTGAGACATGGAGTTCAAGAAAAAGTCCTACCATCACATCCCCAACTTTCGTCACTTGATCTTCAATTAAAAGATCCGCCTTATTTAAGTATTGATTACTCAAGGCCATAGTTCCCTTTAAGGTGTTCCACTCGTCCCTTTTCCATATAGAAGAGAAGTAAGTTTCTTGTTTTTTGTAGTAGTTTATTCTTATCCAAGGCATTATCGGCTCCTGCGTAATCCTGTTGGGTCATACGCTGGTAGTAATCCGTAATCCGATCGTGGATAAGTGGCGCATCCAAATACTAAAAACATTAGCGCTAAAGGCACTAATGTTTTTAGTATTGAAGATATGGTTCGATTGAAAACCATCAATTATAAATTTAGTTTTTTACGTATTTCGCTATTTTTTTATCACCGATCCAAACAACTTCATTTGTTTGAAGATTCGTTAATTCCAAATTAACTTGATAGTAAACTACTTTTTTCTTTTTGTGTGAATCAACGATAGAGTTGATAGAACTTGTAACATAAAATCTGCTCCTTGTTCTAATCCAAACTGTTTCATAGAAGAAGCAGAGGCATTTGTTTGTTGATCTGCTCTTTCTCCTCTTAATTCATCGCGTTTTTTACCTCCTTGTACTAAGCGAACACGTCCAGATTGAATGAATGATTGCTCTACGTCTTTTACGAAAGTTTCTGCGTCAATATGCTCATGGCTTTTGTTGTAAACCATTCCGACGATAACTACGGGTTTTTTATTGTTGTTGTCATCCTGAAAATCACCAATCCAAGCACCATCTAATACTTGTCTTGTCATTTGTTGTGCAACTTCTCTTGAATCTGAGTTATTCCATCTACCACTTATGTCGATTGTTTCATCTGTGCTAACACGTGTAACTTGACGACCACATGATGTGATAAATAAACCTGAGGCTGCTAAAATTGCAGCTAATGCTATCTTCTTAATTTGCATACTTTTTTTATTATTCATTAATTTTTTCATTAAATAGAGAACCACCAATTACCTGTTCTAAAAACCAATACGAGGTGACCAATTCCAGTTGCTATAATTTCTATAATAACCGTTGTAACCTGAATTGTAATTATAGCCATAATCCGAATAATAAACTACGGCCGTATTTTGCACGAGCCATGCGTTCTTCGTGGCGGTATTGTCTTTTAGCGCTTTGCGTTCTTGCTTGGCTTCATACCAATCAAACGCTTTGTAAGTATCTTGTACGGTTTCCCCTAAATGTACTAAAAGTGAATCCTTTTGCATCATGTATTTTTCCATGCTTACACGATAGTTGGGATTCTGATCAAAAATAGGAGTTTGTGCACTAACTTGATATGTTAACAAGCTACATATCACGAGTCCGAATAACTTTATAAACATTTTTCATAGCTTGAATTTTAAAAATTAAACACTATTTTTTCTAAGGTAAATATAGCGCTTTTTATTTAATTAATAAAGCTCCTGTTCCCATTTTATCTTCAATAAAATGTTCATTCTGACAGAATTTGCTTAATTCCTCTCGAATAAACGCAAGTAAAACTTCTTTATTGCTTTCTGGAAAAAGGACATGTACATTCGCCCCTGCATCTAACGTAAAACAAACTGGAATTTCTGTTTTAGCTCGAAAGGCCCAAATTTGTTCAATAATTTGAAGTGTATTGGGTTTCATCAAAATAAAATAAGGCATTGACGTCATCATCATCGCGTGTAAGGTCAATGCTTCACTTTCTACCAAAGCCACAAATTGTTTCAAATCTCCCGTTTGTAGTATATTTTTTTAATTGACTCAGGTTTTGATGAGCTTGATTAAAACGCTCCTTTGCAAAAGGATGATTGTGCATGAGATCATGTCCTACGGTACTTGATACCTGTTTCTCTCCTTTATCCACTAATAAAATAACGTCTTGGTAGTTTTTAAAATTAGCATGTACGTCAAAAGGTGCTTCAATACCAAATAAATCAGAACTACCTGCTACCTCGGCCTGCGCTCCCCAAACGACAATTTCACC
Organism: Mylabris phalerata; assembly: GCA_020740385.1. Classification (NCBI taxonomy): domain Eukaryota; kingdom Metazoa; phylum Arthropoda; class Insecta; order Coleoptera; family Meloidae; genus Mylabris; species Mylabris phalerata. Next base: position 50,340 of record JAJEOX010000049.1, on the reverse strand, counting down.
TGCAATACTTCGACAAGCACTTCCAGAACCTAAACGCGCTAAGAAAGAAGCTTTTTTCAAGAAATAATCGTGTGTCATAGCAGGATTTAATGCCTGTTCCAATGACATTATATTCATCGACAAAGCTGCCATTCCAGAAGCAGAAGATGCGATTCCTGAACTATGAGGAAACGTATTTGCTGTATCAATTGTAAAGTGATAATGCTCAATATAAGGACAATAGGGTAAAATACGTTCAAAGAACTTTTGAATTTTTGGCTTGAAATCTTCTTTGGGTTGTCCTTCAAATAACAAATCAAAAATAATTCCGTTACTTTCTTTCTTTCTAAATCCCAATGTGGTAATAGTCTTGCAGTTACTCAACGTAAAACTCAATGATGGGTTTGCGGGAATCTGGTGTTCTTTTTTTCCCCAATACTTCACTAGGGCAATATTACTTGGTGCACTCCATGTAAATGTTCCCTCTTGTACTAGTTGTCTCTTTGTTGCAGTTGCATCGAAAATAAAATCTGTTGCGCTTGTCATTCCTTTCAAAAATTTTGACAAAAATACTACCTTTTTATTACATACCGAGTTTTCTCCTCCATATCCCTAAAAACTGCTTATAACCAAACCTTTCACAGTTTTTACCACATAATCCATACAGTTTTTTATGTATTTATTGCAAAAATAATAGTCCAATATTGGATAATATACAAACATATATTATATTCGCTCTACACCGAACCCACAAACTCACTAAAACATGGTTAAATTACACCTTACAACGACCACTGAAAATAAATTGAAGGGGATCCAATCCATTTCCATTTATTCAGGACGAATTTGATCAAAGAGCTAGATTGCACCACTTCGTCTAGTATAGCTTTAGATGATCAGACGCCAGATCTGTTTATTACAGATGGGCATACCTTACAGCACATTTCTCTCGCAGAAATCAAAGAAGCCAAACAACTAACCGTACAACTAACAGAAAATTTAGCGGTTCAACTACGTGTAAGCAATCCGATTAACCTATTGGATTACACCAATTGGATCTTAGCCTCACTTTCAGGTAGCATTGCCATCGGTTTATTCTATTTTCACCAACTCTGATTGGAGAGAATTTTTATTTCTCTTAGGTAGTACGATTATTGTCCTATTTGTTTTCATGTTATTGTACAAACATCCTATTAAGACTAGAAATTACAACATTCGAATGTATGCTACTATTAGTGCACTTGTGTTGATTTTCATCTTTATTCCCTTTGAGAATTGGTATTTAAAAACATTAGTGGGGCTATCAACCTTAACCGTTATTACGCGATTTATTAAAGCGTATCAACGATCATTGACTGTAGCTTACCCTCCGTTTACAAAAGAATAAAAAAATATGGAAGGGGATACCTTCCATATTTCTATTAGCACTTACAAAATTACATACATCTTTAAATCATACTTGAAGTAGTCTAATTTATTCGTTGTGTGTTTGCCAAAGGAACGCAAAAAACTTGCATACACTACCAAAAACAAAATAAACTTATCAACAATGTTATCACCAATTCTCTTTTATTTAAGAAAAGATTAAGAGCCGTAATAATATTGATTAATTTTTTCAATCACTTCCTTTCTACTTTGCACGCTGATATAGTCCTCATCTATTGGAGCACTAAACATAAACATCGGATTTGCAGGAAATTCCGTCGATGTTCGGAACAGTAGAAAGTAACTTTTCCCTGAGCGTCCCGCTTGCATCCATTCTTCTAGTTTATAATAATCTGGAATAGAACGACGTTCTCTGACAACAATTAAAACATCTTTAATCGCTGACCAAGGTAAAAACTTTTCTTTGAAGAAGCTTTTATAGCTCACTCCTTTCTCGTCAATAATCACTTTCATGCAACATACTTTGTACAAAAAAACGAAAAACAAGAAAATAGTAGGATGGCCACAAATTTAACGATACCTGAAGCAACCAATAGGAAAAAAATCCCAATGGATAAAAAAGGACCTAAACACAGCATCAAGAGTAGTATACGACTACTTGTATTATAATAGTTGAATTTCATATTGTTCTTTTAAAATTTTGAAGCAATTGCTTGAGCCGCTAAGAAACCCGTTGTCCAAGCATTTTGAAAATTAAATCCTCCTGTAATTGCATCAATATTGAGAATTTCACCTGCAAAGTATAAATCTGCTTTGACTTTACTTTCCATTGTTTTGAAATTAACATCGCGCAAATCAATTCCACCAGCTGTTACAAATTCTTCTTTAAATGTACTTTTCCCATTCACTTGAAATTCTCCTTCTTGCAATTGAAGCATAAGGGCTTGTATTTGTTTGTTATTGACATCTGCCCAAGTTTGGGTCGCTTCTATTTGTGCCGCTTGTACAAATCGTTCCCACAGACGCGTTGGAAAATCGAACAATCCTCGTTTCATCACCATTTTTCTTGGCATGCTCGCGTTTAAAATCTTTCAATTGTTCCAACAAATCTTCTCGATCTACCGTTGGCAACCAATTGACTATAATGTGGAACTGGTACTTTTTTTCTGCTAGAATTCGAGCTCCCCAAGCAGATAAACGCAAAATACCTGGGCCACTCATCCCCCAATGGGTAATTAATAACGGTCCCGTTGCTTCTAGCTTTGTTCCCTTTACTTTAATGGATGCTTCTGTTGAAACTCCCATCAGGTCTTGAATACGTTTATCTTTGATATTAAAAGTGAATAAAGAAGGTACCGGTTCAACTAAACGATGTCCAAGATCCCCCATCAGTTGTCCTATTTTTGGATTACTTCCTGTGGCAAATACCAACTGAGCACAAGTCATACTATCTTTGGTGGTATCGAGTTTCCATCCCTTCTCACTTTGGTAGACCCCTTGTACGCTTACCCCTTGTATCACCTCAATCTTGTGTTTAGCCGTTGCTTGAGTAAAACAATCAATAATTGTCTGAGAAGAATCTGTAGTAGGAAACATACGTCCATCCTCTTCGATTTTCAATTCAACCCCGTGTTTTTCAAACCACGCAATCGTATCTCCACAACAAAATTGGTGAAAAGGACCTAGTAACTCCTTAGCTCCTCTAGGGTAAAACTGCACCAATTCGCTAGGAACAAAACAAGCATGTGTCACATTGCAACGCCCACCTCCAGATATTTTCACCTTGGACAAGACTTCTTTTCCGCGTTCTACGATAGCAATGCGCAAACCAGGTTTGCGTTCTGCAATATTAATTGCCGTAAAAAAACCAGCTGCTCCCCCTCCTACCAATATAACATCATAATACATACCTTCTGTATTTAACCATTAAGTAAAGATCCTTTTTTTTATTTTACATGAAACATTTATCTTTACAGTCACAAAGATACTTACTTACAATCGCATCCTTATCATTGTAAAATTAAGATTATGAAAAAATTGCCCTTTTTATTCCTGCTTGTTTTATTTACCATGTGTAAATCTGTTCCACCTGGAAGTAGTTCAAGTAGTAGCAACACCAACAGTAGTAACGCTTCCAAAGATTTATCTATTGAAGAGCGTTTAGAAGAAATTAAAGAAAGAAAACCGATTACCAGAAGCCAAAGACGTAATTGATTTACCTTCCTATGCCCAAGTAAGAGACGATTTCCGCTCAGTCACAGACAAGACAAAAGAGTCATATTTACAAGGGATGCAAGCAACGGGAGATAAATACAGTGTGGTTATTTTGACTCAAGGATTCAAAGGAGAGAATTATTGTTGTTAAAAACAGCAGTAAAACATTCTTCAAAGGAATGACCATGAGTGATTTATCCAATGGAATTGCGAAATCCATTCGCGTAGACAACACCGAGGACTTTACGATTGTTGACACCTACACCAATAGTGAAGTAGTGATTGAAAGCGATCATGCAAAGATGTTTAAGTTTATCTATGTGATGAAAAACAGCAGCAAAGACAATCCTTTCAAGTAACGTTTAGCAATACACTACGACCAGTACGTTAATGGAAACACGAGATACAATTTTACGACTCATAGAACAAACGGCTCTTACTTTAAGGGCCTTTTTCAATTCATCGCCTTTGGAAGAGGAGTCGCATGAACAACAAATGGAGAATTTTACCTCCAGCCTCAAAGCCCAAACAGCCGTAGATTTAGACCTACTCCTAACCTTGGAAACGCCTCTTCAAGTACAGCATTTCTTCGCCTCACATCCTTCTTTTGACGCTACAAATCAAGAATTACTTGCCGATCTGCTTGTAACCCTTACAGAACAAACACCGTCAATATCTACAAGTTTAATGTATAAAAAAACATCTTTAATGCTCTATTTAGTAATTAATCAAACCACACAAACACACGATTGGAATCGACAAGAAAAAATAAATAAGTTAAGATTAAACTAATCAAGTCGTTTACTTATTTCATTCTAACTATAGTAGGCTCACCCGCCACCATAATCACAACATCTTCAACCTCTCTAACCTCTTCAATCATCGTTATCTTTAGTAAGGTCTCAAAGTCCCTAACATTAATAATTTGAGTTGTTAGCCCCATAAATGTAGACTGGATATTTAACTCATTTTCTACAGAATCAGGTATAATAAGTTTAAATTCACCGTTCACATCTGTTTCTACACTTTCCTTTGTATCGAGAATACTTATCACACATCCAGGCAAAGGGAAATTTTCTTCATCCACAATATATCCTTTTAAAATTCTCTTCTCATACAATGTAGTTTCATCCTTACTTTTATCATGCTTTTTGTCAACACTAAAATGTTCAGTTCTATTGGTTTCTTGTCCATGCATAGTCGTAACAGTAGTCAAAACCAATAAGTTTACAAAAGTTGTCACTAGTCCATTGAATCGGAATCCTCTAGAAGTATGCAATCCATCATCTAAAGGAATATTTAAAAACTTTACGGGAATTCGCCCACATAGTTTACCTCCTTTTTTGATTTGTTCAATTAATTCTTGCTCAGTATAACTCGAGAAATCGTAAATTTCTTTTTCACAAACTGCACAATGCCTTCCTTTTTCTAAAGGCGTCATCTGAATTCCAATCTTCGGAACAAGGTTTAGGGATGTCTATGATATATTTTGCCATATGGAATACGTTTATAATTAAAGTTTTTTATTTTTTATGTTTTTACTACCTGTACAATGTCTTTTTCTTTCCTGATATCATAAACACCAAGTTCAACCGTTTCTTCCCGAGATTGCATACACATTCCATCCTGTTGGAGGCGTTGCAAGGTTACTACTACTTGATTTTTTTCCAATAATCGTATAAACTCCAGCCGTAGAAGTAAAGCAATCATTGCCACAAGGAGCAGTATAATAGCACGAGAAGGTTTGGTCTTCTTTAAATTCAATAAAGTTTCCAAATCGTTCCATCTTCGTTGCTTCCGCCAGTTAAATTGGCAGGCGTTAACATATATTCATCCATCGCCTCATAGGTAATGAGTTCATTCGTTTTCCATGTTCCGATCCAATCTTGAGCGTAAGACAAACTACTCAAAAGAAATCCCATTAATACGGTATATATTTTCATTGCTCTAGATTTTAATCTGCTATTTTTTCCTTACTCCATGCCATGACTTGAATACCATCCGAATAATTGGGAGCAATTACATTATCCTCGGTCAAGTGAATCCCAGCTAAAGCATAATCTACTTTCAGTTGATCAAAGGTTATTTCTTTCAACTGCCAAACTTCATGGTGAATTTGATAGCGGTACAAGTTATTATTGACGTACACATACAAACAATAGCGTTCCGTTAACCATACTTGCAAAGGCGTTTTCTGCTGCACTTTTTCCCCAATCGTATAGGTTGCCTCTAATTTAAACTTCTTCTTTGCATTTGAAGAGGTATACACTCCTTCTTTTCGTTTCATGCTCGCCTTTTCATAAGGTAATCCAGATAGTTGCTTGGAAACAAAAACAGAAATCGACTTTCCTCCTTCAATATTCAAAAAATAAACCCCTGCTTTTCCTTCTTTTTTCACATAGGTGCGAACATTGAGTTCATCAAAATTGGAAATAAAACCAACAGCAGGTAAAAACCGAGGGCGGATTTTCTCCATCGTAAAAGGAACGACCGAGATGTAGTATTTTCCATCAAATCCATCTAGTTCTAATGCGGCAGGAACTAAAGCTCGTAAAACATCAAAGGGAAACTTCAAAGTGCAAGAAGAGCAATCGATTCCACTCTTGATAATAACTCCACGATCCAGAGGGTAATACCCAAGGTCTATGCGCAGTATCTGCAATAATGTCTTTGATCTTCTTCATTTCTTCTTTTTTATTTAAAGATACTGAAAACCATAATAACAAAAACGAGCAAAAGAGGTTTAAAAAGAAGAAATTAGAATTAAATCAGTATGAGACTAATTTTCTTTGGGGTGAGTCCATAGTGCCTCCATAATGATTCCATAGTAAGTCCATTAAAACGAAGGGGCTATAGACACACTATGATTCACAATAAAAGCATTAGGTTGTCATACAAAAGCAAACTATCCCAAAACGTTGATAGCTCTTCTTGATGGTTGACGATAAGCCTAAAAACAAAGAGGGTAATCTTTTAGGACACCCTCTTTCTCAATAGCTTCTTCCTATATTGCTCATACCAAAAGCTATTACTATACAATTGAACACATTCGGAAACTAATAGAGTTATCAACGAATTAAAACATTATAAATATACTAAATTCCACTAAAACTACCTCCTTCTAAGAAAGCAACCCCGTATTTTTCAATAATACCTAGCAAAACAATCAGAAATCAATTAATCTGTTGACCGAATGAAACATCTCATTTGATATCCTTAGCAAAAGGACTGGATTACAAAAAGTTTCTCGTTTTTTGCACTAGACAATCTTGTACTAGACGCTAAAAAGCACAAAAAAAACTCGAAGTTAAACTTCGAGTTTTTTTATTTTATTATTTATATCGCAATCATTTTTGCATACGGGAGTACCGTAGTATATCCTTTTTCCTCAAAATAGCTTGTTGGATCATTCGCAGCAACAGCCATAACAAAATCTCCTCCCCAAGCACCTAAGCTTTTAATTGCTCCGTCAAAATCAGCAAACAATTGGTGTTGAATAGGTGGAATACCTAAAATGGTACTGAGTATAGACTCATGTTCAGTCATCAACTGTTGAAATTCTTCTCTTGTCTTTGCAGTTACCAACTGCTGACTAATAGCTGTAATGCGTTGTATTTGCGCTGCAATCTCTCCTTTTTTCGTTCGATATGCAGCGATTGCCTCTTTACTACTTTGCTTTTGATTGAGGTAGACAAAGTAAATATGTTGGGCAAAAGCAGGTTGAAACTCCACTAAATCAACTGTAGGCTGAACAGGAGAAGTTCGTTGATACAACAGTGCACTTTTAAATTGTGCGCAAGCAATATCATATCCACTTCCTCCAAAAGATTCCTCCAACAATTGATAAGGGTTACAGTTAAACCATTGCGCCACATTATTGATCCACGTTGACGAAGTTCCCAGCCCCCACAAACGTGGAAACGTCAGTTTACTTTCTACTCGAAATCCTCCTTGTTTGGTGAGTACCTGTGGATTTTGTCGATGTGCCGCACGCAAGACATCCCGTAACGTTTGAAGATAAGAGGATCCTTGTATTGCAGTTTCACTTATTATTTCTTCAATTGGCACTTGTTCTTGCATCCAAACCTGTCCATCGAAATCATAGCTAGTCCAGTACAATAGAGGTTCTTCGATTGCTGTTACGCATAACGATTGCCCCATTGCTGTAGGCAATGCAAAAGCAACTGCTCCATCTAAGACCACATACTCGCCAGATACTAATAATTTCCCGTGACTATAAAACTCCATTGAAATTACTTTCTCAGCGTTTCTAATAATTCTACCACAGCACTATGTGAAACTACATTTTTCTCAAAATGCGTCACTACTTTAACGCGTTCTTCGTCTGTAGCTTTGAAATTGATTGAGGATATTCATCAAGTGCATTTTCATGTGTCCTTGTTGAATTCCCGTTGTTGTTAGGGATTTCACCGCTGCAAAATTCTGTGCTAATCCAGCTACTGCGATGATTTGCATCAATTGTGTTGCTGAAGGCTTTTGCAACATTTGCAAGGCAATCTTCACCATTGGATGCAAAGAAGTTAGTCCACCAACTGTTCCCACAGCTAATGGTAAATCAATCCAAAATCTAAAATCCCCTCTTCAATAGAAGCATGGGATAAACTGCTATATTGTCCATTTCTAGAAGCATAAGCATGTACACCTGCTTCAATCGCTCTAAAGTCATTTCCAGTTGCTAATACCACCGCATCTACGCCATTCATCACTCCTTTATTGTGTGTAACTGCTCGGAATGGTTCAATTTCTGCAATGCGCACCGCTTGAACAAATTTCTCTGCAAAAAGCACAGGGTCTTGAATCTCACTTGATTTTAATGCTTCAACAGGACACGATACTTCAGCGCGTACCACACAATTCGGTACGTAGTTGGACAAAATACTCATCACTACATCTATTGCTTTTTCTTCTTCAGTGAATGCCTCATACTGCAAAGCCTCTCGTTTCAATGTAGTTGCCATTTGTTCCAAACACGAATTGATAAAATTCGCTCCCATGCTATCTTTCGTTTCAAAGGTAACGTGTAATTGATAGTAGTTTGGAATAGCTGCCGTTTTATCACGCAAGGTAACAGAAAGAATTCCTCCTCCGCGTTTTTGCATATTTTGCGTAATTGAAAATGTATCTGTGAAGAAAAACATCTTGTATGGCTTGAATAAATTGTTCTAATTTTTGCTTTTCTCCTTTATAGATAAAATGCACTTGACCAATTTTTTCTGTGTTTAAAATTGAAGCTTTAAACCCTCCTCGATCTGCCCAAAACTTAGCAGCTTTGGATGCTGCCGCTACCACAGAACTCTCTTCAATTACCATGGGAATGGTATACCAAGTATCATTAATCAAGAAGTTAGGAGCTACACCAAGGGGTAAGTAAAAATTCGTAATTGTATTTTCAATAAATTCATCGTGCAATTTTTGTAATTCTTCATCTGAATTCCAATATTGCTTGATTAAATCTACGACCGCTTCTTGGTTGTTTAAATATGTTTTTGCTATCCAATTGATTTTCTCTTCTTTGTTTAGTTTAGAAAACCCATTTATACTCCCTATCATGATGTATTACTTTTTAAAGACAAAGATACATTATTCTAATGGCTTTTTGGCTTTTGTGTATTGGTTTTCGGTATTTGGTATTTGGCTCTTAGCGCTTGGGTGTAAAAGAAAATTATTGGGTAATAAAAATAAAATACCCCCTGTTGCAACAAAAAAGCAACCAACAAATCGAAACGAAATATAGATTCATTGAATACCAAATCAAAAGATAAACTAGAGGAGATAAAAGGCAACTAACGGAAAAGCAACCAGCGAAAATCCCAAATTATCTATGATGCAAGGATACTCTAAACATGAGGGAGTAAAAAATGTAAATAGCGAAAATTAGATACGATTTGTTCAAGGTATTATGATTTTCACTACCAATATCGCGTCAATAATTTTAAGTTTTTATTGTTTAATCTCAATTAAAATTGGCATAAATCATATTTTTTCAGTAAAATTGGAAGTTTTTTCGACTAATTAGATAATGAAATACATTAAAATCACCTCTCTGATCTGTGTGATTGCCACGCAAATTGGTCTTGCACAAAAGAAGATCGAGCTATCAGAAATTTGGGATGGCACCTTTAAAACGGAGGCCATGCAAGCGGTTAATACGCTAAATACTACGAATCAATACGCGCGTATTGAGCGCATCGCTAAGCAACACCAAGTCATTAACTTATACAACTTTGCAACGTTAGAAAAAGCGAAAACTGTATTTAGTAATGAGCACTTTCCTGAAATTAAAACAATTGAAAGTTATGTTTTTGATGCAAAAGAGGAACAAATTCTAATTGGAACGAATACTACCCCAATCTTTCGTCGTTCGTTTTTAGCGGATTACTACTTATTTAATCCCAAAACGAATCAAACGAATAAAATAGCCAATCACCCCATCATGGAGCCTTTATTCTCACCTGATGGAACCAAGATTGCCTATGCTTACCAAAACAATTTATATGTTTATACCATTGCGACACAACAAACGACGCAACTAACTCAAGATGGAGCGAAAAATCATATCATCAATGGTATTTCAGATTGGGTATACGAGGAAGAATTTAGCGTAGTACGCATGTTTGATTGGAACAAAGCAAGTAATCAACTGGCTTATGTAAAATTTGATGAGACAGAAGTACCTGAATATTCTATGGATGTCTATGGCAGTGGCTTATATCCAACACAAGATACATTCAAATATCCTAAAGCAGGAGAAAAAAATGCCGCAGTATCCTTATACATCTATGATGTAGCTAAGGCAACGAATAAACGGGTAGATCTATCTGAATTTTCTGATTTTTACATTCCTAGAATTAAGTGGACCAACGATGCTAAACACCTGAGTGTACAAGTAATCAATAGGCATTCAAAACGATTTAAACGTATTTTTTGTCGACGGCTCTACTTTAACGAAAAAGCTAATTCTCAATGAAAAGGACAACGCTTATGTCGATGTACATACGCTTTCTTTTTTAGACAATAACGACTTTATTTGGTTAAGTGAACGAGATGGCCACAACCATTTATACCACTACAACAAAGACGGAAAATTATTAAATCAGATCACCAAAGGCAACTGGGAAGTAACAGATTACTATGGTATTGATTTAAAAAACAAGAAATTATTCTTCCAATCGGTTGAACGAGGATCCATTTACCGAGACATCTATTCCATTGACTTAAACGGAAAAAACAAAAAGCTATTATCCAATCAATTAGGAACGAACACTGCTATTTTCAGTCCTGATTTTGATTTATTTATCAACACGTATTCTTCTACTACAACAGCCCCACTTTACACCTTACAACAAAGTAAAACGGGGAAAGTAGTGAAAGAAATTTTAAATAATACCGCTTTAGAGCAGAAATTAAAAGTGTACCAATTGCCACAGAAAGAATTTACTCAAATTCCAACTGTTGATGAGGTAATGCTAAACGCTTGGATCATGAAGCCAGCTGATTTCGATGCATCGAAGACCTACCCAGTATTCATGTATCAATACAGCGGTCCTGGATCACAACAAGTAGCGGATAAATGGTTGGATTCCAACGATTATTGGCATGCAATGCTGACACAAAAAGGCTATATTGTAGTAACCGTTGACGGTAGAGGAACTGGCTTTAGAGGAGCTTCGTTTAAGAAAACAACACAGTATGAATTAGGAAAATACGAAGTTGAGGATCAAATTGAAGCTGCTAAATATCTAGCAAAACAAAATTATGTAGATGCAAATCGAATTGGAATCTGGGGTTGGAGTTATGGTGGATTTATGTCAACGAACTGTTTGTTAAAAGGCAACGACGTTTTCAAAATGGCTATTGCTGTAGCACCAGTAATCAACTGGAGATTCTACGATTCTATTTATACGGAGCGTTACATGAAAACGCCACAAGAAAATCCTTCTGGTTATGATGACAACTCGCCGTATTTCTTTGCCAACCAATTAAAAGGCCGTTATTTGCTGGTACACGGAAGTGCAGATGACAATGTACACGTTCAAAATGCCATGGCCATGATTGAAACATTAGTACAACACAACAAAGATTTCGATTGGTTAATTTATCCAGATAAAAACCACGGTATCTACGGCGGAAACACACGCTTACAACTGTATACTAAGATGACTAATTTCGTCTTAAACAACCTATAACACTATTAACGATCAACTATACAACTATAGTTTAAACTTTAAAACAAACTATATTAAACTTAACGTAAATGGCAGCAGAAACAGCTACTAAATCGGACCTTTTTAAGTCTAATGTCTTAGGGCATCCAGCAGGTCTTTTCGTTCTTTTCTTTACAGAAATGTGGGAACGTTTCTCTTTCTACGGAATGAGAGTCTTATTGATTCAATTCTTAACCGCTCAAGTGCTTTTTGGCAGTGAGTTTTCAGGTTGGGGTTGGTCAGCAGAGCAAGCCGGAGCCTTATACGGTACTTACGCTATGCTTCTTTATTTAACTCCAATTTTAGGAGGAGTTATCGCCGATAAATACATTGGTTCTCGTTGGGCTGTAATCGTTGGTGCGATTATTATGACGCTTGGTCACGCCTCTATGGCCAGCAGAGGGAATCTCTAAAATTTGGTTCTTCGTAGGATTAGCTTGTTTGGTTATTGGAACGGGTTTCTTTAAACCGAATATGCCTTCGATGCTAGGAGAAATGTATAAAGCCCTTCCTGAAAAGAAAGATGGAGCGTATACTATTTTCTATATGGGAGTAAACTCAGGGGCTTTCTTCGGAATGATGCTTTGTGGTTACTTAGCTGAAACAAAAGGATGGCATTATGGATTCGGATTAGCAGGTATTTTCATGCTATTGGGAACCATTCAATTCTGGTTAGCTAAACCTCTATTTGGAGATTTAGGTGAATTGAAAAAAGTTGATGCTACGAAAGAAAAAACAGCCGAAGAAATTAAAGAAGAAGAGGAAACAAAAAATCCTTACACTATCATTGATTACATCTTAATCGGTTTAGTATCTGTAAATTGGTTTATTGTATGCTTTCAACGATCCACTCTCTAAAAATGGTGTATTTGATCTATTTAAAAGCTTAGATACTCCTTTCTTACGTGGACAAAACATCATGGCTATCTTGGCCTTAATTGGTTTCTTATACTTAGTGATATCTCGTATTCTACGTTATGGAAAAGTAATTAGAGATCGTATGTTTGCCGTTATTTTATTGGCCTTCTTCTTGATGTTTTTCTTCATGAGTTTTCGAGCAAGGTGCTACTTCATTAGTATTAGGTTGCTAGAGACTATGTAGATCGAACTTTGGAAAGGTACACTTTTGACGATATTCAACGTGGTTAATACATGTTTAACTATTATTCCTTTGATGATTTATTTCATGGGTATTGATTTTATTAGAAAAGCAACTTGGAAAAAAATTGCATTATCTAACGTCATCTTATTCATTTGTTTCGCTGGTATTTGGGCGATGGCTATTTATATGTTACAATGCTGAATTTTCAAAAGAAGTATCAGAAATCACGTTTCTTGGTTCTCTATTTTGAACTCGTTCTTTATCATTGCTTTAGCATCATCTGTATCCAAACTATGGGATTCTAAATACAACCCACCTGCTGCATTCAAAATACGGTATTGGTTTGTTATTAGTGGCTGTTTGGATTCTTAATTTTAGGATTAGGATCGATGGGATTAGGTGATGGTGTAAAAATGTCGATGATATTTTTAGTTTTAACTTACTTATTCCATACTTTAGGGGAATTATTTATTTCACCAGTTGGATTATCGTATGTATCCAAATTAGTACCAGGAAAAAATGCTTGCATTCATGTTCGGTATGTGGTACTTAGCCTTGGCAATTGCACAGAAATTTGCAGCTATCCTAGGAGGTCAAATTGAGAAATATTAAAGAAGAATATTCCTTGAGTCACTTCTTTTCTTGTTTACGTTAATCCCAGCTGCTGCGGCAATCTTGGTGATGGTAGTAAACCCATTATTGAAAAAACTAATGCACGGTGTTCGCTAACCCACCGTGCATTGCACAATAAATAAAAACTATAAAAAATGAGTCAAACACAGGACATTAGAAGAGATTCAAAATTTCTCTGGTAAATACCGAAGCAAATTTGGAGCTTATTCTTCTCAGAAATGTGGGAACGTTTTTCGTTCTATGGAATGAGAGGAATGTTGGTTTTCTTTATGATTGACCAACTTAAATTTGAAGAAGCACAAGCTAACTTACAATACGGTGCTACGCAGGCATTCGTATACGCCTTTACCTTCTTAGGGGGTATTTTTGCAGATAAAAATTTTAGGTTTCCGAAAATCGCTGTTTTGGGGTGGAGCCATGATGATTCTAGGAAGTTTAATCCTAGCCATTGACCCTCATGCTTACTTTTTTATCGGAATTGCATTTACCGTAATTGGTACTGGTTTCTTTAAACCGAATATCTCTACCATGGTAGGTAAATTGTACAAAAAAGGAGATGATCGTAACCGATGCTGGTTTTCTCTTTATTCTATGCAGGAATCAAACTTAGGGGCTCTTATCGGGGGATATTTATGTATCGCTATTGGTAAAGGACACTTGTTTGAAGATTCTATTGCTGTAGAAAATCGTTGGAGCGTTGCGTTTGGATTGGCTGCTTTCGTGATTGTTAGTGAGTTTACTCAACTTCATCTTCACAAAGAGACACTTAGGTCCAATTGGACTTCAACCAATGCAAATCAATGCAAATGGAGAGCAAGTAAGAATGCCATTATGGAAAGAAGTAGGTACTTATATCTTGACTTTTGCTATGGTACCAGTAATCGTATTCATGATTGACAACACGGATTATACAGCTTACTTTATGTACACTGTTGGTCCATTAGCTTTAGCCTACTTGTTTTTTATGAAATGACGAAATTGACTGCGGCAGAACGCAAAAAGATTATTGCTGCCTTAGTGTTTATTTTTTCTCTATTTTATTCTTCGGAATCTATGAACAAGCAGGAGGATCGTTGAGCATTTTTGCTGCGAAAAACTTAAAATGCTGAATTATTAGGGATGCACTTAGATCCAAATGGAGTGAATAACTCAGGAGGTGCTTTCTTCATTATCTTCATCGCACCTTTATTAGGATTGTTGTGGATTTGGATGGCGAAAAAGAAAATTGAGCCAAATACCGTAATGAAATTCGGTTTAGGATTTATTCTTTTAGGGGCTGGTTATTATGCCTTATTCGGAACAAGATTCTTCGCTGATGCTGCAGGTATGACTTCATTAGACTTTCTTTACTTTTGCTTTATTGATAATCACCCTAGGAGAGCTTTGTTTATCACCGATTGGATTGTCTATTATGACCAAATCTTTCTACGGCAAATCTTCAAGGAATGATGATGGGAATGTGGTTCTTAGCAAGTGCTTATGGACAATATGTAGCAGGTATCATTGGAGCAGCAATGTCTAAAGGGCATACAGAAGCTGTAACAGGAAATCACCCAAATTACGATGCTTTGCTTTCGTATACGGACGGATATAAGACTTAGGTCTTTATGCTGTAATTGCTGGGGTAATCTTAATTGCACTTTCACCACTCATGAAAAAAATTAATGCAAGAAGTGAAATAATCTTATATCCCTTCTTCTATCATAGAAAAACAAAAAGCGGCTCAAGAGCCGCTTTTTGTTTTTTATCGTTTTTTTTAACACCGAATCCATTGCTATATAGAATATAGGGATTAAATTACGCTCCTTAATTTTAACAATCTTTTATACGCATGTCACAAAAATAATAAACCTTTGGACAGACTTTAAAATCGTTCAATAAAAACTTCTGGATTGCCAGCTTCATGGAACTTATGGAACGTTGGGCATGGTATGGAATTTATACCCTTTTAGGGCTTTACTTAGTCGGATCAACGGACACAGGTGGTCTTGGTTTTGACCACGTTCAAAAAGGAAAGTATCATGGGAGGTGTTTGTAGGTATCTTATACTTCTTACCTTTGTTTTTTGGTGTTATTGCTGACCGTATCGGTTATAAAATTTCATTGAATTATTTCCTTTGTTATCATGATTGCTGGTTATTACCTTTTAGGGGAAGTAACTGCCTTTTCCAATGTGTATGCAGCATTTTTATTAGTTGCAGTAGGAGCAGCTTTCTTTAAACCTGTAGCATCCGCCATTATTGCAAGTAATACCGATGAATCAACGGGTACTTTAGGTTTCGGTATCTTTTATATGATGGTAAACATCGGTGGGTTTATTGGACCAGCGATGTCATCGGGATTACGTACTACCTATGGTTGGAAATATCATCTTTCATCCAAGCGGCTGTGGTAATCGCTATTAACTTAATTGTCGTATTGTTTTTCTATAAAGAATCAAAAGTAGAAAAACCGAAAGACTCTATCGTAAAAAGCCATTAAAGATTCTGTACTAGGTATCTTTGAAGCTTTAAAAGATGTCCGTTTAGGTATTCTCTTGTTATTAATGATTGGGGTTTTGGACCATGTTTAAATCAACTATTCAATACACTACCAAACTTTATCGAAGACTGGGTTAACTCTGCGGTATTAAGTGAATGGATCAATGAAAATATACCTTTCTTAGGGGACGTTACTAACTCAAGATGGTCAGGTAAAACCAGAATGGTTTACCAATATTGATTCCTTTATTGATTATTATCTGCCAGGTCACTATTTCTTATTTCGTAACTAAAATGCGTCATATCAAATGCCGTAATCCGCGGAGCTATTATTGCAAGTATTGGAGTTGGGATTAACCTTCTATACCAATAATCCGCTTTTCACTATTTTAGGTACCATGATCTTCTCTATTGGGGAGATGATGTCAAGCCCAACCGTATCTTCGTTTATTTCATTAATCACGCCTAAAGGAAAAGATGGCTTGTACCAAGGGACTTACTTCTTACCTGTAGCAGCGAGTTACTTTGTGACCGATTACATCTCAGGAAACTTATACCAATCGTGGTCTGATAAATTATCCCTATTAAAAACAGAGATGGCAACACGCAACGTTCCAATGCCTGAAGTAGTCAGCCACGAACAATTTATAGAACAAAGGAGCCAAAAACGCTAAATATGTCGATCAATGCTTTTGAAAAGCAATTTAATCTTAAAGCTGAAGCTGTAGATTGGCCTACTGTAATACAATCTTTTAAAGACTTTGCGATATCTAAGAGTATCGACATTAGCCAAGTACACTTCCCTTTCTCGAAAAATGAAATACTTTGCCTTAGCAGAACAAAAGCTAGGTATGTCACATTGGGAAATGGTCGATATGTTTGTGGGCAACCTACAATCCAAACAAAATCTGGTATGTGATTGTTGCTATTGGTGTATTTTCAGTTATTACCTTAATGATCTATGACAAATTGGTGATTAAACCCATCGAAAACAAGAAATAATTGATTGTTTTTTATATTAAAATTATGGAGAACAAAAAAAATAGCGTTTTAAACTAAATAAAAATAACTATCTTTCTCAACCAATTTAAAAAAACAATTATTTATGCAGACAAGCTCGAGTACGCAGCCGAACTTTTTTGACACCAAAGTCTTGGACATCCGGCTGGTTTATTTGTGTTATTCTTCACAGAAATGTGGGAACGATTCTCTTTCTATGGAATGAGAGTTTTATTGATTCAATTCTTAACCATGTCCGTGATAGGGATCAACACCGGTTGGGGTTGGAGCGTTGAAGATGCGGGAGCTTTGTTTGCTACCTATGCCATGTTATTATTACATTACTCCTATTTTTGGAGGTATACTAGCGGATAAATACATTGGTTATCGCTGGGCGGTCGTTATTGGTTCTTTGATTATGACCTTAGGACATGCTGCTATGGCCCTAGAAGGGGAAACCTTCATGTATATTGGGATTGGCGTGTTTGGTTATTGGAACAGGATTCTTTAAACCGAATATGACCTCAATTTTTATCTGAAATGTACAAATCCTTTCCTGAGAAAAAAGGACGGTGCTTACACCCATCTTCTACATGGGAGTAAATGCAGGAGCTTTCTCTTTGGGATGATGCTTTGTGGTTACTTAGGAGAAACGCGTTGGATGGCATTGGGGATTCGGATTAGCTGGAATCTTCATGTTGTTAGGAACCTTACAATTCTGGTTGGCCAAACCTATTTTCGGAAATATCGGAGAGGTACCTTCCAAAGAAGCAAGAAGCGATAAAGAAGAAGTTGTGGATACAACGAATATGACACCTGAAGAAAAAGATTCGCTTAAACGCAATCCTTTTACAACGGTTGATTATATCTTAATTGCTATTACAACCGTTATCGGTTTAATGTATGCCTTTGATGATGTGTTCCGAATTGTGGGTGGTATTAATCTATTCTAAAACAATTCTTGGACAAGATGGCTCTACCGTTGGAATTGCATTCGGATTAATTGTGTTCTTACTCTTGGTGATTTGGCGTATTGCACGCTATGCAAAAATAGTACGTCACCGTATGATTGCTGTAATTATCTTCGCTTTCTTTACTATCTTTTTCTGGATGAGTTTTGAACAGGGAGCAACTTCTTTGGTGATTTTTCGCTCGAGATAATACACAACGTGTACTTTCTGGTGATACCGCTTTATTATTCAAGATATTCAATACACTATTGACGATTATTCCTTTGGCTTTAATTTCATGGGTATTAATCATCTTAGCAAAGCGAACGTATAAAAAAGCATTGATCTCTAATATCATCTTAGGACTTACTTTCTTAGGTGTTTGGGGTGCTGTAATTTGGATGTTTAGTGAGACTGGTCTTCTCATGCGTACCAAGTATATTCCAAACTGTAGAGACAGGCAGTGCTAAATTAGGATGGAGTACAGTAAAAATATGACGAGAACAAAAAACACAAAACCTATCAATTATCAACCTACTCTCTGCTGCTTTTCAAGCAAAAGAAGGGGATAAAATCGTCTAGGCAAAAAAACACAATTATCTCCAATAGAGTGGAATATGAAATTGGTTCTACCATCAAAAATTTACGAAGAATTAGGTACGTATCTATATCCTAACAGAAGAAATAGATAAAACTAAACTAGTAAGCTGAATATGGAGCGAACAGATAAAACTCCACATATTGTTCAGGAGAGGTTAAAAGAAATTAGAGATAATCAAGTGGAGATTACTGCTTCATGGTTCTCTATCTTGTAAACTCCTTCTTATTATTGCTTTTGCTTCATTGGTTTCTAAACTATGGGATTCAAAATACAATCCACCTGCATCGATTAAGTATGGTCTAGGATTGATCATTATGGCACTAGGATTTGGTGTGTTAGCTTACGGAGCACATGGAATTACAGAAGGAAATAGAGTTTCAATGATGTGGCTTGTTTTTGCTATTTTATTTCATACCTTAGGAGAATTATTCTCTTCACCAGTAGGACTTTCTTACGTTTCTAAGCTTGTTCCTGCGAGAATGATTGCCTTTATGTTTGGTATGTGGTATTTAGCTATTGCAATTGGAAATAACTTAGCAGCTAAATTAGGGGGACAAATTGAAAATATTACAGAAAAATACTCTTTATCTGGATTTTTCTTAATCTTTACCATTGTTCCGATTGTTGCAGGTATTTTAAGTAATTGCACTAAATCCAGTTATGAAACGTCTAATGCATGGTGTTAAATAAAAACAACCCTAATTACAATGAAAAAAATCGTATTCTTATTTGCCTTGATTTTGGTTGGATTCACAACACAAGCACAGGAAATCAAGTGGATGTCATTAAATGACGCTTTAGCTGCACAAAAGAAAGATCCAAAACCTATTTTTATGGATGTTTATACCGATTGGTGTGGTCCTTGTAAAAATGTTAGACAGTAACACTTTCAGTGATTCAAAATTTGCAGAGTATGTAACGAAAAATTACTATGCTGTAAAATTCAATGCTGAAGGAAATGAAACGGTTACCTATAATGGTAAAAAATACAGTAACCCAAACTATGACGCGAATAGAAAAGGAAGAAATGCAACGCATGAGTTAACTTTATTCTTACGTGTACCAGGTTACCCAACGATGGTTATCTTGGATAAAAAGGAAAACTTAGAACAATCGATTGTGGGTTATCATACACCTGCTCAAATTGTTGAGCAAAATATAAGCTCAACGAAATAGAGAAGACCAATATCCCTTTTCACGCATATCGTGAAAAGGGATATTTTGTTTTAGGCAACTCTGTATCACTTTATCTCGATAGCCTGTACGCATAGCACGGCCGATAATAACCATTTGGGGCTGATGTAAGGCCAAAACGCGATCGATGTTCACTTGGATAGCCTCGCTCAAATAAATCAGCTCAAAACGCAATTGCAATTGGTAATAAGGCATCGCTTGAGAAAGTACCAGCAACTTGCGATTCGCATCTACTTGAAACAGACTCTTACGGGGATTCTTGATTACGTTCTTGGGTACATAATGTTTGCTATATCCTCCACAAACGCCTTTTGTTTGTTCTTCCTCCAAATACCAGCAATTGCTGTTGTGCATATTGAAGAAATAAGGGCTCTCTCCCCTTCACTGCTGCAATAATAAATTTCATCTTGATTTACCTTGTGATTCGCGAGGCGAAAACAGCTAATTTGAATAACCAAGGTTACTAGTACAAAGGTATGTGATTTGTTTGATGCGAGGTTTAAACAACACCCATGCCTACTCCTACCCCTACAATACACATAGCCATCATTGTTTCCTTGGTAATATAGAACGAGAGCAATGTTCCATTCATCTCATCCAACCCACGAAGGACAGCAAAAGTAAACTGAATCACTTGCTCCAACATCATCCTACCCCATCAGCAAGGGACCGTTGAAATCCATCCGATACACAAAAAAACAAAACCCTCCGACCAACACGACTGTAGTTAAAGGCATAATCACTAGATTACTGCCTAAAAAAGTCCAAGAAAAAGAATTAAAATAATACAATTGAAGAGGCAACACACCAAGTTGAGCAATCCAACGAAACATAGCCTATACCTAAAAAATAATTGACAATATTCGATCGCGTATATCCCTTTTTGAATAAAGGCATCAACCATACAATACTGAGAACACGCTAAAATAAACTGAAACTGAAAATCCCAAATCAAAAAGCCAATAGGGTTCAAACAATATACTGAGAAAAAAAGCCAAACCAATACTTTTTCCTTGGTTGGTTGCTTTCTCTTCAAGGAATTGCCCCAGAATCAAGAGGGTAAACATAAAAACGGTACGGAAAACAGAAGGAGAAAAACCAGCTAGAAAAACAAAAATCCACAAAAGCACCAAGAGTATACAATTGCGATAATTGGTTCGCAAAAAAGAAGTGATTTGAGATACAAATACGGTAATCACACAATATGCAAGCCCGAAATAGCCAAGATATGCATCAAACCCAAGCGCTGAAAAGACAGCAACAGTCTGCTATCCATTTGATTTCGGTTTCCAATAACAAACTACTGAGCAAGGCTTTACTTTGGCTGGATAATTGCACATTGTTGTCTATTTGTTGTTGCAACACTGCTCTACCTTGCATCAACCACTATACATGCTCTCAGACGATCCTTGATAAACGGAAGTATTGGCCATTAGTTTTTTTTCTATATGCTTCCTTTTCATATAAGCTTTATAATCAAACTGCCCCAGATTTTCTGTGGTTGAAAACGATTGAAAAGAACCAATAGCAGTAAATCTATCCCCTATTTGAGTCAAACTATCCGCAGACAGGAGTAAAGCCAGTCCTTGTGTTGCTTTCCTTCTACTCTTTCAATTGCGACAACATAACGCTCTGTTTGTCCTTTTACCTTTTTGTTTTTCGACAATGCGATACTGCACAGGATACAATTGTTGATCGGTTATATGTGAAATGTAACTAGCGTGATAGTCTTCCAATCCGCATAATGCACACCCAGAAAACCTAAAATAAAACACAACAAATAGAAAACAATCCCCGTTAGGTAGAACACAACAGGATGAAAAAGCCAATTTTTCTTACTATAAGCACCAACAGCCAGTAATCCAAGTAGCACAACAAAAAGAAGGCTCATGGCCATCAGATTACACACATCTTTAGCCAGAATACCAAGTGCTACTGCAGTAGCATAAAACAAAAAAGAGAATTTTAATGGACTCATACCCTGAGTACATCAAAATTCTCTCCATCTTTAATTAAATCCTTTGATTTAAATATCTTGATCCAATAAAACTCGGTTTATTTGAACAAATCTTCTTTTATAATAATCTTCTTTCGTTGAAGAAACAATTACTCCTTTTGTGTTGTAGAAGAATGAATAAACTTAATTTCGTCATCAATCACCTCTGTGATAATTCCCACATGGCTAATTCCGACTTCCTCTTCCTGTGCGGAAGAAAATCAAATCCCCCTTTTGTGCATCGTTTTTAGAGATTTTATCTCCTACTTGCGCCATTGCACTTGAATTTCTAGGTAGATTAATTGACGTATCATTAAATGCATTCATCACTAATCCTGAGCAATCCAATCCACTGCGTGTTGTTCCACCAAAGCGATAACGAACACCTTCAAAGTCAAAAGCAGCGTTTAATACAAGATCCGATACCTCTTCACTTACACTTTTGGACGTACTCATTTCTTCTAAAAGAGCATCTAATTCATTGCGAATCGCGTCATCCATCTTTTTGCTTTCTTTTAAAACAAGCGTTTCTTTCTTTTTACCTGGGTTCTCGACTTCTGCTTGTGCAGCCCTGTGTATGACTTGAGCAAAGCAGGCTCAAACCGAATAAAATTGTGGAAAGTATTGTTTTATTTTTCATAGCAAAAAGGGGGTTTTACATAGTCAATCCTAAATTAGAATTTTTAATTATTTCATTCGCGACTAAATCACTAGCCCTCGACCGCCTAAATTATGAATTAATTCTTCATAATCAACAAAATTTTGTCTCTTTTTTCACTTTTGACAATTTTTCGAATTCTCACAGCGATTCTTTTAGCATTACAATCGTGTTGAATAAGCTCTACAACCACCTCATTATCCATAATTAAATTAACCAATGAAATATATTTCAAGGTGATAATTCGCTTGGCAATTTCATACGAAATTGTATTTCCTTTATATAAGACTACCTGAGGTACTTTAAACAAAGCTGTTTCTAACGTAGCCGTTCCTGAAGTTACCAAAGCAGCATAAGCCACATCCAATAATGCATACGTATCATTGGTAATAAAAAGATATTTTGTCCCTTTAAAAATTGTTCATAAAATGCGGGTTCCTGTCCTGGAGCACCTGCAATGACAAACTGATATTCCGGATGATTTTGCACCACAGATAGCATTTCGCCTAGGAAGGCGTTTACATTTCTTGTTTTCTACTTCCTGGTACAAGGGCTATAATTGGGCGTTCATCTAACTGGTACTTTTTTCGGAAGTCCACTTTTTCGCGACTGCGAAACTCTTCAATTTCATCAATTAAAGGATGTCCAACAAAAGTTACAGGATAATGATGTTTTTTTTCATAAAAGTCTTTCTCGAAAGGTAAAATCACGTACATATAATTACGTCGCGTTTAATTGCTTTGATTCTACTTTCTTTCCACGCCCAAATTTGTGGAGAGATATAATAATGTGTAGGTATTTGGTGCTCTTTTGCCATTGCGCAATACGCATATTAAACCCTGGATAATCAATAAAGATTAAAACATCAGGTGCAAACGCAGCAATGTCTTTTTTACAAAAGGAGATATTTTTAAGAATTGTACGCAGGTTTTGTACTACTTCAACGAACCCCATAAAGGCCAAGTCTTTATAATGCTTGACTAGTGTTCCTCCCACTTTCTGCATTAAATCACCGCCCCAAAAACGCATTTCTGCTTGAGGATCTTTGGCATAAATCGCATTTCATCAAATTAGCACCGTGCAAATCGCCAGATGCTTCTCCTGCAATAATGTAATATTTCATATACAACAACTGAGTAATTAGCGTTATAATAATTACTGCAAAGATGCAGCCTCTTGCATAATAGTCTTTTCGTCGATTGATGAAAAAAGGTAAAAATTCCTAAATTCAACAAACTTCCAATTGCGACAATTCTACCTAATAATCCCGCTTTTCTAATGAGATCAAAATTGATAAATAAATCAAAATTGGTAAACAACCTCAAATAAAGTTCAGCGCCAATACGGTCAAACCCGAGCCAATTAAAAAGCCAGAAGAATATCTTTAATTCTATTTCCCATTTATACTTAATTTCCCAATTATTAATTCTGTTAATGGCGTGATGTGCAGTTAAATCAAAATGAACTGGAACAATCGAAATAAATCCATTTCTCAATGCCCATTCATCCGTATCTTCTCCTTTGTCTTGATTGACAAATTCTCCTTTTAACCAATAGTATTCTTTTCCATTTGGACTCAATCGTTTATCAAAATCCTCAATCCAAACAGCTTTTGCTTGTCTACATACTTTAATCCCTTTGATTTCAGCTGTTTGTAATCTTGGGAAGTTGACATTCAATACCACTTCTTTCGGAATTCCTTTTTTAGTGCTTGTGTTGTAATCTTTTTGACAAACGTACGCACTTGCTCAAAATCGGCATTCCAGCTAAAATCCAAAAGAGAAAAACCAATGGCTGGAATTCAGCTCATTCGCTTCTAATGCAGCAATCATTGTTCCAGAGTAAATCACATTAATGGATGAATTTGATCCATGATTAATTCCCGAAACACATAAATCTGGTTTGCGATCTAGAATTTGGCCCAACCGCAATTTTTACACAGTCAACGGGAGTACCTGAACAAGCATATTCATGCTCTAATTCCGCATCAATCTGAACCTTTTCTAACGTCAAGGTATTTTAAATTGTAACCGCGTGTCCCATTCCAGATTGCGCACTGTCAGGAGCCACCACAACTACTTCTCCTATTTCTTTCATCACATCAATCCACGCACGGATTCCTGGCGCCGTGCTACCATCGTCATTAGTAACAAGTATTAATGGTTTTTGCATCCTCTCAAATTTTTAATTACTTTCGTAAAGTAACAATTATTATGTAAAACATTCCGTTATTTCAGACTTTCTAAACATTAAAACACGTCGATTCGAAGTTGTATGTTGTGATTTAACAAATAATAATCTGCTTACTTAATAATTACTTTGCTTTTTTAACTACTTTAGTTCAAAACTATTTAATGAATACTATTTGGGCATTTATGAAAAGAAATTATAAGGTTATCATTCTTCTACTCGCAGTTTCTGCAGCATTATGGAGTTTTATACCTAAAAAGGAAACTGAGGATCCAGAAAAAGACCAACTTTTATTAGAGTTAGTCACTTATCTAATGGAACGTACCCATTATGATCCACCCAAGTTAGATGACAAGTTTTCACAACAAGTGTACAAAGAATACATCAGGCACTTGACCGATGAAACGCTATTTTCTTCAATCTGATTTAGATGAATTCAATAAATACGACCTTTTAATTGATGATATGATTCAATTGAAAGCGCTTTCATTTTTTGATTTAACCTATGAGCGCATTACAGCGAGAATGAATGAGGCTAAAGCCATCTATACCGATGTGTTAGCAGAACCTTTTGACTATAAGCAAGAGGAGTCATTTGATGCAGATTACGACAATATCGAATTGCTAAAACACCAGCAGAATTAAAAGATCGTTGGAGAAAACAATTGAAATTAAATGCTTTATCTACACTTTATGATAACATTAAAATCCAAGAAGGAAAAGTTGTTGTAGAAGAGGAAGAGGAAGAAGTAGATGAATATGGCAATACTGTTGAAAAAGCAAAACCTGCGAAAAAGAAAAAAGACGATCAACCGAAAGAGATTAAATCTTTTGAACAATTAGAAAAAGAGGCACGTGAAAGCACTAAAAAATCGTTAGATGAATACTTTGACGCCTTAAATGACTTAGAGCGTAAAGATTGGTTCTCTGTTTACTTGAATTCTATTGTGGGAGCGATAGACCCACACTCGTTTTACTTTGCTCCAGAGAACAAAGAAAATTTGATGCTAGCATGAGTGGTAGTATTGAAGGAATTGGCGCTGTCTTAAGAAAGAAAAACAGAAGGTGTTGAAATTAATGAATTAGTACCTGGTGGTCCAGCTTGGAGAGGAAAAGAAATTGAAGTTGGAGATATCATTCTTAAAGTAGCCCAAAGTAAAGAGGAAGAACCTATTGATGTTGTAGTTGTACGTTTGGATAATGTGGTAAAATTAATCAAAGGAAAAAAAGGGAACGACGGTATACTTGACAATCCAAGAAAATTGAGGGAACCATCAAAACGGTTGCCATCACTCGTGAGGTTATTGAGTTTGAAGAAACGTTTGCTAAATCGAGTATTATTGAAGATGGAGATAATCGCTATGGAATCATTCAATTGCCGAAATTCTACATCAACTTTGAAAATAAAGATAACCGCAATGCATTTACTGATGTTCAAAAAGAAATTATTGAGCTGAAAAAAACAAAATGTAGATGGTATTATCATGGACTTGCGAAACAAACGGGGGAGGTTCACTTCAAACAGTAGTAGATATGTGGGCTTATTTCTAAAGAAGGTCCAGTAGTTCAGGTAAAATCATCCAGAGGAAAACAACAAATCTTAGACGACAAAGGAACTCCAATTGTTTGGGATGGTCCATTAGTTGTACTTGTAAACAATTTCTCGGCTTCTGCTTCTGAAATTTTTGCTGCAGCGATTCAGGATTACAAACGTGGGTTAATCATTGGTAGTAAACATACCTACGGAAAAGGAAACAGTTCAAAACCTCGTTGATTTAAATGAGTTATTGAAAAAAACAACCCTACGGTGATTTGGGTGCCTTAAAAATGACCCTACAGAAATTCTACCGTATCAATGGAGGTTCTAACAGCGAGAAGGAGTATTAAGTGATATTGTTTTACCAGATCGTTATTCGTATATCGATATGGGAGAACGCGATATGGACAATGCAATGCCTTGGGATAAAATTGGACCGCGCAAACTATACGCCATACAACAATGACTTTACTTCTGTAATCAACAAAAGTAAATCTAGAATTGCAGGTCATGAGCAATTCAAATTAATTGATGAAAATGCGAAGTGGATTAATGAGCCGAAAAGATGAAAAATCTTTCTCCTTGAATCTGAAGAGCTATGAGAAAAAAAAACAAAAAGAAGTAGACGAAAAGTGAAGAAATTCAAGTCCGATTTCAAAATACAACAACCATTTAAAATTCTCTTCTTTGCCGAGTGAAATTGAACGTGTAAAAAACGGATACGCTTTTAGAGCAAAAAGAGATAGATGGCATGAGTCTTTAGGTAGTGATGTTTATGTTGAAGAAGGAGTAAAAATCTTAAAAGACATTCAACAACTAACGAAAGCGCCAAGAAATACGAAAACGTTTTCAGATATAAAAAATATAAGCAACTAGTTTAATGGCTAGAAATAGAATAGTAACACAAGTATTGCGCTCGAAAATTCAAAAAAGATTTTCGGGGCGTTTTGTGTTTTTGGGTCATCATTTTTTTTATTTTGGTCAGTGTGTTTGGTATTTCATCATTCCAGATCAATCGCAACATGCTAATGCAGGGGATTTAGCTATTCGTTCCAAACATCCTGGTTTCAGCACCGCTGTACTGGTTTTTCCTGCTCCTGCAACTACTACTTGGCCCGAATATTGGTTTGGCCGTAAGACCCCAGAGAACAGATACCACTTCTTAGTCATCGCATAACACAAGATACCTTATTTTACACACCTTATACTGAACTAAGTGATTTAGCACAAGAGAAAAAACTAGCCTTGGCTTCTTTCTCTGCAGAAGAAAAAGCAGATTTAATTCAACAGAAAACTTTTTGGTTGGGAACAGACAATCAAGGTAGAGACTACTACAGTCGATTAGTATTAGGGTCTCGTGTTTCAATGGCAATTGGTTTCATTGCTGTTTCCATCTCCTTGATTATCGGTATTAGCTTAGGTGCTATCGCTGGATATTATGGCGGTAAAACAGATGCTTTTATCTTATGGGTGATCAACATTTTTTGGTCTATTCCTACGCTCTTACTCGTTATTGCTATTACGCTCGCGTTAGGCAAAGGATTTTGGCAGGTCTTTATTGCTGTCGGACTGACTATGTGGGTGGAAGTTGCTCGTGTTGTTAGAGGGCAGGTTATTAGCGTGAAACAGCAGCAATATATCACAGCTGCTCGTGCTTTAGGCTATTCGGATTACACTATCATTACCCGACATATTTTACCTAATTGCATGGCACCAGTTATCGTGATTTCAGCAGCCAACTTTGCTTCCGCTATTTTAGTTGAAAGTGGATTGAGCTTTTTAGGTATAGGTACCCAAGTACCCACACCAAGTTGGGGAGCTATGATTAAAGAAAACTACAATTATATCTTAGTAGGCAAAGCGTATTTGGCGCTATTACCCGGTTTTGCAATGTTTGTCATTGTCATGTGCTTTACCCAGTTAGGCAACGCAATCCGCGATGCATTTGACGTGAGAAAATAGCGTTTATTTGACTAGGATATTGCGAATATCAGACTTGTTCCCGTTGTAGATATTTAAATCTACTTTACCATCAATTCCCTTTACTACTCCTTTTTCTGTAAATTGCCAAAAATGCCATTCAGGCTTTATTTCTTCCACAAAGAAATTGTAATTAGCAATCCAAACAATATGATCGGGAAACCATTTCTGGAGGTGATTGGTATAATAGTGTTCTCCTGAATATAAAATAGGCTGTACGCCATAATGTTCTTCAATCATTTCCATCCATCGTTTCAATCCAGAACTAAATTTTCCATGGACTGTTTTTTGGGTAGATCCTCAATATCGAGTACAGGAGGAAAGTCTCCTTCTGATAATTTTACAGTTGCAATAAAGTTTTCTGCTTGTTTAATGGAATTTTCATCTGGACGATAATAGTGATAAGCCCCGCGAATAAAGTGATTGGCTCGTGCGCCTTTCCAGTTTAAATCAAAGGCTTTATCTTTTCCATCATCCCCATCGTTGCGCGTACAAAAAACGAATTCCAAAGGTGCACGTTGAGCCACAGAATCCACGGCCTCCCAATCAATAACACCTGATAATGAGAAACGTCAAAACCAATCATGCGATTATGGTGACGTTGCAATACTTCTACTGTTCTAAAATCAAAAAAGGATTTCTCATCCGCCTCTTTGCGTTGAGCACTAAAAAAGTACTTAATTCCCTCTTGAAAAGTAATACCAAACCATACACCTGCCCTAACAAAACCACAACAATACACACCCATTTGATGCGTGTAAATGTTGCATTGTTTTTCTTCTTCTTTGGGCGTCGAGGTGTTGGCTTTCTTCTTGCAGATTGTTTTTGATTCACAACTGCTATATGGGAGAATTTTTTCCAGTTCCGTATTTTGTAGAAGCCATAATTACATTAAAAAGACAAAAGTACGTATTTTACCCGACGTCATTCAACTGAATTACGCTACAGGTGTTTGATCTACTTTCAGTACCGGTACCGGAAGTGCAATATTATTCAGCTTAAATTTCTTGTCTATAGCAAAGCGTATATCACTTGAAATCCGGTCATTATCAAACGCATTTTCGATAAAGTAATACAGAATAAAGCGAATCGATGAATCTCCAAAACTGGTCAATAAAAACAATCGGTTGAGGGTTTTTCAATACATCTTTATTGTCCTCCACTGCAGAGATTAAAACGGCTTTTACCAATTCTACATCTGTTCCAATATATACCCCTACATCAATTCGCGCACGAATAATAGGATCTTCATGTGTCCAGTTGTACACAATATCATCAATTAACTTGCGGTTAGGAATTACAATATCCTTTAAATTTCGCGTTTCTACAATCGTACATCTTAGGTGAATCGCTTTTACACGAGCAACTTGTCCATTCACTTCAATGACATCCCCATATTCAGGGTTTTATCAAATAGAATATAGATACCCGCAATGATATCGCGAAAAATATCTTGAAGGGCAAACCCCAATCCAACAAATAGAGCTGCTGAAGTGGTCAAGAACATGCTAATATTCAATCCAACTACATTGAGAATGAAAAAGAACATAATCACATAGATGAAGTAATTGACAAAATTAAATACACTTCTCAAGCGCAAAGCGACATCAGGTGGTGAATTTTTAATTACGGTTTTACGCAAAAAGGTCAATCCATACTTGGTGATTAACAAGGTAAAAACGATAAAGAGAATCGTACCTATTGTAATACTCAATGACTTGCTTGTATAAAGCTCATATTCTAAAAACTTAGAAAGCAGTAGTTTTAAATTCAAAATAAGTCTCTTATTAAGTTAACTATACTATTTGGACTCGCAATCGTTGAAAAGTCACTTTTATGAACCATCCAATTGATAAATTTAAAGCTTTATAAGAACTATTGAAAGAATTGAGGCAAATAAAAACAAATCTGAATCCATTTCCTCTTTGCATTAAGGGTATACAAGAGAGGAAAAATAGTTTAGATTTTCTTGCAACACATCCGAATTGGATAATATGAGAATCGTATCTAATTGCTTCTCTTTAAAAACAAGTACGGCAGAGTCCTTCATTACGCTTATAATAGGCATTCAACATCTCCAATAGCATCAGTAACCCTCAAACTATCAACACGATATAAAAAATAAAAAGATTTTCAAAAATTCATTCTAGTATGATAAATATCACCTCTCGCACACCATAATTTAGCTATTTTTCGCCCTTTACAACTAAACCTAAACTCGAATGAAAATAAAACCTTTGCATTCCTTTCACATTCCTGTGATGGGGCTCGCTTACACCATTGATAGTCTGTACGCGTTGCACAATATGGACTAGCTTCAACGTTATCCGTTATGGATGATGAACTTATTGAGCGCATGAATAAATTCTACTGTGAGAAATTCGAATTGCCTTACCAAGAGATTACGAAAAAATAGAAGATTTCAGAGCCAAGCGCATCACTGCCTACCTCAACACACTGGATACCATTGTAAAACGAAAATTTGACCACCTCAAAAAGGATTTACTTCAAAGTAAAAAAAACGTAGAAGATTATATTGATATGTTGCCTACCGTATCCGATATCCGCAAGCAACTACAAACGTATATTGACGACAAGATTTCTGTGGACAACCTCAAAAATATTCTCGACACCTATCTGACTCCAGGAGCTATTGACGTCAATATTATGACGAAAGTAGATCGTGAAAACTTTGATAAAAAAGAATCACTACCGGCTAAATACAACGATGCACATGCCGCTTTACGAGGATTTAGCAACAGTAGTTTAAATTCTTCAGTGGTACTCTCTGCGGGGATGAACCCAAAGTTATTCAGCTACTTTGAAGAATTTGACGCCTTTTATCCGACACCTGATCAAACGTTACAAAAGCAAATCATCTTAAAAGTAAGTGATTACCGTTCTGCCTTAATTCAGGGGAGTTTTTTGGCAAAAAAAGGACTTTGGGTATCTGAATACCGCATTGAATCTGGGTTAAATTGTGGTGGCCATGCATTTGCTACTGATGGTTATTTACTAGGTGTGATTTTAGAAGAATTCAAAACCAAACGTCATGAATTAATTGAAAACTACCCACGACTTGATGTCTAAGGCTTTAGCACAGAAAGAGCGCTTTGTACCTTCATCGCCTTTGGAGTTAAAAATTACAGCTCAAGGAGGCGTTGGAACAGCGGCTGAGCATCAATTTCTACTGGATTATTTACCAAGTAGATTCTGTGGGATGGGGATCTCCGTTCCTCTTAGTTCCCGAAGCGACTTCTGTGGATGTTGCCACCGTCAACTTTTGGCTAATGCCAAAGAAGAAGATTTATATTTAAGTCACGTTTCCCCATTGGGTATTCCCTTTAACAACATCAAAGGGAACGACAAATGAATTTCACAAAGCGCAGCGCATTGCCAAAGATAAAGCGGGAAGTTCATGTCCACGCAAATATTTAGCTTTAGATAAAACACATGATAATGAAGGAATTTGTACTGCATCACGCAAGTATCAAACCATCGAACTAGAGGCTTTAAAAAGTCAGAAGGAAACGCTAACCGAAGCAGCTTATCAACAGAAATTCAATGCCATTACAGAAAAAGCGTGCTTGTGCATTGGTTTAGCTAATGCTTCTTTTTTAGAAAACGACTTGCAAATCAAGGGAGAAGAACAAGGAGTTGTTATTTGTCCTGGACCTAATATTGGCCTATTTCACTAAGGAAGTGTCGCTTAAAAATATGATGCACCATATTTATGGACGAACCAATATTATAGCAGATGATAACCGTCCCCATTTGCTTTTTAAAGGAATTGCGCATGTATATGGATCATTTCAAACAGGAGAAAAGTCAATTAGAACTAGAATCGACACCTTTTAAAAATGAAAAAAATAGAGAAAACCAGAGCGAATTTACTCGTGGTATCGCCTATTATGAAGCTCTATTCACAGATGATACTGTTTATTTTACAAATCAGCAATCGAAGATCCTCGAAGAATTAAACAACAGCAAAATAGCGTTGTTACACGCATAGCCCCCCTAATTAGTTTTTTTGATTGTCATCAGGTTCTCTTTTATTGAGAACCTGATTTTTTTAATTCTACTCATTCTCGTTTTAATTGCTTCCACTATTCGTATACAATTAAAACATCTACCCTCAAATACTTACTTATATCACACATCGTCAAGGTATTGCGATTTTTTTTATTTAGTTTTAAAAATAAAAATGCAACTCGACCCGACCGTATTGACCTTTTCCCTCTATCTGTTGCTTATTTTAGGCATCGGTATTATCGCCTATTTGAGAACTAAAAATTTTTCAGATTACATCCTTGGTGGACGTTGTTTAGGTCCACTAGTAACAGCTTTATCAGCAGGTGCATCCGATATGTCTGGTTGGTTGTTAATGGGGCTACCGGGCAGTATTTTTAAATCGGGATTAGCACAAAGCTGGATTGCAATAGGTTTGCTAATTGGCGCTTATTTCAATTGGCGCCTCGTAGCAGGTCGATTGCGCGTCCATACAGAATGCAACCACATCGCTTTGACGTTACCTGATTTTTTCTTGCATTCGATTTGGCTCTACAGGTCAATTAGTCAAAACAATCGCAGCTCTTGCTATTCTTCTGTTTTTTACCTTATACTGTGCCTCTGGTATGGTAGCAGGGGCCCAACTATTCAAGACTATTTTTCATCTCCCTTACCTCCAAGCCTTACTACTTAGTGCATTAGCTACCATTATCTATTCGTTTATTGGCGGTTTCTTAGCCGTCAGTTGGAGTGATACCCTGCAAGCGTCATTGATGTTATTTGCTTTAATCCTAACGCCTATCATGATTGTTGTTTCTCTTGGGGGATGGTCTGAAAATTCAAGAACAGATGGAACTGGCTATTCAAATCCATCAATACCCTATTCCAACCTCATCCACAACGTCAATCTCATCACTATTTTAAGTGCTGCTGCTTGGGGTTTGGGCTATTTTGGGCAACCGCATATCCTAGCTCGATTTATGGCTGCAGATTGTGCAAGACGATGCGCAATGCTCGTCGTATAGGCATGACGTGGATGTTGTTCTGCTTATTTGGTGCTGTTGCTATTGGTTATTTGGGGATCGGTTATTTCCAAGCTCATCCTAATCAAGCAGCTACTGTACAAAGAAACAATGAAATGATTTTTATTGAACTAATTCACTACCTCTTTAATCCTTGGGTCATTGGAATTCTACTATCCGCTATCCTAGCGGCAGTTATGAGTACATTAAGTGCTCAGCTACTCATGGCATCGAGTACATTAACGCACGATTTTTATCGCTCTTATTTTCGACGCAACGCTCATCAACGGGAATTAGTTTGGATGAGTCGCTTAGCCGTTTTACTGATTTCCTTTCTTGCCTTGTGCCTTGCCTTGATGAAAAACAACAGCATTCTAGGCTTGGTCTCTCGTGCGTGGGCTGGTTTTGGTGCAGCCTTTGGACCCTTGATTCTCTTCTCTTTATTCTCTGCTAAAACAACAGGGAGAGCGGCTTTAACTGGAATTATCGTTGGAGGACTAACCGTAATCTTCTGGCCCTCCTTCCAACAACAGGTTTTAGGTGGTTTTATTTTTGGTTATCCTGAAACCGTTGTATGAAATCATCCCCGGATTTACATTGAGTGCACTCAGTATTTATCTTGTCTCTACGTTTGGCCATCAGCGACTCCAGCAATGAAACAGCAATTTAAAGCTGCTCAGACGAAATATCACAGCGAAAAATAAATGTAAGCAGCGCGTATATTATCAAAACAATTAGATGCAGCTAAGGATCAACTTAATCCTTAGCTACAGCAATCTTATCTTTCTTATTCTTTAATCTGGTATTTTCTAGTGTACGCAAGAGCGGTTTAATTTTAGCGGTACGCACGGCCACAAAAGCTTGGGTATCGCGTACATCAATTAATCCGATATCCTCCTTTTGAAGACCGCCTGTTTTAATTAAATAACCAACATTATCTACTTTATTGACTTTATCTTTTTTTCCAGCACTGATATAAATCGTTTTAAAGTCAGTAGTATTGTCAATGGTATAAGTTCCTTTGAGTTGTTCGATGGGCATATCGGCATCAATAAAGCTATACTGTTCCTCGTCAGTAACCATGATATAGACTTTTCCTTTCGCCTTCATACGCGCAGTTCGTCCATTTCGATGAATAAATGCATCTTCCTTCTCTGGAATCTGATAGTGAATAACATGCCCAATTTCAGGGATATCTAAACCTCGAGCCGCTAAATCCGTTGAAATTAGAATATGACAACTTCTATTGCGAAACTTCATCAAAGCACGCTCTCGATCTTCTTGTAGTAATCCACCGTGGAAAGCTCCATTAGCGACTCCTTTATTGGTTAAGGTTTCACTGATTCGCGCTACCGCATCTCGATGGTTACAGAAAACTAAAATCGTAACCTTGCCAATTTTCCCAATCAATTGAATAACAGCCTCTAATTTCTCCTCCGCAGGACAAACCACTTTTGCTAAATGTCAATTGTGGTTGGATGGCTTCCGATTTCAAAAACTTAAGGATGGTGGGATTTTCAATTCCCGTGAATGCAGGTATTTTTTTAAGCGCCGTTGCAGAGGTCAGCATGCGAAACTTCAGGTGATCAAACGATTGGATGATGTAATCCATATCATCTTGAAACCCCATTTCTAATGCCTTGTCGAATTCATCAATTACATAACTATGTACATTTGCTGTATCAAAGGAATTCTCTTCAATATGAAAAGCGACACGCCCTGGTGTACCAACAAGAACAGCAGGTGGAGAAGAAAGGTTATTCAATTCCGTACGTGTGGAATGTCCACCATAACAGGCATTGATTTTAAAAGCAGTTCCCATTTTCTTAAACACCGTTTCAATCTGTAAAGCCAATTCACGCGTAGGTACAAGAATAACGGCTTGCACTCCTTTTACTGCAGGATTTAATCGTTGAACAATTGGCAACAGAAAAGCCAATGTTTTACCCGACCCTGTAGGGGATAATAAAACCATACTGTTTTTCGCCTGCGCGGTTTGAAGGGTTTGAAGCTGCATCTCATTGAGTGCTGCAATCTCCAATTTTTTAAGGATATCTGCTTGATTCATCTGGCAAAGGTAGGGATTTTGATGGATAGTTTACGGTGAACGGTTTACAGTTTCCCTGCTGATTATCTTTATTCAATAATCAAATCTCTTATAAAATCTTTCCTTCTATGTTAGATAGAAAATACCTGATAATAAAAAAGCAGTAGAATTAACGCTACTGCTTTTATTTACAATTATAAATTGCTAGGTAGGATTAAACCATTCTTTTTTATATATCTGATTAAAAGTTAACAACACAAAATTAGATATCTTTCCACCAGGTTTGAAAATCGTTAATTTCTTCAAACGAGTAATCAAAATCATCCGTTTTCAAAGTTCTATTTTTGTAAAAACTTCATCTAGTCTTCCCTCATTGATTATACAATCAATAGCCTTTTTAATCGTTGTTTTTTCCATATTTTGTAATAACGATTGTATCCACCATATCGATATATCCGTCATAATCGCTTTTCGAAGCCAATGTCATGACGTTTTTTACAGTCATTAGTAAGCCAAAATATATTTCTCCTGTTTCTAGTACAATATTAACATCACAATTATCGTCCTCTTTATTTATTAAACTAAAGGGACTGATGAAAATAATTTTATACTTCACTTTATGTTCCATAAATTCTTTTTAGTTGATTAATTACTGTTTGTTGATTACCTTTATTAGAATAACCTAAAATTTCAATCCCATTATTATTTCTAAAATATATTCTAACATTTGCCCCACGAAATTCGTGTACATTTTTAAACAGAAAACTTACTCCCTTTTCCAGGATTCATATTACCAAGTGATACCGATTTAAGTAAACCATTTGCTTCAGCTCGTAGACTAGCATTCCCTTTAAAAGTCTCTCTAGCCAATTTTAAAATATTTGCATCATTTTTCACTAAAGAAGTTATCTGTTGATATCCGCCAACACCGCCAACAAGTCCCATTGCTCCAAGACCCCCAATTGGTTCCAATCCGAGTACTTTACCATCCGCATCTACCTGATATCTCAGACTACTATTTTGGGGTGTATAAATACGTGGTTCTATTGTATACCACAGTCTTTCCCACCAAGTACTTTTAGAGGTCATTACTTTTTCGCCCTCCTTTGGTCCTATTCTCCTTACTTGATCTTGATTTCCACCATTCTCTGTTATTTTATGCGCTGCATGATTCAACAAACTCACATAAAAGGCAGTTGCAGCTCCTTCCCAGAAATTACCTCCTGTTAGTACAGATACTCCTCCTCCACTAACCGTAGAAAAAGAAACCATTACAGCGGTATTATCTTTTATACTACCTCCGTATTTAACAAAACCAGCGGACAGCAAACTACTGATTGCTGCTGATGAAAAGGAAGAGCCAAATTCACCACCTTGAATGACTGAAATTACTCCTTGACTCATTCCATGTGCTAGTGCTTGTGCCACGGCCTGCTGTACAGTAACTACTGTATTAGCACTTTGAAACACCTCGCCAATACCAAAACTAACCGCTCCACTGACTGCTCCAAATATAGCGCTTTTTGTAAAACCTCCTGCAGTGAAAGGCACATCTGCTAAAAGAGCGGTCATCGTATACGTAGTCATGGCTACAACCGTACCAATAATCACCGCAACCCCGAAAGAAATCCCCTCTTCACCACTCGGATCCGTATATTTTAGTGGATTGTTCCATACGTATCCATAGCGATTAAAGTTTTGTGTATTCGTTGGATCTTGTATATAATTATCAGGAGCCATAAACCTTCTCAAATGGGGATCATATAAACGACCGTTCATTTGAATAATATTAATTCCTTGAAGATGCTCATGTCCTGTATAACCTCGGTCTGTAAACGTCAATTGATCAGCACTTGACCTTGCCCATTTGCTATTTTTACTGCTGTTCCCCAAGCGTCAAAATGCCTTTTTTTCAACAATATTTCCAACTTGATCGGTAATAGCCACTATACTAGATAAATAATCGCGATGGAAATAATAGTACTGTGGCACCTTTTTTCCATCTCCTTTTGCTATTACTGTTGCAGTATAAGCATCTCCATCAACATAATGAACATAATCTATACTTTGATTTTGTGTATTATAGGTTATTTCTATACTCCCATCCGAAGAATAGTATCTTTGATAAGACTCTGTTCTTTTGTAGTAGCAATATTTCCATAATACATAACGGTTCTTTCTCCAGCACCATTGTATTCAAAATACAAATCTTCTTTATTCTCTTCATGAATGGATACAGGACTTTTTAATGCATTATACGCTACTTCTAATAAAGGCCTTCCACCATAATATGATTTAGCATCAGAAGTTAACGCAATTGTATTTACTTGGTATTTTTTTGTTGTATCATACTCATAATCTCCAATCTTATTTGAAGTAATTCTTCCTTTGTTATCATAGCTCTGCGTTTCTTGTTGCCCTAATACTACATTCGTAAACCCAGTCAATCGATCTAATTCATCGTAAACTAAAAGTTTCCGTTAATCCAAATAGACTACTTGTTCTACTCAAAAGATTGCCTCGTTTAAAATCAAAGGTTGTGTGAAGTTCGAAAAACTGAACTTGTATTAGCGCTCTTTTTAAACCTTCATACTAAATAGGCAGGGAAGTTGCCATGTGGTAACTATATAGGTGTTCTAACCCATTCCCTAATTTAACCTGAGATAAATTACCAATACCATCTGTAGCTACTTTTTCCGATAATACCTTATTGGTAGCCACATCAATTATTTTCCAGTGCTTTCCATTTTTGTATTCGTTCTTAATTTTATTCGAAAAAACTTTGCCAAAAGCATTGGTTTTCACCTCTTCTGTTTCATTTCTACCAAACGCATCATACGTAAATAGCTTAGTAACGGTAATACTTGGTGTTTGTTTCAACAAACTTTGGTCAATTGCAATAAACTATTATAATCATACGTAAAGTTTGTTACCTTACCATTTATATTTTCGCTTGTTTGTTTTATTAATTTAGTCGTTGCATCATAGGTATTAACAATGCTATGTTGAGTAAAAATCTCCTTCTACTTTCTTTTGAACTAACTTACCTACTGCATCGTACTCCAATGTTGTTTTACCCTTGGGAGTATTTTTCTTCTATCAATTCACCATAAGCATTGTACTTGTAGGTATAGACCCCCGCTGAAGGATCACGTAATCTTTGTTTTTCTTCCCCAGGCATCATATTCAAGTTGTAACTGCTGTTCCATCAAAACCATAGCTTTTTACAAGTCCTTGCGCATTATAACCATACACAATTTTTCCTCCAGCATCCGTTTTTCAATTTGGTGTCCGTTTGCATTAACTGCTGTCGTTGTTGTTTGCACCTCAATCATTTGAGGTAACTTTTACACCATTATATGTATTTGTTATCCTCTTTCCTGAACTATGTTCGAGTACAGTAATCCTATTCATAATCATCATAAGTATTACTCAACCCATTGTGCAATTTGTCCTGTTGCCGATATTTTAAATTCTGCTACTCTACGACTATATATCATATAGATTATAATTCAAAAGGTTTTGCCCATCTATTGTATTGACTTCTTCACGCAATTTTCGTCCTAAGATATCCGTAGTTGTCTTGGATTTATGTCCATCTGATCCTAAAATAGAGACTGCATAACTATTACTTGTAGCATCAACATCGTATGAATACAATTTAGTGGCTCCTAAATAGTCCGTTTCTTTCGTTAATTTTCCCCAATTATCGTATTCAAACGTTGAAACTCTTCCGAAGGGATCCTCTACTGTTGTTAACTGGCCATATATTTTATTATATGTCTTTTTCGTAACGAATCCTTCAACATCCATTTCTTCAATTGCGTATCTCCCTGTTGCATCATACTTAAAAGAAGTATTGCGTGCTGTCAAGTTTTCATTTCCACCGCTAGTGCTAACTGATTTTTCAATTACATTTCCATAGCTATCCAATTTAGTTGAAGTTACCAAGGCATAAGGAGAGGCATCTGGTTTACTTTTTTCTACAATTATATTGCCTTTTGCATCATATTCATACGATTTAGTTGTACTAAAAGTACCGCCATAAGCCGTTGCTGTTGTTTTAATCTCTTTGGGTTTACCTACAATATATTTAGCAGCAGTATCTACATGCTGATATACAACTTTTTCAATTACTTTTTCCTTGCTCTACATTGTTTAATAAGTTTCTTGAAATTTTTTGATCTATTAAATTATATTCCCTGCATAGGTATAAGTAATCTCCTTTTTTACTTTTGGTTAAATTGTCAAATGCAATCTCTTTATTTAAATTGATTCTTAATAATCCCCTGTTTGACTGCATGGTATGAACCTTTTGTAGATGGACTAATTACAAGACTATTGGTAGCAGTTAATTTAGTAGGGAGATAGGACGAATTTAAAAAAGTATAAACTCTCAATCTCTACTCCTCTTTTGGACAAATCATAAATAGATACGTTCCATTTTTTTTTGTCAGCTTCTTCTTTATACCAACTACTTCGAGCAATTCTCTCAAACCCTAGAGCACCAAAATTCATATTAATCATCAAAATTATGATATTTAAAAATCTTGAAAACTAAAACCTCCTTATTAACAGTTTTTTGCAAGCGGAGTAAACTAACCGGGTTTTCTTATCGCTATCAATAATAACATCTGGATATGGAATATTCTTATCGTGATAATAGAAACTATTTGGCTCCTTGGTCAACTCATTATATGTAATATCATATTGAATTTTCCCACCATTGGTTTTCACTCGTTTTAAATTAGCATCAATCGCATAATCCTTTTTAAACTCTATATAAGTAGACCTATTACTTGATAATTGTAAAATAATTAAATCTTTATCTCGATCGTTATGTTTATACGAAAAGGCTAATGGTAATGCTATACTTCTATCATTATTTGTATGTTGATGTGGAGATTCATAATTTTTAACAAACATTCTTCCTGTCTGATTATGTGTGTTTCCTAGTTCATTTTTAAAAACCTCAACAGTCCATTTTGTATCAATATCATTAATCGTCATAGAGGGTTTAAATCGCTTGGTCCATACTCGCACCAAATCCGTCTTTCCATCGCCATCTACATCTAGAGTAAAATAACTATTTACGTGTACTTGCGTTTTAAAATGATTTCCACTATTCGGCCAATACTCCGTTATTTTTTGCTTTTGCTTTTCAAAAAAACTCACCGCCACTAGGTTTTGGGTTTGCTAAGTAAACGGTCCACATATCCTGACCTGATCCACCATTGTGGTCCGGCACCATAAAATCTACTTTACTATCCCCATTAAAATCACCTAATAAAATTTGTCTCTCCTCCGTAATTCCATCAATAGTTCCTTCACCTATTACTTCAATATCAGAGGTAATTCCTTGTTCATTCTGATTAAAAGTAACGATGATATAGTTCTTCGTTTTATTATCTACAAACATGATATCATCTTTCCATCTCCATTAAAATCACTGATATAATATCTCTTAGATCTCATTTTTTCTCGTACATCATTGGATAAATTAATCCAAGCAAGTCCTGCTGTTTGATTTTGGACAGCAACATTCCTATTTAAGTCAAGGAAAAAAGCGCTTTCTGGGGAATCACTAACGTAATAGTAAGGTTCCATTATATAATCAAAATTACAAGGATCCCTAATTAATTTTGAACCAGTTCCCCCCTTATCAGACTCCATTAAGCCTTCATTTCCACGATTTATATTAACTGCGTTTGTTCCACCAGTTTCAGCATAAGTAAAAACAATAGCATCAGTCATACCATCTCCCTTAAAATCACCTATGTAACTAATATTTCCTTTTTTTGTAATCTGTCGAATTTCTTCACAAGAGTTTTCTGGACAGGGACAAGAAGGATAATAAGTATAAGTATTATTAAACGAAACTTTCTTACTATAGTCTAATACCTCTCCACTTTTTAAATCATAGATTGTAAAAACCATGCCATCATGTTCATTTTTAATGTTAACAACAGATTCTTAGTTTTTTAATTTATTATTTTTGTCAAGGACTAAGGCCTTTGCATCTGTTTTAAAAGGAAAGTTGTATAGACGGAGCAGTTCCATTACCAAATAATTTTGTGTATAATTTTCTTCTAGTTCCAACGTTTGAAACAAACTCGTCTGTTATAAAATCCATTCTTTCATCTCCATCAAAATCTCCAACTAGTTTAATTTTTTCAAAATCAAATGCAGATTGATAGCGAACCGTTTCCTCTACAACACTTTGTGGTGTAGTTTCATATTCAAAAACAATAGGATTAGCATTTTCTACCTGCTTTATTTGATTCCGTTACACTAACAACTCTTTGAAGCCCAGAGCTAGTATCTCTATCATGAGCCAAGGTATATTTCTTAAACAATTCATCCTCAGCAAAGACTTCTACAAAAGATAATATTTCATTTTTTGCAATTTGATTACCTCCGGCATATCCCAATTCTTTCTTTCGGCCTCTTTATACGAAAACTTTATTTTATTACTTTTAAATTAAAAAAAGGCAATACTGGACTTCCCCCATCTACAATTGGAGGTTTTCCTATCGTCCCCACCTTGAATAGGTGGCCCCCACAATAACTCCAGGATCAACTATTGAAAAGTCTTGTTCATCTACTTTCCTCCCATAAGTTTCCAAATCGAATTCTCACTTAAATGCCATTCATTTCCATAGGGTTTGGAGTATTCATAACGAATTCTATTTCCATTGGAATCTATGGCTCATAACTAGATAGTATTTAAAACTATCCTTCACTTGTCTCATTCCATATTTTCCATAAAATGCCTTAGATCCATCTGGGTAATAAATGACAAAATGAGGGTTATTTTTATCTCCTACTTGTTTAATTTTAATATTGGATTGCATTTTCTGTACGTTATATCGCACATCTGCCCCAGTAGGTACCCGATACCAAGATAAGCCTTTGACCATCCAAGGCTAACTTAATCATTATCGTCGAAATCTACACCATCTTTAAATCCATCAATATCCTTTCGTGTTGCTATTCTACTAACAGACTGAAGTTCCATCAATGGACCAACCTACCCCTGCAATTCCTGCTAAGGTTCCGCTCTGATACTGGCAAATCAATTTTTGGTGCAAAAGTCTGAACCGTAGGGTGGTTAATGCAATAGGAACCTTATAAACCGCTTGCCCACAACTAGAAAACTTCTAGCGAGCCTTCTGTTTCATGAAAATTACTTTGACTATATCCTAACCTTAACCCTCCTACTAGGAGGAATAATAAAATAAACTTTCTTTTGTAGATACTGATTCACTGTCATTTATTTTTTTTATTATTCTTAAAACTTGTTTCTCTTGTTTTTCAAAAAACAAGATTACTTGATACATTCCCTTTGGGATAACTTGAGAAATTCACAACTGTTTGTACAGTTTGCCCCTCCAAATCAAAGCTTTTTAAAAAATTGCCCTGTTCCACTATACATAAAAACCTGGGTAACCGTATCGTCTTGTATATCTTCCCAGGTGATATATAAATCATCTTGAACAGGATTGGGATAATATTTCAAGCCTCTATTTTCACTAGATTTACTCCAATTCATTTCTTTCGGGCTTGTTTCTATTAAAGATTCTGCTGTTTGAATACTGTTCATCGTTTTTTTAGGAATACAGCCCTGTCCTATGCATATAAGTTCACGAACAACTTGATTCCCAGCCTCGTCATAACTAAAAGATAACGCATTACCTCCTTGTTGAGCGAACAACAAACCCGCTTGTACAAAGCATAAAATAATTAGTATTTTTTTAACCATTTTGTGTATTTTTTATGCAAAATTATAACATAAAACAACAAAAACACATGTTTTACAAAAACTTAACTTTTATTAAAAGAACATAAAAACAAAAAACCTTAATTATTAACAAATAAATTACTAGCTAAAAAATAATACAATTAATTTTACAAACAATAAAAGAATACAATAAATTTTCATTATTTGAAATTAGTGTGAGATACTAAACGAATTTAACTAAAGGAAAACATAACAAAGCCTTTGTTGAATCCGTTCTGGCAAAAAATAACTGTTTTAAGAATGTTGTACAAAGGATTATAGATATACAAAAATTTTTTCCCCTTTAGATTGACTAAATTTTTTATCTAATAAAATAGAAGTGGAAGAGGATATATAAGATGCGCCCCTTCTCCTTCCTTCGTCAGGACAAAAATGGAAGCAATC
This sequence comes from Mylabris phalerata, assembly GCA_020740385.1. Taxonomy (NCBI): domain Eukaryota; kingdom Metazoa; phylum Arthropoda; class Insecta; order Coleoptera; family Meloidae; genus Mylabris; species Mylabris phalerata. The sequence goes on along the minus strand of JAJEOX010000049.1, from coordinate 6,954 downwards.
TTTTTCTTTTCAGGATTAACATACGAACCGAAAACTAAATTGGTAAGAAGATTGTCTTTTCTATCTCTTGCATCTGATTTTGTAACCTGCAAAACTGTTCACCATAAACCATAAAAAAAGCCTCTTCTTTCGAAGAGGCTTTAGTGCGGGTGATAGGACTCGAACCTACACACCTTGCGGCACCAGATCCTAAGTCTGGCGTGTCTACCAATTTCACCACACCCGCAGGTGGCTTAGAAACCGCTGTACACTTGTGTACTGTTGTTCTTTTAAGACGTTGCAAATATACAACCTGTTTTTTAATGCGCAAGAAAAAAATAATTTTTTTTTATTCTTATGTTTGTAAGGAATAATATAACTGGTTCTATACATACTATGAAAGATTCAAAAACAATTTGTTCAAGAAAACAAGCAACGTCTTCTAGATGAGCTAATTGAACTACTTAAAAAGCCTTCTATTAGTGCAGATAGTGCGTACTCTCAAGACGTAATAAACACAGCAGAAGCAGTAAAAGAAAATTTAATAAAAGCAGGTTTGCGACAATGTAGAATTGTGCGAAACACCAGGATATCCTATTGTTTATGGTGAAAAAATCATCGATCCTGCTCTTCCAACGGTATTGGTTTATGGTCATTATGACGTACAACCAGCAGATCCAATTGAACTTTGGACCTCTCCCCCGTTTGAGCCTGTAATTAAAACAACCCCGATTCACCCAGAAGGAGCAATCTTCGCAGTGGAGCTTGTGATGACAAAGGACAGATGTTCATGCACGTGAAAGCGGTTGAATATATGATTGCAACAAATACTTTACCATGTAACGTGAAATTCATGATTGAAGGTGAAGAAGAAGTTGGATCAGTAAGTTTAGGATGGTTGGTAAAAAGAAACCACGATAAATTGAAAAACGACGTTATTCTGATTTCTGATACTGGAATGATTTCTAATCAACAGCCTTCTATCACAACTGGATTGAGAGGATTAAGTTATGTTGAAGTTGAAAGTAACTGGACCGAACCGAGATTTACACTCTGGATTATACGGAGGAGCAGTTGCTAACCCAATCAACGTATTAACAAAGATGATTGCTTCCTTACATGATGAAAACAATCATATCACGATTCCAGGATTCTACGATAAAGTAGAAGAACTTTCTCGTGAAGAAAGAGATGAAATGGCAAAACGTCCATTCTCTTTAGACGATTACAAAAAGGCATTGGATATTGATGAAGTATATGGAGAAGCAGGATATACAACCAACGAGCGCAACTCTATTCGTCCAACATTAGACGTCAATGGAATTTGGGGCGGTTATACAGGTGAATGGAGCCAAAACGGTTATCGCTAGTAAAGCATTCTCGCAAAAATCTCGATGCGTTTAGTTCCAAACCAAGAGTGGAAGAAATTACGGAATTGTTCAAAAAACACTTTGAAAGCATTGCCCCAGCAGGGGTAAAAAGTAGAAGTAAAACCTCATCATGGTGGACAAGGCTATGTAACACCTATCGACTCTATTGGATATCAAGGGCTGCAAAAGCGTAATGAAGATACGTTTTGGTGTAACGCCAATTCCAGTACGTTCAGGAGAAGTATTCCAATTGTCGCTTTATTTGAGGAAAGAATTAGGATCTAAATCAATTATGATGGGATTCGGATTGGACTCTGATGCGATCCACTCTCCGAATGAGCACTTTGGTGTATTCAACTACCTAAAAGGAATTGAAACCATTCCATTATTCTATAAAAACTATATGGAATTAGCAAAATAATAAAAAAGCGAGTAAAGATTTTTACTCGCTTTTTTTATGTTTATTTTTTTCTTCAATCCAAAGAGCCATATACTTTGTACTTTGTTGCACTGTGGTATTTGAATACTTCTTTTAAAAAAATGGGTCTTGCGGTACCGTTCCAACGTCGCATCCAAATGAATTATTTCTTTTTAAATGCGGCCGTATAGTGTGTTTATGCTATAATACTTTTATCAATTAATTCGATCCCTTTTTGTTGTTTGATTTTCAAAGGACTTCATCTTGATAAAGTTCTACTGCTTTTGAAACAAATTCCTCTACTTCATCCGCACAAAAATCCACACCATTCTTCCGAAGTTGCCATGGCTTCGATGCCAACCTTAGTGGTTACGTTGGGTGTGCCAACGCGCATGGCATAAATAAACTTCCCTTTAATTCCTGCTCCGAACGCAATAGGAGCCAACAGCACTCGAGCTTTGCCAATTACTGTCAAAGCATCTTCCTCTCTACCGTGGATGAGAGAAATTTTCTTGCTCCTTGTGTAATTGCAACACTTTAGCAGATGGATAAGCACCGTAAATATGCAATTTTGCTTTAGGTAGTCGCTTGCGCAACACGGGCCAAATCACTGTTTTTTAATCTCAAAACGGTTTGCCAATTGGGTTCATGTATAAAATTTCCAATAAAGACAAAATCTTCTTTCTCTTCAAAGGTTCTCCAGTTTTGCTGCTGTTCTTGGGTGATTTCTTCTTCTAAAAAAGGCAGCACAAAAAGACCTTCAGTGGGTATTTGAAAAGTTTCTGTCAACAAATGAAATTCAAAACTAGAAAATCAACAGAGTCAAATCACATCGCATGATACTTGCGAGTTCTCGTTTTGTTCGATCACTATACAGATAATCATCTAAACTACCTTTTCCTTTTTTGTATTTGCTCTTGGCGAGCATAACGCAAAAAAGTGTAAATCTTCTGTATCGAGTAGAGATAACGCATGAGGACATTGTGCGTTGATACGCCATCCGAATTGTTTCTTCAATCATAAAACGGTCATACATCACCCAATTCAGGCTGCAAATCCGCTAGGAAATTGATCGGTGCGCTCGCATTGAGGAAAACCTCTACTTCTTTCACATCATAAGGCGTTAAATCATCACTATAAGGCGTATTTTTGCGCAGTTGATCCAAAGTAAATCTGCATCTCCCATCCTTGAAAAACCTCCAATAGCTGCAACATTCGTTTTCCAGCTGCGGATGAACGAGATTCAGGCCAAACCTGCCCAATGATCAATATTTTTTTTCCTTTTTAACGAATGCTCCATCTTACAAAAAGTACAGCTTCTAAAGCAGTATCTCTTCTTAATTTTTAATCTCTCTATTATATTTAGTAATTTTTGCTACAAACGGAAAAGGAACTATGTTAGGACTTAAACTTTTAACTGATTCCAAGATGGGCAAATATTGCAGAATCAAATCTTGAAGAAATCTTGACGGATCAGTTGCTGGTGCGAACAAAAAGCCGCAACCAATGCCATTACGTTGATTACGTACAATTCAGAACACGAGGATTTAGTAACCGAATTGACCGCAATTGCTATTGAAGAATGGAGCATTTCAAGATGGTACACGAAATCATCAAAGAAAGAGGCTATACTTTAGGGCGCGAACGCAAGGATGATTATGTCAATCAATTGGTTAAATTCTGCAAAAAAGATGGAAGTCGAAATGATGCTTTCATTGATCGTTTACTCTTTGCTGCTGATGATTGAGGCGAGAAGTTGTGAGCGTTTTCGCGTTTTATCGCAAAATATCAAAGGACGAAGAATTGGCTAAGTTTTACTATGATTTAATGGTTTCTGAAGCAAACCACTATACGACCTTCCTAAAATTCGCACGCAAATACACGGAACGCGTAGATGTAGATCAACGTTGGAAAGAGTGGTTGGAATTTGAAGGGAATTAATTCAGAGCTACGGAAAAAAAGAACATATTCATGGATAATATACAAATGCGAGTAGTACACTCGCATTTTTTATTTCAATGTGCTGACTTTCTTCAATAAATTTTCGAGCCTATACTTTGGTAAGCAGGTGTTTTTGGCAGCAAATCTAACTTCAATTAATTTCGGCAATTAACTTGGTTGTTCTGGAACTTCGTAGCCAACCGCATGATGATATGCATGGCATTGGCTTCTGTTGCCACTTTCGTTTCTGAAGTTAACCAAACCAAACACTGATCGAGGACTGCTTCCTCAAGACTTACATTTAACAAACTTTGTCGCTTTTCAAACCAATACAATCGTCATTTTAACTTGTTAGTCGCTTGACGCTTTCATCTTTGACTGACGGCAGTTGATGAATAAAGCGTTGAACATGGTCATCTAACAACAAGGGATTCGCTTGCACTAAATCATCCAAAACAATACTAGCCAAAACATTTACTTTGGATTGCGTATCAAAAGTAAATGCTAGTAAAGTGGTGCAATTAAATTCGGCTGTTTTTCAATCGTTTCCACTATTTTTTTTCTACTTGCTAAGCTTGTATTTCCAGCTAATAATATCTCATAAATCATAGTAATAAGTCGCATAGATGATTCAATATAAAGGTTTTGAGCTAGTAAATATACTAGGTTTTTTTTTCTATTATTAAAAATAAAATTTGGTTTTCAAAATACTTAATCTATATTTGTAGAACAACATCTACATAAATAGAAATGAAAGCGATTATCTTACTTTTGGCTTTACTGTTTTTACAGGCCTGCAACCATCAATCAAAAAGGTGAATGGTGAAAAAGTAGGGCGTTGGATTTATAGGACTAAAATAGATGACAAAGATAACGAAGTCGTTCGGGGGCGTTGACAACAAGGGATTCCAAAAAGGGAGTCTGGCGGTATCGCTACAATGGAAGATTATACAAGAAACAACGATTTAAAGATTCCATTGCTTATACGACCTATTACATCCCAACGGCAAAATAGCTGAAACAGGACAAACGAAATTAGCATCTACCACTTCTAGTTTTACACTATTTCTATTTTGGCTCTTGGTTTATTTACGATACCCAAGAACAATTGACGGCATGTTAGACATTATGAATTTGGACAATTAAAACACGAAACAAAGCTACAACGATGATAAAAACTACCTCAAACTGAAGAACAATTAATGCAGTATATCTGGGATTTAGAAACAGCTTTTTCCAAAGAATTATTGGATAAATACCCAGACCCTAAGCCGGCACAAACGACCTTAGCAACTTTGCTTAAACGACTGACAGAAAAAGGTTTCATTACGTATGAAATGTTTTGGAAACTCAAGAGCGTATACTCCTCTAATCAAAAAAGAAGATTATTTCGAAACACATCTTAACACCATGGTCGAACAACACTTCAATAATTCGGCATTCTCATTTGCTTCTTTTTTTACTCAAAAAAATCAAGATGAGTAAAAGGGAATTGGAAGCCTTGAAGTGAAGATTGTAGAAGATCAGCTAAAAAAAATTAACCCTATGCTGCTATAACCTCATCCAAACGACACTCTTACTGCTGTTAACCATCAGTCTATACAAGCTATTCTTAGAATCAACGAAGATCCATGTGTTCAAAAGATATTACTTGCTTTTTGCTCTTGTTTTCATTTTTATTTTGCCCTTTAATTAAAATACCATCAACTAGTATAATTGGTGACCACAGACAAATACACATTTTACAGTGAATTAAATGAAGAGGATTATTGCACCCGCTGCAAAGTCGAGGTGGTCTTCGTCTGCCTCGTCGAGTATGGACCCTTATCATAACGTCTGTCTTTGGGGTATTTTATGGGCTAGGTCGTATTGATAATGTTAGGTTCGCTTTTTCTTGTCCGGGGCTATCGCCCGTTTTAGTCGCTTCGCACAACAGGGGTACACAAGTCTCGATGAAAAATGTGACAAAAAAATATATTGTAACTACTCCAATCATCTAGATGCCCGCATTATTTACATTTAGACAAAACCATCTACCTGGCCGGCTGTCGATATTCCCCATTGATTGGACTAATAAAATTATTTTTACACGAATACAAATCACGTGAAACAGTCATCACTCTTTTGATATTTTAATTGATTGAATGGGCTGAAAATACTCCTTGTGGTTTCAAGAAACCACTTTTATATTGGATACCAAACAACACATGGCGTTTGAATCATGAATTTTTGGGCCGCGATGACACGCTTAATTCTTCGGCAACAAGGAAACACAAGAATACCTAACAATTACTAATGTAACCCAAACCTATGTTACACAATGAACAGACCACGTCAGTAGTTCATATCAATTTTAATTTAACCAATAAAAACGTTTTACTATGCTTATACAAAGGAAACAACAAACCCACCTACAAAACGACCGGTTTGCTGTGTTTGTGCTGACATTGAGCCTTCTTTAGCTTCTTGAGGTAAGTGACTACCGTTTTTGCTCAAGACAAACCGAAACAAGAAAACCAATTGTATCCCAATCAACACAAAAAAATGTATCCTAGATGAAGTATAGGCATTACAGTAACAGAACCGTGCCGCGCCTATCCAGTAGGAATGCATGCTTTTAATCAGGACTTTTATACCAACTTTGAATCACCCGCATTTGAAGGAGAATCTATCCGATGAAATTCACTGATGTTTAATATGTAGAATAAAGGAATGGAAAGCTTATGAATGAAAGTTAAAAGTTGTTGAATAGATCCCTGGATTATGGCGTAGGAAGAAGCAAGCACTAGCGAATGCAGGTTATATGTCAAATAACGCAGAGAAATGGATTCCTGCAAAAGACACATGGTGAAAATTAGAACTGCAGACTCAATGTGACATTTGCCTAATTACTTTACAAAATCCGAATAGCAGGCCGATGTGGAAAGAGACCTAGATATCATCTAATTCTACTAGGAAATAGTTACTAAACTTTCGTTTTATTTAGTGGACCACTAACTCTTTTTTGCAACAAGAATAAAGTGATTAATTTTAATAATTATGAACTATTATATTATTTAGAAGTATAAAACAGTATGAAGCAAACTCCTAGATATAGAAAAATAAAAGAAGTTGATGTCTCCACATTCTAAAATGCGGCCCTGTGTCAAGTGAACAACCCACGAACCTATCTGGGATTATTCATACTGACGAATTACACCAAGCGTTTGCGAGATTACGATGCATTAGCACAAATTAAAGATACAG
>JAJEOX010000048.1:0-58588 GCA_020740385.1 Mylabris phalerata | reverse complement strand
AGATTTGTGTCCTATTATAGAAGAACTGCGTGAAGAAGGGGTGATTGTGTAAGATGACCGTTGACAAGTTTGGTCGTCACATAGTTAAACATGGTGTTACAGCACGACAAGGATACTTCCCAGAAGCATCGAATTATATATTTTACAACATAATTCTAGAGTTCAATTCTGAGAAGACACTTGGAAATTCTTATGTATTAAAGAATGGTCTCACAACCTATTACTTTCCTTTGAAAGAAGCAACAATAGAGATGATGAGACTCAATTTTAATGACATTTCTGTTAATATAAACAATAAGCAGTATAGTGAGCCTGAACTGTATAACCTACATTTAAAGTTCAATGACATGCTCTCTTTCAAAAGAAAAAGCAATGACACAAGGTCAGTAACACTAGCTGCTGAAATTGTATTAAAGTTGCCTGCCATCCTGGAGTCTGTTATATCTGAAAAGCCTTCTGTCTAAGAAAGTTAGAATGGAACATTCTTCCGTAAAGCAAGATATTGTTAACGAACTACACAAACCTGCAAGGCTCAATTTTGAACGGCGTCGGGTAATTGTTAAGGGAATTAATGAGACACTTCAAGCAGACCTTGTTGAAATGATACCCTACGTTAAGCAAAACAAGGGATACAAATACATACTGGTTGTAATAGATTGCTTTTCAAAATTTGTCTGGGCGGTTCCACTAAAATCCAAAGAAGGTAAAGAGGTTACTCTAGCCATGCAAAGTATCCTATCAAGTTTAAAGTATCCACCTAAAAACCTGCAAACAGATGAGGGTAAAGAGTTTTATAACTCAGACTTTCGAAAGCTGATGAATAAACATGGAATCAACCACTATAGCGTATACTCAACTAAAAAGGCCTCTATTGTTGAGCGAGTGAACCGTACGTTGAAACAGCTTATGTGGAAACAGTTTAGTTTTCAAGGCAATTACAAATGGGTTAACGACCTCCCGCTAATTGTTAAAACTTATAACTATAGTTATCATAGAACAATTAAAATGGCACCCTCTGAGGTGAATAAACGTAACGAAAAAGCAATCTTGAAGTCAGTATACACATTTATTAAAATTGCACATCCGACTACAAAGTTTAAAGTTGGTGATAAAGTACGCATCAGCAAATATAGAGCGCTATTTGAAAAGGGATACACGCCGAACTGGACCAATGAGATTTTTACTGTGAAAAAAGTGCAGCTAACAAATCCAACCACTTATATTTTAGAAGATGAGAAGGGTGAGATGATTAAAGGAGGTTTCTATGAAATGGAGTTGCAAAAAGCTAAACATCCCGACGTTTTCCTTGTCGAGCGGGTGCTGAGGAGGAGAGGGAAAAAGTTGTACGTCAAATGGTTAGGATTTGACAGTAGTTATAACACATGGATTGATAAAAATCAAATAGCATAACTTTCATATACTTTGTTTCCAGATAAGTGAGTTATTAATAGATAATAAAACGAAATCAACATGTAGAGTAATGTTTTTTCTTTCTTTTTTATCTGTAAATTATTATGAAAGGTCCTTGAATAAAACAAAGATTACAAATTTCTAAAGTTGTCATTTTATTGTTCTAAAATTGAATGTAACAATTCTAAGGTTTCTACATAGTTTTCATAACATGTAGACGGCCATATTGCAGAATCTGGACCGCATGTCCATCCCAAACTTGCACCTGGATGTTTCTCTCCTTTGACCACGTTGATCTGTATCCAGTCCAGTATCCTCACGTGTTCAGCGTTATGACCTGGACTAAAACAGTATGCAAGGTCTTCGTTTGCTTTAATAGCGTCCAGTATGTTTTTGAGGACCTTGGAGTTCGCCAAATAAGCGGCTTTACACACCATTTCATCTACGAGCACATCAATTTTCTTGTAGTTTTTGGTAATTCTTTTAACGGGGTAGAACAAATGTGAAGCACCCTGTAGGTTACCATTGGAAAGCAGACTGAAGATTAAAGTTTTATAGAGCATTTTGTCATCAAAATTGTGTTTCCTTGCAAGTTTTTTGAACACATCTACGCTCAACCATTGTAGATTTTCTTGTTCACATACCGAAGCGACGGTGTCAATGTACCTATCCATACTTATTTTTTGACAAAACACTTGTTTGATACAGTCAACAGTAACATCCAATCTCCCTTCCGCTATCCATGTAAATACATCATCTGACACAAGAAAGGATTCTTCTTCGTTAACTAATTGGGACAGTAACTTGCCTGCGCTGGCTGCACATTTCAAGTAACAATCATAAGCAACCTGTGATCCAACACAGGCTTGCATCTTGACTTCTTCACTAAGATCCATCGTGAACTATTGAATTGATGCGGCTTCCTGTGCAGTTATAAGGACTGTATCCCCCACCACATGATATCCCCACGGCCTTGTATCGGTATGGTTAGAACTGACCATGCGCTTGTCATCATACGGACTCAAAACCACTTTATTCTGTTTTATTGAATATACGACGTGTTTTTTAGACCTTATAAGCCTCTGGGTGCCCTCGAATACCGTTTTGTCAAATAGACATCTCTTATAGTCTTCTATGGTGATGCTTCTTATTGACGATTTTGTGGAACCTTTAGATTTCTTCACAAACTTTTCTTTGTCACAATCTTCCTCAACAGTATATGCATACATTTTAGAACGAAGCCCAACAAACTCTAGCATGACTTTCCCATTATTCTCATCTTTCATTAGACCGGGTACTTTCTTGTTTAGTAGTGAAATACCAAATTCGTTATCAGGTTTGTATTCTGATGTATCGAAACGGAAGCTGTCTCGTTTAATGTACTCATAGATGTTAAGATTTCGAAAATGATATATCAAACTGTCAGTATCAGTATAGAGCAACTTAGCATTTTCCCCAAAGGTATTTCTGATATAGTTGTAATGGAAGTCATAGAGAAATATTTTTGATAAGTCCAGAATTGCAAAACCAACGTAAATGGGTTTATTCAGGTATACTTCCAGCTTGTTCATCTCAATTATTGCAACATTATCATCAAAAACTATTGAACTATGAAAGTTGGGTTTTGCAATAAGCGATCGGGCAGCCCACCGGCCATCCCATTGCGTAACTAGATGAATATCTTTATGTTTGCGCACATTTTCCATACATTTACCGTATATAGCATTGTTCATAAGCTTGTAAAAGTCCTTTTCGAAATCGTTCTTTGACTGTTGTCGTAGTTTAGTGTTCAGGTCAACGTACTCCTTCAACCATTGAGACTGTTTGAATTTTAACACTTTATGAATTTTTATCAACTTCATTCCATTGGCAATGTACATTTTCAAATTTCTATAATGAACAATGTAGTTGAACTTTGGATATAGTGTCAAGAGGAGCTTCTTAAGCTTTGATTTAGCTGTAGGCGGAACCATATGACATGGTGCAAGTGGTAAGTCACTATGATTTTCATGTAGATCTGAGGGATACTCCAAATCACATTCTACCATATATCCAACATTCGAAATGTCTGGAGTATTAAGAATCTCAGATAAATTGAATTCTTTCAAAAATTCGAAGTCTCCATAAGGCAAGTACTCCGACATTGCTGCACCGTACAAATTATTCACATCAAAATACATTAAATATGAGTCAGGTATATTCGGATCATATTTATCTTTCATGTATTTATTATTTGCTTTGGCATATCTGTTAGAGCACTGTGAGACACCACCCCTTATTCCACTCTCAACAAAAAGAACTTTGTCTATGTCAGTAAGAAGCTCAAGTTGAACTTTTGTGGTCTTCAACATAGCATCAAACGTTAATCCAGGAGCTGTATAGTAGTGTAGCGGGTCCAGCTTGTAGGTCTTCATACAGGTCTGTCTAAAAGCCTCAAACACATCTGCGAGAAGGAGGACATCGGTTTTCAAATAAAGGTCTGAGTACTGTCCTAGGGTTTGAATATGAAATGCATGCCAAACTCTCAGTGCGTGATTGTAGTCTTCATCAGTTATATCCTCTTCTGTTAAAAGGCTTCGAAACTTCTCCTTTGGAGGTAGAGAGCATTCATCTAATTTCTCCCAGCTGTCTATATAATCATAAGGAAATACTCCCTTTCTATTCAACAGACCGAACTCTGTTACGTTATGACAATTGGATTTTGTAATTAGCTTCTGTTCATCTCCTAGATTATTTGATAGCTTTTGAAGTGATTGTGACATGAATCGAAAAGAATCGATGAATCTAAAGCTGACCTTAGTTTTCGAGACGTATTTTGTGAATGCAATATACTTTTCTTTATTAAGTGGTAGTAATTTAATGGGGCCTTCCATAGAAGTTGAGACAGCCCTGATAATGAAGTGAGCGTCATAGCCACTCAAATTGTGAAAAACAATAGGTATTGTAAATACGTCTTTGTAATTCAAGTTGCAACTTTGGTGTGCAGCTCCACGAAACAGACCAGTTTGATGATTATGATCACGGACACGTACTTGTTCCGGTAAAAATGATCCTCCACAAATATGACATTGCTGCGCATTGTTGTATTGTCCCACTTGTGCATTGTCAAATCCTTGAATCGGTACATGATTTTTGTAAACGTTGTTACAGAATGCTGCTATAGATTTAAGCTCATCAACAAACCACTGGATACAATCTCGACCACGATATAGGCGAAACTTACAAAGACTCTCCTCGTAAGAACATTTAAAGTAATATGCTACACTGTAGACAACATGTTTTTGGTAGGTATTGGTTTTAGATCCATTTTGGTTGTCATCGGAACAGTTTTCTAAAATGCTTTCTAGATCAGCGTAAATGACAAACGGTAACTTCTCTTGATATCTATGGTTCTTGAAGTAGAGGTATTTGTTTGTATCTTTAGGTAACCTTACAGAACACTTATTTTGCATATGACAAAGACTCTGATGTTTCCGAAGCAAATTCTCCGTTGAGAAATAGTTTAGACATCGTTCACATATAAACACTTTATGCCCATTAGTCGACACTTGTTTTGAAATCAGGCGTGACAAATCCTTTATCCACACAAAATGATACAGCTGATGTTGGTCACTGATGTAAACAGGCTCATTCGTTTCGACGTTATACACTGGTAACATAAGGAGATTTATTGTTCTATTATTGTTTAAGCCATTAGAACTTAGGTAACAAGGTAAAATCCTCTTTCCCTCAATGCAATACAGATTGATCGTAAGACCATTGAGGTCTTCAAATTTTCTGATTTCACTGATTGTCACAGGGAAGTTCATTCCATCATACTTTAGAACTTCTTTAAAATGTGGATAAGAGGTTATTCGATTTGAATTATAATTCACTGGGAACAGAGCAGAAACAACTGCCCATAAAAAGCAATATCTATCATTGTTCTGCACATTAATCACTGCCTTCTTGTTCTTAATAAAGCTTGGGACTGCAGTGTAGGTGGAATAGCCAAACTTTAGTGGATCATACTCGTTAATATGTACCTTTAAACCCATTATTTCTAGTAGTGCCCAACCTGAGTCCTTCTCAGCAAACTCTTCCAATCTTTTCTTAAGTTTCTGAATAATATTTTCTTGATACCACTGTTTTATATTTGTTACGCGGTCAATTGGACTGTTTTTGGTAGAGAATGTTTTCAATTCTACCTCACCAGTTTGAGGCTTGATAAAATTAGCTGAAAGGCTCACGTTTACTTTCAATAATGATCTTTTGAGTTCAGTTTCAACTTTACACTTGAACGATCTAAAAGCTCTCTCTAAAAAGTGCAATGGATCCTTAAAATCTACGTTTGATATGAAGCCTGTACGAATTCTTCCACTGAAACAAGTTTCAGTGTCCTCCCATGACACTTTAGAATACCGATGTCTGTTTAAGCCTTGACCAGATTTTACAAATGCACGCTTCCGTATACACTTTAGTTTATAGCGATAACACTTCAAATATGACAAGCTATATTCAAGCGAAAACGGATTCTCATGAATGTTGTCTTCATACACTTTTTTCTTTATTGCTTTCCGTATTATACATATTGTATTATTGATATGTAATAACAAATTGTTTAGTTCTTCCACTGTTTTAATTTTTGTAATATATAGTTGAATTATTCTAAGAGCATCCTTACAAGTGGCGGACACGGTTGCCATAGCTCACTCACAGTTTGATTTGTTGATGTACACGTTTGCTTGACTAATAGTTGAGCTCCTCTTGATACATAGAGTTTATATACAGTTGAAAAAGTGAAATATGACCGCACGTTTTTACAACAACAACAACATCTCATATTCAAAGTATCTGTTAGGTTGTGATTGTTTAGAATAAGAGAGATAGAAATATATGGTTGTTATACAGCTCTATGTTTTATAACCACAACTATGTCTCACTCATTTTCAAATTTTCTCTTAGGATCTCATTCACTCCAAATAGAAAAAAACAACAATAATACAATTAGAATCACATCATTTATTCAGTCAAAGAATTATAAAGCCAATTATAAATGTGTTTAACATTATTCAAACTGCACACTGCACGCGTGTTTGCATGAAATTTACATTCTAAGTATTCATCAATCGGGAGCTTTGGGCACGCTTGCTGAACATCCAAGTCTATGATATGTGGACACTTATTTCCTAGCGTTGTCATCAAAAACTGCTTCTTAATGGCTCCTTTGACGTAAACAATGATGTCATTTGTTTGCTCTTGCACCAAATGTAGGTCCAACAATTTCTCAACGTATTCTTGTTCTAAGTAACCAAAATCATAGGGTACACTATGATGATGTTTCTCCAAGTATCTTATTTGTCGCTGATAGACCCCAGATACTTCAAAGAATGGTCTATCAGACTTGAAGCAGTAATGAGCACAATTTTTACCATCAAATATTGTAAGCTCTTTCGCAATAAAGTGGGGCACGCTAAAGCCCTGTATATCAACAACTATGAGTTTCATTTCTATTTTCCAACTGAATGAACGTGTGCTACCTAACATTGACTAAGATGAAATGAGAAAATGATGAGTATTTATAAAAGTTATACAGAGAAGCGTCTCAGTTGAAAGGGGTGGTAGTGATGGTGGGATAAAATACCCAATATAACAAATTTATTATATTTATTAAAAAAATGTTTGTTTAATAATATTTTTGCCACTTTGAGGCTACGTGTAGTGCACCATCATCATTGCACCCCTCGTCATCTACTTGGTGTGCCTCAGCTTTCCGTTTTGCAAGTTCTGAAAGTTCACAAAATCATGAAGTTGAAATAACAAAATAAATTTGCTCTTACTTCTTAGGGCCTCTCTCCTGTTATTCTCAATGCGTTCGAGGGCCTCTAAAACAAAATATATGAATATGTTGAATGATTGAAATCTTACAAGACCTACCCTGTGAGAGGTACCATCCTCTCTTCGCATCGAAGCACCACGGCTCACACTCATCATCCCAATTTTCTTCTATTAAAAAATTTTATTTAGTAACTGATCAACATGAAGCTGCATGAAAGATTAAATTACCTGGGACAGCGTCACTTGAACAGTTGTTGCGCTTGTCATTGACATGAGCTAGAAAAAGAGTAAATTAGAGCTCCAATATTTATGAAAATAGGAAATGTATTAATTTTATCACTTACCCATTGTATCAAACCAGTTTGTGTGTATGAATTAGAGCATGCAACGCTCGCGCTTATATACACATTCGATTATCCCCACCACACAGAAGTATAGTGAGAGAAATTTTACGGAAGCAAAAGTTTTTCTAAGTTTTTTTTGCAAAAAGTTGATTTTTTTTTATTACATGTCTGTATTTAGAATTGAATAAGGGTTCAAAAAATATGAAAAATTTGATAAGGTCCTTTTGGACGTCTATGTGTAATGTCTTGTAGCGGCTCAACTATAGATCTGACAAAAAAAATTTATTTAGGTTTTTTGTAGAACGCTAACAACAATGTGAAAATCAAGAAAAAAAATTAGGGGTTGACAGGGTAGTTTTTATGTGAGGGGTGGAAAATTATCTGTGGTGGTTTTTGTATGTAGAATTGAATTTTCAATAAAATTTCAAGAATAACTTTTTTCCACACCCCTAATAAAATAATATTTTTTTTCTACCCCATTGAGGGGGTTGTTACGTACGGGTTGATTTGAACCGCATCAAGTGGAGACCTTGATGCAAAATTGATAAAAGTTTAATGCATTCAAATCGGTTGATTGGTTTTCGAGTAAAACGCGTTTGTAATTTGACGCCCGGACTTATATATATATATATATATATATATATATATATATATATATATATATATATATATATATATAAAAGAGAGACAGAATGACTATCTAACATTATATGCCTGAATAGAGCTTTCTGAGGGTAACAACTTTTCTCTATAAAATTTTTCTCTAGCTTTTAAAAAAATAGGCGTCGGCGTCGCGACGCATCTCAAAAGTCAACAAACTGCATTTTTCTTCACACAACTTCAAAGAGCTGTCAAAATTATATAAATTGATATGAATTACATTTTTTCATACATGTCACCGTTTAGGAGTTAATTGAGTTTGTAATTTGATTCCAACACTAGACTATAAAAAGTGTGAAATTCTACATTATTGTATATAAAGCTGGATATTTCCAATATATGTGTCTGTGTGATCAGTTTTAAGAATTTTAGACAAGATATTAATATTTTAATAAATTTTTTGTAAATTTATAATTTTGCTGACTCAGCAGCTATAAGAATTTCCATTTTCTTTTGTATTCATTCTACAAATCGATATATCGCTTCGACCTTTGCTTATTTTGTTTATAAATTTTCGAGAATTTTCTTTCGATTGGAATTAAAAAGAATTTCTCATTCACATGTTGCTTACCATGCAAAATTTTCTCAGCTTCCGTACTTTGCAACACAAGCTCCTTGTGAGAACCAAGACACTTTTATGTTTCCGTTGACTCAACAAATTCCACATCTTGAGATGTGTTTGAGGACTAGTGACAATAACCGTACTATATTCATGTGTTAGAAAGAGATAAGAAACTTTTCTGCTGAATACGTGAAAAAAATGTATAAAGCTAGAAGAGCTCTCATTCATTTCATCATTTAGTTTTTGTGCGTTCTACAAGTGTGTAATTCACAAGTGTATAATTTACAAGTGTAAAGATGGCTAAAGCCAATATCATACAAGATATAGACATTAGACAATTGTTAACAGAATTCAGTGGTGAAGAATTTGATTCTTCGGCCCAGTAAGTACTTATTATTTATTGTTTTATTTAAATTAGATGATAAATTACCGCTTATTGATTTTAACGTCCACTGAAAATGTTGATAATGTTGAATAACGTTGAGTTAATAAGCTATAAATTTATTATCGGCAATTTGGTTAATAACTAATCAACCGTGTTTGATATAGGAAACCATCAATGCCATTGTTGCTTTCGCCGCTGCCGGCTACTCCAGAACCACGACAACCACCACCAAATCAACAATCATCAGTCCAACCTCCCCCAAAGAAATCTAGGCTTAGCCTAACTAAGAGCAAAAGCATTGAAAATGAACCGATGTCCGATGACGATTTCGTCGGGACAACATCTGTTCCAAAGAAGTAAGTTAATGATTTATAACTCTTTATTGCAATTGACTTATCACTTTGTGTTTTCTATCTCAGATTCAATGACCCCAGAATTTTAAAAAAAGAAGGAGGAGGAGCAGGAAAGCAACGACAAAAACAACAACAACAAAGAAAGCCACAGTGTCAACAGCAACAACAAAAACAACCGCCACAACAACAACAACAATTACGTCAACCTCGATCTCAGTAAGTCTGATTGAACTACGCATTTACATTTGACCACCTTAATAAATAAACGGTATTCTAACAGAGGAAAGAACCTTGCTAGGATCAAAGAGCTCTTCGGAGACGATATGGACGAAACTCCAAACACACAAGATCAGGTGGTGGATGATATAATGTCGCAGATCCACCAGAGACTTCTTCCGAGCCTCCAGCAGGAGATGAATAGTCTGGAGAAAGAGTGTCTTGAAGCTGATGAACGGTTCAAGAGCGTTCAACAAAAGCACCTCGCTGAACAAAAGCAGCGGGGTGAACGTCTGATCAAAATAAAACATAAACTAGAAAACGTTAATTTAATAATAAAGAATCTGAATGAATTAAAATAAATATTATCTTAAGAATGTTGTAAAATCTTATTTAACCTTTCCAAAACGATTTGTGTTGAATCATTTGATAAGCGATAAAGAAAACTTATACAAGTTTTGAATATATATATAGCGGCGTCAGCAGACAGTATTATATATAATAACTAACAATTAACCCTTTGAGTATGAAGGGGTCTTGGAAAAAACACTGTCGAAGAATCCCAAGCAGCGCAACGGCGCTTTCTAGAATGAGTATGAAAAACCCAAGAAGTGCGATAACTCTCTGTTTATCTTGCTTCAGTAAGCTTGAGCGCGCGACTTTGACTATCGGCAACACACCGTCAGTTGTCTAGAGTCGCTAAAATATGCCGAGATTTCTCGAGAAAAATCAGAACAGCGCGATCGCGCTGCTTGATACTCAATAGGTTAATCAACGTTCATTAATATACTACCTTTTTTTTTTATTTTAATGAAGCTAACTTGCAAACTGCCTGGTTAGACGAAATGTATAATAATAAATGTTATGTTAATTATTCGAACGTTATCTGCTAGAACAGTTTCTGTAGCTAGTTGACATAGTTCCAATAACAGCAAACATTAACGCAGTATTTTAATTTTGTATCAACATTAATAGAATAATTGACTCAAAGGATAAAATTACTAGAAAAAGTCTATTCTTCTAGTATAGGTGATATTCAGTATGATACAATACATTTTGGATAAATAAAAAGACACGAATTCCTAGAATAAATGTGTGTTGATTTATTTCTAAAAACAATTCACAATGCTCGGTAAATTATTATAATATTGATGTAATTTCCAATTAAGAGGCTTATTCTTCAACAAATTTAACATTTGTTGTTTCACCAACTACTCCCTCACTAACTAAATAAATAATCCTTCCTCTGGAGAAGTCATCATTTAAATCATGAATTGCTTCATCAGAAAACTTTTCAGTGAATCGATGTGGCAATATGGTCTTGAAATCCTTACATTCCACAACCACTTTTTCCCCATATTTTGTAGGAATCCTTTCAAATGATACAATCTCAAACTTCTCACCTACTGTCAGTCTTTTAACGTTTACAAATGGTTTCAAATGTAAAGAAACGTTAATATCTTCTAAAAAGGATGACATTTTGCTTCAAATTGACTAATATTGT
Source organism: Mylabris phalerata (assembly GCA_020740385.1). Taxonomy (NCBI): domain Eukaryota; kingdom Metazoa; phylum Arthropoda; class Insecta; order Coleoptera; family Meloidae; genus Mylabris; species Mylabris phalerata. The sequence continues at coordinate 47,337 of JAJEOX010000048.1, read as the reverse complement.
ATAATGTATAATGTATAATCTTATACTCTAGGTATGTACAAGTCTGAACAACGAATGACTATTTCTACATTTCGCTCGAGAATATATAATGTCAATTCTAATGTAGACATGCGCGTCAGATATGCAAATTTGCTTTAAAGTTACAAACGTTAAATTTTTTCAGGTGGTATCACTGATATACCCAAAATTTGAATTTCCCGCCTTTGCGCATGCGCACAACTGGCAAGTGATCCAGAATCGGCATTACTATACTACTATTATACCACATCGCTAAATCTATTCACTTTCAATTATTTGTATTACGACCATTTTTTTTTATTATCTCGTTTCTGTTGTAAATCGCTCGATCTTTGTTCAACATAAGCAAATCGACATAGGTCCACTAATTTTACAATTTACATGCGCCAGCCAAAGATATAAAATATCGATATCTACATTTGATTCCTTACTAATAAACAATTGTGATAATCTCCAATTGTTTATATTACTGTGCAGAAGTGTTAGTGCTGACGCTATCTCTTTCTGTATTATTTTTGAGAACATTGTTGGTTGGAAAATATGACTTTCTCGGAAAAATTAGTACAATAATGCAATTTATTAGGCAACATACCGAATATATGTATAAAGTGGTTATGTAGTAAATTATGTAGTCTAACTTGATTACTATCTTTAGTAGGAGGATTTTTCTGATAAAAATGTGTTTATCTTCCAGGGCATTTTTTAACAAATTTGTACTGGGAGTCCTCTACAAAGTCAAACTCCTATTATTTTGTTGGGAATTTGTATTTTACTTTAAAAATTCGAAATGTTCGTGAATTTTCTGTGTGTATTATTTATTTTCACCTTGTCCAATTCATGATTACTGGGTGTCCATTTGGACACACAACTGCACCTGCCTTGTTATTTTGAAAATTGCTGGATTATAATTGAGTGAAAATAGAAATAGTTCTACTAATTATTCTGGAAATTCAACTTTTCATTTTTTTATAAAAGTAGACTCTGTCTGCAATGTGTAAAAAGTCAAGGACTTTTGTTTATAGAGACTAATAAGTAATCCTACCCCATCGAGTTAAAAAAACACAAAGTCGGCATTTGAAAAAGACTAAAAGATAATTGTAATTGACAATCGATTTCAAAAACGAAGTTTACAGAATACAATAAGAAAAAAAAAGGAAATAGAAAAAAACAAATAATAGTTCATGATACATATGTTATCGATTATAACAAACCAACCCTGCAACAGAGAGGACCAAGATATGAATTTTTAGGTGAGACCTGCAAATATAATAAACATTTGGGTAGATAAATTTCGAAGCTAATATCATAAATGTAAATATTATATCAGAAAACAATTAGAGTGGTATAAAAGAAAAATTACTATGCTCCTCCCACTTCCTGGGACAAATCTTTCTCTTTCTAGCATATGAAACATTTGTAAAAATTGAGATAGATATACAGATTACCAGACCGATTCTGTATTCATTTATCGTTTGCAATTTACAATTGTGATCGAATTTTTCAAATTTTTGTGTTTTTTTTCGTGTTATTAAAATTTTGAAAAAATGCCGAATATTTTACAGAAAAAGTCTAAGCGGGGTACAAATCTCCGGAGAAGTTGGTAAGTATTTATTTGCATTACTTTGTTCTACAAACACTGGTGTTTTCTTTTAGGGTATACCTCAAGTACAACTTTTTACCACTATGGAAAAAAGTAATTTTTTATGTTACCCTAATGTCAAAACAACTTTTTTCTACGACAGTGCGGAATATCTTACTTTCGATGAGCCAAACCAGTGTTGAAAGTGGCACTTTACCGCACTACTTGTTCCTTACCGACAATAATTGTTTGACTTGCGATTCGAACCCAAGACTAACGAATGTTACGAATGTTGACTTGCTTACCACTGCGCCACTCGCGGTTCAAATTTAAATATATTAAATTGTCCTTATAACATAATTTTGAAATAGTCCCTTGTTTATAGTGTAGTCATAGTAACTCTCCTTACATTTAAAGCCAATGGTAGGTTGATAATTATTAAAATTTTTATTAATTAGTTTTTATTTAATTTTTTTAATTATTTTCCGCGATTTTGGACTGTCGTAGAAAAAATAGTATACAATACACGGTCAGAAAGTTTCGTTGCAGAACGAGTGTGAACACGTTGCGGCACGTCGCTTCGCTCGTGCCGCAACGTTCACACTCGTTCTGCAACGATTAACTTTCTGACCTTATATTATAATATACTATTCCCATTTTGTTTGTTTTTAATTTATTTTTGAAATACAAAACAATTAGAACCAGTGGCAGACAGGGTCGTCGGGCAAACGGGCAAGTGCTCGGTGGGCCGGTTGCTAATAAATAAAAAAAGGCTCTTTTTATTTTGTTTCTGATTATGGAACTTATTTATTCCATGTTTGTGTCTTGATAACGAAAAATGCGTTATTTATTTTATTACCCTGATTGCCATCTTCATTTATTTTGAGTATAATTTTTACCACAGGCCGGTTTGTGTAGTAATTGTCCAGGCCGAAAAAGTTTGCCAGTTCGTCACTGATTAGACTTACAATAGAAATTCCTTCTGAATTATCTTAATTTGGAGAACGATCAAAATCATTGGAAATAATATTGTTAAAATTAGAAGTGTAATAATTGCGTCACAATTTGTTTTGAAAATGTATGAAAATTCATTAGTCAAAAAGTAAACAACACCATCTGAAACAATTCAGTCAATGTTTATACGAAAATTGTTTCTAAGACAATGTTTTTTTCCAGTGCTCCTAAATGTGATGAACAAAGTTCCACATCGCAGGAAATTGCTAATGAACACAACATCAGGTAAAAAGTTCTTTTTGCTCAGCCGAAGCATAAAGTAATATCGAATATTTTATTACAACTATAATGACTTGGTAAGACCATCAAGGGCAGCTTCAGGCGGTGACAACTTTGTAGAACCAATGGAGGATCAACCGACATTAGAGGTTGAGAAGAAAAGACTTGCCGGAGAGTACGATCCTTCAATCGAGAAAATTACCGCTCGACGTGTGGTGGATATTCAAAGTTTTATCACAAACATCCGTCAACTGGAGAGTCACTCATGCAAAGTAAGTGGCTTAGGATATATAGATTTAGAAAAAGAAGCAGTAACGGGTTTTAATTCAAAATTAATTTATAAATGTACTAAATGTGCCTTTACTACTTCTTTCGAAACGAATCCAAACAAGAGTGGCTCTAATAGTGGAAATGTCAACTATTTGGCCACTTCTGCTGTAATTTCTAATGGAAAAGGCTTTTAAACATTTGAAGAAATATTGGCTACTCTTGACATCCCCGGCTTTTGTATAAAAACATTTTTGAATTATCAGCAAAAAGTCAATGAGTCGTGGAATGACGCTTTGACGCACTCAATTGAAGAAGCCGGCAAGTTAGAATATGCGAATGCCCAAAATACAAATAAAATGACAGGGGATATAAGAAACATTTCCGTTACTGTTGATGGTGGTTGGAGCCATATAGCCATAATAGGGGCGCATACGAAAAAGATTTTATTTATGGGTGTTAGGAATAAATATTGCTCTGTATGTGCAATGGCAAGTCGTAAAGAAATCGCCACACCTAATCATGTCTGTTTTAAAAACTGGGAAGGCTCATCGTCAGCAATGGAAGCTGATATTTTGCAGGGGGGATTTTCTTGCAGTGAAGCCATGCATAAGTCGCGCTATACCACTTTTGTAGGTGATGGAGATTCTAGCGTGCATAGCAGGATTTTGGAAACAGTTCCATATTCGCGATCTATTAAAAAAATAGAATGTGCAAATCACGTAACAAAGAATGTTACGAAACACTTATTTAATCTTGCCAAGAAATCTAACGCTAATAGAATTTTACTAACAAATTCTCGAATATGTAGCATTTCGAAAAATATAAGAAAAGTAATATCGTGGCATGCGAAGCAAGAAAATGCGTCTCCTGAAGAATTGAAAGACGATATTTCAAATATTGTTAATCACGTTTTTGGAGACCATTCCCAATGCAAATCGTTCTATTGTCTAAAAGTGGGCACAAAAGAGATAATCGCACAATATCAGAACTGTCCTGTACAGACAAAGGTGCGTTTATTGCAAATAATTGGCGCGGTTACTGCCAAAAGTGACAGCCTAATCGAAAACGCTACTAGCAATAGAGCTGAATTGTTTATGCACCAAGTTGCAAAATTTAATGGTGGAAAAGCGAGCTTCTTTGGTAGAAGAAATGGTTTCAATATTAGATGCCAAGGAGCTGCGTTATCTTATCAATATGGTCCCGAATGGTTGATCAAAAGGAACCGCAAAGTACCCAATGAACGATTGAAACGATTGATAAACAATCGAACAAATAAAAATAGAAATCGTTTGGGAAGAATTTTACCACCATTTGAGCAAAAAAAATAAGAGCAATACAAACAAGGATAAAGATTACGGATCATCCTGTAATCAACCCGATATGCCGCAAACTCAAATCGATGCGTTAATCAAACAGCAAATAAAATTATTAAATGTTTCGGCAGATAAGCAAAACGAAATTCAAATAAAGACAGTAAAGCAAAGTGACTCTGAGGCCTGGTTCGACGAAAGAAAATGCCGTCTAACATCCTCTTAGTTCGGTGAAATCTGTAAACGAACGAAGAATTTTGAGAATTTAGTGCACAATATTCTATACACTAATGCTACAGGAATCAGTCTTGATTATGGCAAAATGTATGAAGATGTTGCCAGAGACGAATACTCTACGTTGACCGGAAATACGGTTGAGCGGTGTGGACTTTTTGTGTGTACCGTAAAAGACTTAGGTTTTCTTGCCGCCTCACCTGGTTTGGTTGGTAATGATAAAATAATCGAAATTAAATGCCCGTATTCCGCCAGGCAATTAAAACCTATAGAGGCACCCAATCATATTAAAACATTTTATTGTAAATTAGAAGGTAATAGTTTGCGATTAAAAAAGAATCACAATTACTATTATCAGATTCAGGGTCAATTATTTATAACGAAGCGACAATTTTGTGATTTTGTAGTGTGGACTCCTAGGGGAATTCACATTGAAACAATTGAGGTCGATAATGAATTTGTTAAGTAAATGATCCTAAAATTACAGCAATTCTACGATAACCATTTTGGGCCTGAACTCGTCGACAGCAGGCACAATCGTAGTATGAAATTACGGGACATGAGTTAGTTTAATTATGGTAAATAAAGAAACGATACAAATCAAATGTGTGGCCTAGGCCTGATATCTATGCTATGTCGACAAAACAATTTCAAATAAAAATGCTAGATATCTGACTAACTGAATTTCCAAATAATCAATAAAAAAATAATATTGATCAATAATTTGCAATAAAAAGATAAATAACTAATAATAGTAATAACACAAATAAAGGTACACGGTTATATAATGAGCCAATATGAATGTTGAACAAGTTTCAGCAGTACTGTAAAAGTGAATATACAATATGAAAGAATCAAAAATTCTGAAAATAGTAGGAAAGTGACAGAAGATCTTACACAAAAGAAGAAGCTGCCCATACCTGCCCTGAAGTACTTGGAATGGAGATCCCAGGGCAGGGAGAGGATACGAGGAGGGGTTTTAGTGGGTAGGCCCTGGATGATCCAGGGAGAGTCCCACACTCCCAAACGACATTGGGTCGTTTGTGGTCTATAAAAGATTTCCCCTTCTCTCGAAAATCACAAAAAAAAAAACACCGGCGTATTATAATTATCCCCATCCTTTTATATCATTTGTTTTTGTTTCCTCAGTATCGAACATTGATTTTTGTCTTATTTCAGTTTATTGCAAATAGAATTATTGATGTAATGGAATAATGATAAATACCACCTGTTTTGGTTCTAATTGACAATTGTTTCTAATTGACTAGGAAAGATATTACTGTCAGAATTGCAGGTTAGTACACATTAGGTTTGTCATATAGGATGGACCAAAAGTAAAGACTAATATTCATGCTTTTTATTTATCAAAAGGTAACTTTCTATTGACAATTCCTAGCTCATAAATAAATAATAGATAAATAAAAAGTCTCGGCGTTGGAATTATTAATTTTATGCGTTATTTTCAATTATTTCACGAGTGATTATAATGCTAATCCAAAAAATTTCCGTAAAATCCATAAAATCTGAAATCGACAGCATAATAAATTTCATCTACCCCTTCCCTACTTGAAATGTTTGATAATGCTAGAAACAATCGCCTGTTGTATCACTCTCTTACGCCTAGTTTACATTGGTAGAGTAATAGGATAGTGTACTAGCCTACTATTTCGATCCCCACCTCTCTACTCTACTGAAGTCAGGATAGTGAATGTCCACACACAGCTAGTACTATAGTCGAGAAAATTATACTGTCCGCAATACGAGAACAGATAGTCACTAAAAATCGCCAACTTACCAAACGTAAATTAACAAAACTTCAAGCCTTGTAGTGTGGAAGGGGAAGAGCTAGTAGAGTCTACTTTACCACATGTGATACCTACTCTACTATCCGCAAAATTATCTTTAGTACTCTACCGCTACTATCCTGACATGTCTACATTGGTAGAGTAACGGGATAGTAGACACTATCCCCTCTACTAGCCTACTAACTCTACCAATGTAAACGTTGCTTTATGGACAACAGACGGGAGAACATGGAAATCAAACGTAAGTTATCATGTATTATTATTTTTCAAATTGTTATCAATTATTTATTTCCTTTCCAGTCGCTGAAGAATTGCAAAAAATGACAACAGAAGATATCGCTGGTAGTAGCAGCGGCACCAAGGCCTCTGCTACTACCAGCAGTAATGCTATCTGTTGTACTTGCGGCGGCCAAGGTGGTGCTGGTCGTGGTGGCGGGCGAGGTGGCGGTTGTCGAGGTGGCCGTGGTCGTGGTGGCCGTGGTCGTGGTGGCTGTGGTCGTGGTAGCGGTTACCAAATCCAAAAACGAAGATGTAAGTAGGCCTACAGTTTGTTTGTGCAAAAATTGGTAACTTTTTTTTTCCAATTTTGGGGGGCTCATTTGGCCCGATCTCACTCAACATAAATATTTAAGGTAACTTTATCTTTATTATTATTGTTATTATTTTTATAATTATTTTTACTGTTTCTTTTTTTACATTGCGACGCACCACTCTCATATTGTCACTATCGTCACTACCATCCGTTGTTGATTATTCTTTTTTGGTAAATATTCTACTATTACTTTTATTATTTCTATCTTATTTTATTTTATTATTATAATTAATTTTATGTTTTCTTTGACTTTCCAGCGCATCATTGTTACCACGTGCATTATCTGACCATCATCTCATTATCGAAAGCATCCCCGTTATTGTCACCATCATCATCGTTCCATTTATTTCAATTCATATAACTTATGTTTCTTATTTTTTGGAATTTATTTTAAAAAATTATTTATTTGGTGAAAAAACAACCGTTTGCTTTTGGTTCTAGTCATAGAGTGACTTTATTTTATACAATTATGAAAATGTAAAAAATGATGATTTAACAATATTATTATTATTATAAATTTTGACCCGTCGGCACTTTGGCGCCGGATATTCGTATTTCTTTTACATATTCAGTAACATTACTTCTCCCCCTGTAAGATCGAGGCTCCGATGAGATTAGACGTTGACATCAGCAGGATTAACCGGCGGGTGAACCATTGAAGATTGCTCAAGTGCTGACTTCTTTTTCCAACAATATTTAAAAAATGTAACCAACAATGTTACAACCAGGATGCAATACAATACAACTGTTCCGGATAGATGCCAATAGCTTGGATTTCCATTATCTTGAATTAATTGAACAGGTTGTTGGTAGTGTTTCAATCTGTCCAAATGGATATCTTTTAAATGTAATTCTGGCAATTTTGTGGTCGATAGATTGTGTGTTTGTATTTCAAAATTTTCCAATAAAAGAGGTTGACCAGACGTGTTGTCGGTGGACAATAATTTTCGATTATTGATAAAATATTCACACTGTGGGTTATTGTTGATTAGTAAAATACCATAAATTTCTTCTGTTGACCAGACTTCTTGGCAGTTGGATTTAAATTTGGTTTTCTCTTGTAGTACAACCAAATATTGATTAATTTCTGGTATGAACTCTAGTATTGGTTGTGGTAATAATTGGAAATAAGAACATTCTTGGAAATTGTTGTTGATTAGAATGTTATGTTCACATTTTGTATTGTAGTAAATTTGATTTTTTCGGGAACACAAATATTGTTTATTGATTTCATCACAGATGTCAGTTAACGCGATAATTTCGTTGTCGCATTCAGATTCAAGAATATATTTAGCATTAGTGATAATAACTTGATAATTTCTGTTTGGTATTGGAAGAAAATAGAATAATTTATAGATTTTATTGTTGTATAGTGGAATGGAGAGGGTATAAATTATTTCGGTTTGTTTAAAGAAACAGGATGGTTTTAGTAACATTTTATAATTTTTTATGTATTGTGGAGATATTTTAAAGGGTAATTGATAAGGGTAAAATTTTGATATTTTTTGTAATCCGGGTAACAGTTCCTCGTTAGTAATTATGCTTGAATGCATGATTTTTGATTGGCAGAACGTTATTGAATTCTCAATGTCTTGTAAAATATTTAGGATGATATTGAAGAATTCGATTAATTGATTTAAAATATCTGTTGCGTATAAAATCTCTCCTGGTGTAGGAGTTGTATTAATTATTGTTCCTAATTGTTTTATTCTTCCCCACATGGCATTTTCGTTATACTTTATGTCTTCAATTGTTTTATTAAATTTATTATTATTTCATTATTTATTGAATATTGATTATTAATTTGATGGGCTAGATTGTATTGATTTTTCTTTAACATTTCTAAAGAATTTTGCATCTCTTGGCCGTCGTTAGCATCGAGATTTCCTGTTAATTGTTTAATAATTGTTCCTAATCCGTCTACGAGCCCTCGCTTCTTACGATTCGGTTCCTCATTAGGTAAATGATTGAGTTTTTCTTCGATTAATCTTATATAATCATTGGTGATTTTAAAATAGTTATTTATATCTTTTATATAGAAATTGTTAGTACTTAGAATTTTGAAGAATTTTGAAGAAATAATTTTGCGATTGTTTCTTTAAATTTTTATATTCTATTAGTAATGATGATATGTCAAAGTAATGTATGAACACGTGGGTGGACGTTTGAAATTTAGCGTTGCCTAAATTGATCGGGAGTACACCAGGGTTGTTGGTCACATTTTTTTGGGCGGTGACTGTGGTTGTGAGCCAGTAGAATAGGAAGTACCTGGAATGCATTGATTTTTATTAGGACGTTTTATATTTTCCATATGAAGTTTATTGAATTTACGGCCCGTTTTTGACTTATCAATTTCAGGTTCGAATGTTTTGCGTTCCGGATTGGTTTGTACAATTTTCTTTTTCTCATAACGATTTCTTTTCTTCGATCTAAAATTGCTTTTTACAAAAACGTCTTCCGGTAATTCGGGGACTTCTTCACGGTTTTCGTTAAGTTTAGTAATTGTTTTATCTTTGTATTCTAATAGTTTCTTATTTATTTCTTTATAAAGAATAGATAGTTTTTCTTTATATGATTGGATACAATTATTTAATATTGTTTGTTCTATATCGATATTTATAGGGTCGCGCATATTGAAATTTATTACACTAAAAGGTGTCATTTTTGTCGTTGTATGTATAGAATTATTATAAGCGATTAGGGCGTACAAGATTTTCGTTTCGACCGAATCGTTTTTAAATTCTATTTGATTGTTTATCAAATTGAGATGTTCTAAGAAGGTAGAGTGGAATCGCTCTATTAAACCATTACTATTTGGGTGATGAGGACTACAGAAATGAGCTTCAATTTTATGTAGTTTAAAGAATTCCGTAACTAAGCCATTATCAAATTCCGAACCATTATCAGCAACGATTAATTCTGGTGTTGAATGATGTGTGAAGAAGAAAAGTAATTTTTTCATTATTTCCACAGCCTGTGTATTCGGAATTAAATATGCTTGAGCATATTTACTGAATGCATCTATGACTGTTAAGATTTTATGCTTTTCATACTTTGGTACATCGATATGAATTATTTCAAAGGGCTTAGTGGGTGTAGGGGTGATATTGAATTTTAGTTTAAGTGGTTTCCGGTCATACTTGACAATTTTACATATGTCACAATTATTTATGTAATTTTGGATGGATTTTTTCATGTTAGGCCAAAAATATTTTGTCGATAATTTTTGCATTGTTTCCGTTATGCCTCTATGGTTGCATTTTCCTTCATGGTAGTTTTTTATGATAGACTGTCGGTCATCTATTGATTCAACATCCTCAAGGATCTTTAAACATCTTTTGAAACGGATAGAATTATTAAAATCTTGTGTAGTATCGAATTACAATTATGATATAGTTGTTCTGTTTCAAAATAACAAGAATATGTGATATTTGGTACAATGTAGTTTTTAATATAATTTACGAAATCATTGTGGGAATTATTTGCCGAAATTTGGACAATAATTCGTTGCTTCGAGTTATCGGCTAAGTGTTTGACGTGTGGTTCCAGTGCATTGGATTTTACCGAAATGAATTCAATTTGATTTTTTGCATAATTTAGTGGGTCTTCAGATACTGGAATTAGGCATATTGGATTTTCTGCACTCGTATGAATTGTGGTATTATCATCATTATTCAAGTTTAGGTCGGATAGATCCGGTGGTTCTACTATTATCGAATTTACATCTTCTTGGTCCTGATTATTATTGGACATCTCTTTATTAAACTGATCAATGTATTTAAAAATAGGTTGGTCTGTCGTTACATTTAAATTTGCAAGAATTGGTGGTCGCGACAATGCATCCGCGTTACTATTTAATTTTCCTTTTCTATAAACAAATTTCGTAATCAAATTCTTCTAGTCGGAGTCTCCAACGTAAGTTTCGAGTTGGGCTCTTTTAATGAGAACAGCCATTGTAGTGGTTTATGGTCAGTGACTATTTTAAATTTTTGTCCATACAAGTATGGTCGAAAATACTTTGTTGCCCATATTATGGCTAGTAGTTCTTTTTCTATAGTTGAATAGTTTATTTCATGATCATTTAGTGTACGGGAAGCATAAGCGATTGGTAAATCAGAACCGATTGGTCCTTGGGATAGAACAGTACCGATTGCGTAATTGCTTGCGTCAGTTGTTAGGACGAAGGGTTCTTCAAAATTTGGATATTGTAATATAGGGTCGTTTGTTAATGTTTTACACAATTCGAAACATTCTCCATATTCTGGTTCGTTGGGATTTATTTCGTTGTTTTTCTTTACAATTTTCTAAATTATTATCACTGTATGTGTTTTCCGAAATATTCAAGTTTCCGATTAAATAACTTAATTCGCTTATTTCTTTTGGAATTGAATTACAATTTATTTTTAGGCAAGAATCGATTGCAATTGAATCTGATTTTTCTAAATCTGAAGTATCAGAATCTGACATCTATGACTCACCAATGATACGGTGTCATCCCCAAATTATTCAGTTGCACACTGGATTTTTTGTTGTTGCGTGGAAGTCACTTCTTTTCGAAAATGTCCAACACTTTTGTCGATTGGAAGTCACTTTACTCGAAAGGCCCAACACTTTTGTTGTTTGGAAGTCACTTTCTTCAAGAAGGTCCAACACTTTTATTTAAATAAATTATTCGTTGTCGATTAAAGCATTAAAATGCACCAAATTGCCAAATCGAGAATTATTTGGAGTCAATTTGTTTTGACAATCCTACCGACTGCGCCACTTATGTTTCTTATTTTTTGGAATTTATTTTAAAAAATTATTTATTTGGTGAAAAAACAACCGTTTGCTTTTGGTTCTAGTCATAGAGTGACTTTATTTTATACAATTATGAAAATGTAAAAAATGATGATTTAACAATATTATTATTATTATAAATGTTGACCCGTCGGCACTTTGCCGCCGGATATTCGTATTTCTTTTACATATTCAGTAACATTACTTATATTGTTTGGTTGTTTTTTTTTTCATTATTCATTATTATTATTATTGTTTTTCTTTTTTAGTTTTATAGTTAGTAAACATTGTTCGTAGTATATATGTTTCTTTTTGTTTCCCTATAAATTTCCTACAATGATTCCTGTGAAAGAAGAGTTTCTTCCCGTCTTTTATTTTCAATTCTTTGTTCATACCCCGAAACAATTGGTTTCGGTTGTTCAGGTTGAAGGTATTCAATTTCTTCATGTGCAGCTTTTGCATTTTTTCTATTGATTTACAGTTAGTCGTCAAATATATAATTTTTATGTTTTATCAAAGCTTTTTGGTTATTATATTATTATAAAAGGTATCCATTTTAAAATCTTATTTACAAAGTCAAGGAGGCGTGATGTAATAGTATATAATCGGCGTGACGCGCTGATATATGTTAGGAGTGAGACATAACGACCGCGCTCAGAGCCATCTACTGATCAGTAGGGTTTACCTCATGCTAATCATTTTTCAATCCGTGAGAAAGTTAGAAATCTTTTCCTCATACAAGCCGCCGACAGCGCTAACTTGCGTTTTAAAAACCGAAATAACTGGGAGAAGAGTTCAACCTTAAGACTCAAATTGTCTAGATCAGCATCACTGCAAAACAAAAATACAAAGCAGAAAAAAAATCTAAACGTAAAATTGTGTTTTAAAATTGTTCACAATTGCAAATGGCTTGATATGCCACTTATAACCTAAAACATATACAACCTTGGAATGCAAACTCCGTTTTTTAAATCGCTGACTGAAAGGCCTTCTACAAACGCTGTAAGAGCTGACTGACTGTTTCCAAAAAAATATTTGTACAATAAATGTAGAAAAATGTACTTCCTTATTTTTTTTTACCCACTGATAATAGCTCAAAGTTTTTTTTATCCACGTCCTTTGGGTAGGAGAATTTATATTTTTTAGGAAGCACTGCTGGGAAATTTATGAAAAGTTTTGGCTTAAATTCCTGTTTTAGGCCCTTTTTCTCTTGTCCCCATTTTTGCTTAAAGTCAGTGCAGCTCACATAATCTAGTTCTGGAAATCTATAAATGACAGAAGGTTATTTATAATTAAAGGAAACAGTGGTATCACTTTCACAAACCTGTTCATGTATATTAATGTTGCTATTATATGTTTGCAACAGCCAGATTGTCCTGCTTTGCACGAACATTCAACCATCCATCTGGTGTTAGCACAAACATTAAAAGTAATCGATATCACATGTAGAGGCTTATCTAACCCCGACGTTCGAAGGCACAAAGCCTTAACAAGGGTTGTGTTTTCTGCTTCAACCCCACACAAAATTACGAACCCTGCGTTAAAAACGCTTTCACCTTCTTTTGGTGGCCTGACGCCTTCCACATATTCATATATGTATGAAAGCTGTATTTCAAAATTCATTTTCATAATTTTTGAAGACTGTAACAAAAATATTTAAGGCTCCCCTAACGTGTTCAAATAACCAAGTATTGGCGCGTCAACTCGTCTGTCCGAATGTTGATTTTTATTAAATAGGCAACTCATAATGTCCAAAAATTCATCCCCACCAAAGAGGGGAAGGTCGGAAAACGGATAGAGAAATAGAACGAAAGAGAATGAAAGAAAAAAGAGACAGAGAAAAAACAAGTGTCCGAAAGGGACAACGAAAGCGAAAGGGAATTTTTATGATTTTATTACCTACAAGTTCCAGTAATATTTGTTTGCCGAAAAAAGATATTTTTAACTCTGAATATTTTTAAATATAGAGTAATTACTAAAATTGAAACGGAAAATTTCACGTGTAAAACAAAATATCACAATTTATTATACAATCAAAATCCAAAATCATTATTTCACATATACATATATTACGAGTATACTTGATATCTGCAGTTATTCCTTTCAATATAATGTTTACGTAAAAAACAATAATTTGGCATAATTCAAAATTTTGTTATTTTGCATATGTATTTGAAAAAGAAACTGTTTGGTTGTTGTAATTTACGGTACATTTATTATGTACGATTATATAGGTATGTGCATTCTTCGGTATATCTAGTAAAATGTTTATGTGGAGGTTGTAGTATAAAATTTATATTTGCCCCGCCAAAATAATTAATTGTTGTAAGCATAAGGCAAGTTAGACGGAATGGAAAAATATTGAAAAAACAAAAATCGTAGCTTCACCAAAGAAATATTTTAAAATTTTGTATGTCTCAATAAAAGGGAAAGTAATGATTCAGGCACCAGAGGGTCGAATTCTGTTACAAATTTGTAATCTTATATCTCTATTTCATTTATATGTGTCTTCGTCTTATTCTGAATAATAACAATAAAGGACATACGTCCCCTGTAGAATATTTTTTAAAGTGCTAATCGGTTTTGTCTAAACTGTTTAAAATTAAATGAATGGATACATAAATGTAGTAATTAATTATCAATGAGGTTATATGTATATGTATATAGAAACAATTTTTAAATCCAAACAAATTCCATTTCCTTTTTTTATCAATGAAATTATTGGCTTATTATAATTAAGAACCAATGTTTGATAAAATAAAATAAAAAAGTTTTTAATTTCCAGCACTGAGTTCAATTTTGGGAAAACAGTTTAGTGAACTCAGTGTTGCCAAGCTCACTGATACCTACAAATTTGTGAAATTGTATAAGAAAAAAATTGAAAATATCTGCTCAACAATTCAAATAAAAGCTTCATTTCCATTTTTTTATATTATTATAACATTAATTGCTAATTTGTTGTAAGATTTTCATATTCTAAAATAAATATCATGAATTACACGGTAAACAATTTTAGAAACTATGTACAACTTGGCAATACTACTGAAGTGTATTCCTCTACATTTCTTCAAACGCTGATTGGTCCCTCTATCTTCTACCTCCATCTCACCCTCACGGAGTAGCGCTAATTTTACGGCAAATTTCCTTCCAATAGTTGCTGTTTTTAGTTTCTTTAAATTGCAATTGTGGGAAAACGATAGGACTAATCAAAAAACTAGATATTAATTGCCCCTTCTATTTATCTCCTCTTTAAAATGATGTAAAATACATTTAAGAAAAAATTAATTTAGAAGCGTAATCCCGGAAATTGGTAATTCACAATTTTCCGCTTTTTTCAAATTTGATGGAAAATTTTGAAAAATAATAGGTTATTTTCCCTCGGTATAAATGTGCTCAACATTTTCAACTGGTGACCTTTTCTTCAAATTGAAAATTGTGACTGTAAAAGCAGAAATAAATTTACTCTTATTGAAAAATACAGCGTTAGGGGAGCCTTAAAACACAATGTTGTTCACCTCCATAGTATTTCAAACTGGCGTCAACAGAGGTCGCCCACTTCGTAAAAACAGCGAATAGCCACGGCTCTTGATTCTCGATTTTGATTTTTAAAGCAAGTTAGTTTTTTTTTTAACTTGAACTCTTGGATTAATTGTCGATTTCTCACACTTGTCTTTAATATATTTTTCTAATTCATGATTAACTATCCGGAATGTGTCTGGGAAGTTATTAGGCCGGTTCTTAGATTCGGCCACTTTCAAATTTTTTAAATTCGGATATACTTTGGAATTACAGAAGGAAATATAGAAGCATGTTTTTTTAGCATTTTTTACAATTTTTTTTTATATTTTCCCTCATAACTTGGCAAATATTGCTTATTTTCTAACGAATTTTACATAACATGTGGCCAATTAAAAGCACTTTCCAAATCTGTCAGAAATTTTCCGATCGCATTGTTAGTTTTCCGGAAAATTCATGAAAGGTGTCGACATTCTAATTTTGTTTTTTTACGGACAGTTTTAAACTTAGACGACTGAACTAGTGCTAGTTTGAAAGCTAATGAATAGCGGATTATTTGGAGAATTGTTTGAGATTGAAATTCGGGAAATTTATGGTGGCGAAATGTGATGAATTTTCACCTATTATTTTTATCTGTTAAAATTAATTATTTTTGTATAAAGTTATTGCAATTTATAGATTATTTCATTATCTTTCCAACGGTACCATTGTTGCAGCAAAAAATGAAAATCTTTTGGAAAATTAGTGATACACAAAATTATGTTTATTATGTGGAAAGCCGACTGTGATAGTTTCGAAAGCTACTCGCCAGAGTATAATATTAGCCACAAAAATGGGTTTCTTCCAGCGGCTCACAGATGTCAGCAGGCCACTTTCTGCAATGTTGCAAAATTATTTTTTCTATCTGAGGCCTCACATTTGTCGTCTTTTTGTTGCATAGGTAATTAGAGAAAAAAAAAACAATAAACTGGTTGTATATAACTAACTTTAACAATTAACAAAAAAAAGTCGCTATTTTAATTGGAATGTTAAAAAAAGAAAATTGTAATTTTTTTTACAAAAAAATAAACGTTTTTAGCAAATTGGCGACTAATTTTTTTGTTAATTGTTAAAGTTAATTATATACAACCAGTTTATTGTTTTTTTTTTTTCTCCAATTATCTATGCAACAATAAGATGACAAAGGTGTGGCCTCAGGAACAAAAACAAATTTGACAATATTGCAGAAAGACGAGAAGACAGACTTTAGAGCCCCCTTTCCGCCAATAGATGTAACTCATCATTGTGATCTGGAGACTTGCTATTCAACTAGTTTTTCACACGATAAACATAGTTTTGTTTATCACTAATTTTCTAGAAGATTTTCAATTTTCTGCAGCAACAATGGTACCGTCGGGAAGGTAATGAAATAATCTATAAATTGCAATACACTTTATACAAAAATAATTAATTTTAACAGATAAAAATAATAGATAAAATTTCGCCACCATAAATTTTCAGTAAGTTTTCCGAATTTCAATCTCAAACTATTCTCCAAATAATCTACTATTCATTAGCTTTCAAACGAGTAATGGTTCACTTGTCTAAGTTTAAAACTGTACGTAAAAAATCAAACCAGTATGTCGAAACCTTTCATCAATTTTCCGGAAAACTAACAATGCGATCGGAAAATTTCTGACAGATTTGGAAAGCGCTTTTAATTGGCCACATGTTGTGTGAAATTCATTAGAAAATAAGCTATTTTTGCAAAGTTATAGGGGAAAATATAAAAAAAAACTGTAAAAAATGCTAAAAAACATGCTTCTATATTTCCTTCTGTAACTCCAAATTACATCGGAATTTCAAAAAATCAAATATGTACTTCCCTGTTTCTTGAAATGCTCTTTCAAATGCCGTTTAGATTATTGAAATCCGTTGGAAAATAAACTTTTGGCGCGTTTTGTTCTAACCCGGTCTCTGTGACACTCCCTTTTAAAAATAAAAATTGGTGAGTATAAAACAATATTTTGTCAGTAAATAAAGCGCACGTGACTTTTTTAAATTCTGGCTACATCAATTGTTAAAGTTGATGTAATTTTTTTGGCAAATTTTATTAAACCATCCAGCGGTGAAGTAGATTTAAAAAGCTTTAATACACGCACTAATATAATTGATAGAAATACAAATTTAAAAGAGTGGTATATTAGTAATGTTTCAGAAAAAATTTTAAAAAAACTAGAGGAATTTCAAGAACGTGATAGCGGATGGGCGTTACTTGAAATTGTCTCTTTAAAAGTCAACATAAGTAAGTTTGATCCTATACGAGGGGGTATTTCAACATACGTTGAGGTTCCAAAATTTATTCAAAATCGAAGAGCTTGCGTTAATGTAAAAAATAATGATGAGTTTTGTTTTCTCTGGGCTGTTGTTTCAGCATTGTACCCAGTAGAAAAACATAGTCATCGTTTGTTGAATTATCCTCATTTTAGTCAAGTCCTAAAATATGATGAAATTAGTTTTCCAATTAAATTGAAAGATATTCCAAAATTTGAAATACAAAATGATATATCTGTTAATGTTTTTGGTGTAGAACAAAAATCTATTCTACCAATAGCATTATCTAAAAATACCTTTTTGAAGACTATTAATTTGTTATTGTTACCAGTTAATGAAAATTTGTATCATTTTGTATGGATTAAGAATTTATCAAGACTAGTTTCATCGCAAATTTCCTCTAATTGTCATCAAACATATTTATGCGATAGATGTTTAAATCACTTCTCATCCTTACCATTACTTGAAAAACATAAAGCGCATTGTATAATAAATAAATGTAAAATTACAATGCCAACATCTGAAAATAGTATCATGAAATTTAAAAATTTAAATTCAAACAACCGGTTCCTTTTATCATGTACTGTGATTTGGAAAGTATTTTAAAAAGTTATGATGATGATACAAACAATGTAAATACTGTAAAGGTGCAAAAGCATGCAGCTTTTAGTATAGCTTACTATTTACATTGTTCGTACAATCCACAATTTTCTAAATTTAAATTAATTCGAGACAACAATTGTATAAACAAATTTAACAATGATCTTCACGAAATTGCTCAGTTTGTTGATAAAGAGTTAAAAGACATCAAACCGATGGAAACATTAAGCGATAAACAGGTTTTAGATTTCAATAATGCAACTGTTTGTCATATTTGTGGAGAAAATTTTATTGCTAACCAAATCAAAGTACATGATCATTGTCATTTAACCCGTAAATTTCGGGGAGCAACACACCAAAGCTGTAATTTAAATTATAAAAGCAGTTTAATTATACCAGTTGTTTTTCATAATCTAAGTGGTTACGATGCTCATTTTTTAATAAAATCATTGTCCACTTGTTTTGCTGGTGTTATTAAACTATTACCAATAAATAAAGAGAAATATATTTCATTTACAAAATATGTAGATAATACATCAATTAAATTTCGATTTATTGATTCATTCCGATTTTTACCATGCAGTTTAGATAAACTTAGTTCATATTTAGAACCAAACCAAAAAATAATTGTTAAATCCTTTTGTAATAACGATGAAACAAGGTTTAATTTATTGAACCGTAAAGGTGTTTTTCCATACGAATACCTAAGTACAATAGAAAAACTAAATGAAACTAAATTACCTAACAAAGAGCATTTTTATAGTAAACTAAATGATGAAACAATCTCTGATAGTGACTATAAACATGCTCAAAATGTATGGAATACCTTTAATATTAAAAATTTAGGCGAATATTCAGACTTGTATTTAAAAACAGATGTTTTTGGTTTGGTTGATATATTTGAAAATTTCCGCAAAACTTGTTTAAATACATATGAGCTAGATGCTGCATATTATTATACCGCACCTGGACTTGCTTTTGATGCTATGTTAAAGTATACAGGTGCACAATTAGAATTGGTAACTGATATTGATCAATTATTATTTATTGAAAGGGGTATTCGCGGAGGTGTATCCCAATGTTCTCATCGTTATGCAAAAGCAAACAATCAATATCTAGATGATTTCAGTCCAAATGTACCAACATCATTTTTAATGTATTTTGATGTTAATAATCTTTATGGGGCAGCCATGTGTGAATATTTACCCTATGGCAACTTTGAATGGGGTGAAAATACAGTAGATGTTTTAACTTTAGATGATTGTAGCGAATTTGGCTATATTTTTGAAGTAGATTTAGACTATCCAGAACACTTACATAATTTACATTCTGATTTACCATTAGCACCACATCATATGGTGCCTCCAGGATCTAAATCTA
The DNA here is from genome assembly GCA_020740385.1 of Mylabris phalerata. NCBI lineage: Eukaryota > Metazoa > Arthropoda > Insecta > Coleoptera > Meloidae > Mylabris > Mylabris phalerata. The sequence continues at coordinate 27,708 of JAJEOX010000048.1, read as the reverse complement.
AAAAATTGTTAACAACTTTGTATTCAAAAAAGAATTATGTCTTACATTATAGAAATTTAAAGTTATACTTAAAATATGGAATGATTTTGTCCAAAATTCATAGAACACTTAAATTTAAACAATCTCCATGGTTGAAAAAATACATCGACTTAAATACAGAACTTAGACAAAAATCTAAAAATGATTTTGAAAAAAACTTTTTCAAATTAATGAACAATGCTGTATTTGGTAAGACTATGGAGAATGTTCGTAAACATAAAGATATTAGATTAGTTACTCAATGGGAGGGAAAATGGGGTGCTAGAGCACTTATATCTAAACCAAATTTTCATAGCTGTACTATATTTGATGAAAACATTGTTATTGTAGAGATGAATAAATTAGATATTGTAATGAATAAACCTATTTATGTAGCTTTTACAATATTAGACATTTCAAAAATATTTCTTTATAATTTTCATTATAATTATATATTACAAAAATTTGGTATCAGTAATGCAAAATTATTATATACTGATACCGATAGTTTAATTTATCAATTTTTTGTTGATGATATTTATAAAATAATTAAGTTAGATTGTAAAAAATATTTTGACACTAGTGATTACCCTCCAAACAACATATGGGGAATTCCTTTGGTAAACAAAAAAGTATTAGGTGTAATGAAAGATGAAAATTGTGGAGAAATTATGTTGGAGTTTGTAGGATTAAGGTCTAAAATGTACGCGTTAAAAGTTAAAAATAAAAAAGATGTTAAAAAATCTAAAGGAACCAAACTAAGTGCAATAAGAAAATTAGATTTTAATGATTTTACAAATGCTCTTTTCAATAATAAAATTTTGACAAGAGAACAATATTTAATTAAATCTGTAAAACATAATGTTTTTACAGTAAAACAAAAGAAAATTGCACTTAGCCCATATGATGATAAGAGGGTTATTAGTTCAGATTATGTAAATACTAAAGCATGGGAATTTATTAGTATGGTTTAACCCTTTGCACCCGAACGGCGCCTCTCAGGCACCATCCTTTTTATTACTGCAACTCGAACGGCGCCCGAGAGGCGCCATTACTATTTATGATAATATTGCACCATATGCATGCGTGCATGCGATGTAAATTTTTTTACTAGGAGTGTGTGAGATTAGTCCATGGACATGGTGAACACTTAGATCCTGCAGTGTTAACACTGAAGCGTTTCAGGGAAAATCGTAGCAAAATTTTTGATGCTCTGTTAAGTAAAAACACTGATAAGCGAAATCGAAACAAACGTTTGATATTCTGTTAAGCGAAAGCATTGGTGTTTAAAATCACTTTTTTTGTGTGTAGTATCTTTTTGAAATACTTTTACAAGCGAGAGTAAGTGAATTGTGAACTTATCAAAATATTTTACTATTTCAAATTTAGTACATTTAAGGTCATAAAAATCGAATCAATGGACGAAATTTGTAGCAGCGAAGATGAGTTTGATTTGATGATGTTTAGACCGATTGATAACATTCTAAATGAACATAAAGAAGATAGTGATCAAGATAATAGAAGTGAAGAGAGTGATGAAGTATTTGGTACAAGAAGAAAAAAAATAAGAATAATAGAAAGCGAAAGTGAAGATTCTTCTGATTCAGACGTTAGAGAAGAGGAAGATAGTTCTGAATGGGAAGATGTCACTGAATCTACAGAAATACCTGAAAGAATACAATTTAGAAGTGGTGAAAAATCTGCAGATCCCCATGTTAGTGCAAATGTCTCGGAACCATTGGATTTTTTTAAATTATTTTATACCGACCAGCTAATTGATACAATTGTCACTGAAACAAATAAATATGCACATAATAAATTGAAAGATAAAGAGTCATCGAAAAAGTCTATGTGGATAAACTGGAAAGAAACAACAACACAAGAATTCTGTGCATTCCTAGCGGTCATCCTTAATATGGGAACCATGCCGCTTGCAAATATAGCACAATATTGGTCGACGGATGGAAATAGTCGAATTCCTTTTTATCCGAATGTATTTACACGAGACAGGTTCACTCAAATTTTTTGGATGCTGCACTTGAAAACAATTACACCTAGAGCTACAAATGTAAAAACTCGCTTACAGCGGGTTAGTAACTACTTGGAAGAAATAAATACTAAATTTTTGGAACATTTCGTTCCTGGCCAAAATATATGTGTCGATGAATCCGTTGTGAAATTTAAAGGTAAATTTTCTTTTATTACTTATAATCCTCATAAACCGACAAAATGGGGAATAAGGATTTATGTACTCTGCGATTCAGAAACAGGATATATTTGTGGGTTTCTTCCATATTATGGTAGCATCACAACCGAACAGTTGATAAGACCTGACCTCCCGGTGACTACCAGAATTCCGTTACACTTATATAAAATGCTACTAAATTCTGTTCCCGGTGCACAAGGCCACCACATGTTTACAGATAGATATTATACGAGTCTTGTACTAGCCGAAGAATTATATAAAATCAAGTGTCATTTAACTGGCACAATACAAACCAACCGGAAAGGAATGCCGTTTGCTATAAAGAAACCAAAATTTGGAAGAACAAAGACAGTAGCATATCGGAAAAATAATACTATGATCCTGGCTTGGAAAGATAAACGGGTTGTGACCATGATGTCGAATTGGTGCGATGCTGACATGACTACCGTAAAAAGGTTTCAACGAGGTGGTGTTGAAATTGCTGTTAAGAAACCAAACGTTATTCTAAAATATATTGAATTTATGGGGGGCGTTGATCGTGCCGATCAATATACATCTACGTACTGTTTTATGCGGAAATCCTTAAAATGGTGGAGAAAGTTATTTTTTTGGGGATTGGAAATATGTGTAATCAATTCCTATAATTTATATAAAATGGTGAAAAAGCAGAAAAACGAGCGACCAATCAGTCATTACAAATTTGTGAAATTATTAGTGGATCAGCTAAAAGGAGATTATCGACAAGATCGTGGAGCTGGCCGTGGTTCGACATCTGCAACTACCGATAACAGTATCCGATTAAATGGTAAGCTACATGTGATGCAAAAAGGAAAAAAGAAAGATTGTAGAGTGTGCTCTGACCGAACGACAAAGAAAAGCGGAAGACGTGAAACGGTGTATTACTGTGACACATGTCCTGAAAAACCCAGGTTACACCTTGGAGAGTGCTTCCTCAAATATCACACTAAGGAAAATTATAAAATTTAATATTAAAATATTATGTTTGTAGTATGTAAATAAAAATGAAATATGTTAATAAACTACTTTTGTTTAAAATACTTATGTTTGATGTATTACAATTTTTTATTAAAACTTCTGTCGGGTAGCTGAGTACCCATACTAAAAAATGGTTCGGGTGCAAAGGGTTAAATTTCAGATGTCCAGTTTTATTTATGAGGTCCAAAAGACTTACGTTGAAATTTGCACGGAACATTTAAAGAATTATATTGGTATCAAAAACATTGATGGAATTCGCAACATTTTAAGTAAAATTTTTATACCTGATTGCATTTTAACATATCAAAATTTGCATCAGGTTGCTGATAAAGAACTTCTACGCATTTTAATGGTTTCAAAAATATCTAAAGACAAATTTGTTTTGTCGTTGATAAAATTTGTGGACAATTTATATGCCGACTATAATGATGGTGTTATACCATTTTCAAGAAATGTGTACAAATTGAAAACATGCTCAATATACCACGAAAAGAAATCAATTTTCCATTCAAAAACAAGGAATATCAAAATTATATGGTCTTGAAGTTATTATGTGATTCACCCCATATTTTAAGTCGCTTTCATGCAACAATATTTATAAAAACTACAAAACAATAACATGTTTTGCTGGTCAACTACACAGCGATGCAATATACTACGCAAATGCAACGTTTTACTCAACTCTTGCAAATGTTTGTTTTTACTTTGAAATTAAAAAACAAATTTCAACCCATGGACCGATTATCACACAAGAAAATATTTCAATGGTTATTGGAAAATTTGCAACGTGCACAAAAAAATATGTCAGTAGGTTGGACAGATGGACCTGATTCTGGAGTTTGGCCATCAAATAACCCCAATGATTATAAAGACATTTTTTTATTGTTAGATTTTAATTCTATTATATAAATTATTTATAAAATTATTAGAATAATTTTTTATGTAAAAAAAATTAATTTGCCTTAAATAAAATGTAATTTCTAATAAATTCAACTTTATTCAAACAGTTGCTGTAACAATTCTTGTATACAATTGATTTTATGTGTACATAAACAGAAAATATAAATAAATAAATATTTGTTTTTATCTGTAGAAAGTTTATTATTTTACCTTATAATCTACATTAAACAATTTGTTTTTTGTCTATCCAACTATTATAACGATTGTCAAAACCTAACCATTTAATTAACAATTTATTTCCTTTTTTGCGTAAAACTTTTTCTACAAGATAAACATCTGGATGTTTTACAAAGTTGTAATTCAAGTTCATAAAATCCCCCTTGAATTTCTTCTCCACCTTGATCTTGTAGTATATACGTTACAGGATTGGTAAATTGCACTTTTTTAATTGTAAAAATTTCATTTGACCAATTTGGAGTATAACCTTTAGCAAATAAGCTGCGATATTTACTGATTCTTACTTTATCTCCAACTTTAAATTTTGTTTGTGGATTTACAATTTTAATATTGCTATAAGAATTTTCTAATATATCTTTTTCATTTGATTTATTAACATCAATCGGTTTATAGCCAGTAGTACTGTGTTTGGTTGAATTATATTTTTCAACTATTTGTGGTAGTAATTTGAGCCACTTATATGAACCTTGATAGGAAAATTCTTTCCACATCAATGTTTTTAATGTTCGATTAGCTCGTTCTAACGATTGATGCTTTTTTGTTGCTAAATGTTGAATAGTGATTAATACTCAAATTTTTCATTAGCTTTGCAAATTCCGAATTATAAAATTCTTTTCCCAGATCTGTTTGAAGATTCTTTGGAATATTAGGTTTCTTGAGATTTTTTTTTATAGCAACAACAATTTCTTTTGCTGACTTGTTTTTTACACGAAGTGCCCATATATACTTACTAAATGTATCAATTACAACCAAAATATATTTGAAATTGGAATTTTGTTTTGAATATGGTAACATTTCTACCAAATCAGCTTGGTACAAGTCATTTAATCCCTTAACAATAACATGACGGCGTGTAAAATTTTTTCTTGCCGGTTTATGAAGTTCATTAACCACAATTCTTTTTAAATCGCTCATTTTTTAATGTTGTATTTCAATAAAATTTCTACAAACATTCGATTTGGAGCGTTTGCGAGTATTTTAGGGGGAACTGTAAATCTTAATTCATCATTGGCCTTCAAAACCTTTTGAAACAAATCTAATATTGGAATTGCTGGTTGCCTATTTATAGATACTTCAATATCTGGAGTAGAATTAATGTAAGATACTGTACCAGATAAAACAGGTACACGATAATAATCGGTCTGATTGAACAAAATATACTGAAAACTTTTCCATTCACCTAATATTAATATATGATTATATCCCAATAAAGAAGAAACTATTTGATTAAATTCCGTTTTTGTTATTAAGTTGCTAACAACTTGTTTAACATTATCAAATAATTGTTGAACTTCTGCTTTAGAAATCAAATTTACAAGTGAATTTTGAAAGTCGTTTTCAGTAACAAAATTAGCAATCATTTGTTGAACTTCAGATTTACTAACTGAATTTGTAATTAATGTTTTAAGATCATTTTTAGTGACTAAATTTGCAATTAATAATTGTGTTTCAGTTTTTGTTATTAAATCCGGTTGATTTACAATACTTTGTTGAAGATCATTTTTTGTTGCAAAATTTGACATTAATTGTTGTATTTCATGTTTGGTAATAAAATTCGATAACGATAATGGCGGTGATGATGATGATGATTGATTAGTAAAATTATTTGTTTTTAATCGATGTCGACCAAATTTGTCAACACTCATTGTTGAAATGATGTAAAACAATAATAGTTATTCAATTAAATCTCTTTCTCGTAGTTCTTCTATAATACTGTTAATTTCATTTATATGAGCATTATTGCCACTTGCAGATGATGCAATAAGCAATTTCAAACGATCAACTAATTCATTAGGATCATCAAAATACACATATTGAATTGGGTTTGTTGAATATACATTATTTAAACTACCCCCAAGACGCAATTCTTTGTATCGTTGTTGTTGTTGAGCATTTTCATTTTCCGATATTATTTCTAATGCAGGTTTTATCACCCGCATGAATTTAAATCCTTTATTACCAACAGGTGCTTTATTTGCGTTAAATTTTGGTCTATTTGCATTTGTTAATTTTACTATATGACCAAATTTGCAGAGATCATCATAATTATATTCATTTTGAAGTGGTTTGTTTTTAAAAATTAATTCATAAAGACCTGGAGTTCCTTTAAATAATTCGCCTTTTATTTTAAAATCAGGTCCATTAAATTGTATTTCTGAATCACCAAAAAAAAAATCTATCGGTGTTTAAATCGTGTCTCAAATAAGTATGATCATATATCTTTTTTGTATCTCTGTAATTTTCAACATACATTCTCGGTAAATCATCGTATTGTTGTAAATATTCTATAAATGATGATTCAGGAATTTGTTCTAATACTGTCCTCATTTCCAGACATATCAAATTCATTATAAACATCTTCTTCTGTATTTTCCGGATTATACATATACGTTGATTCAACTGATGGTTTAAAAATTGGACCTGTCATTACTGTTTTCAATGAATCAAGAGATGGTCGAGAACTTAATGTTAATCGACTTCGTTTGGGGGATGTTTTGAATTCAAAATTTTGTTCTTGTTTATTTAAAGCTTGAGATAAAATATTTGCCAACGGTTTATATTGTTTTTCCAAATTTTGTTCCGATTCTAATTGGCTAGATTTTAGAGCATCTAATTTTTGTTTAACATTGCGTCTTGTTGCAATTAACTGTTTTGTAATATTTTTACTCATTATGACCGTTTACTACGATCAACTGTAATAAAATGCTAACTATAAAGTCTATTTATCATTTATATTTGGAAAAATTGATCAAATCCTTTTCTGTAACGACCCTTATTTAATTCATTGTCTTTACATAAAACAAGAAATCCATATTTGTCACGCCAGCATAATGAACACATTTCATAGAATTTATTATACAACATATCCGTGTTAACATGATCGTTGTATATATGTTTTAAATTCATATCATCCTGTTTGAAAATAATAACCATATTTGCATTATCTCGAATAAAATGTTTTGGAATATGAGCATAAGTTTGACAAAGATAGAAACAATCAATTAATTTGTGTCTTCCCATACTAAAATAATCGCGAATTACTGTTTGTTTATCACATGCAACATCATCAAATATAAATATAGAATTAATATTTGCTTTAGATGGATGCATAATTTCTTGATTATCATTAAATTCATAATAATTAATTCCTTTAATTGGTTTTAATAAATTTCTTAAATATTCATATTTTGGTTGATATAACGATTTGCTATATACGTAAACATTTTCAAATCTAAGGCCATTTTTACTTTCTGGTAAACTTATCATGACATTCGTTTTACCACAATTTGAAGGACCACTAATTATACATCGAATTGTTGATGGAAATAAAATACCATGACGATGTGACACTTGTTGGTGGTTTGTTAAAATATCTAAATTATTTATTGGTAAACATGAGGGCTGCTGAATCAGACGCATTTTGCTGTCTTACTAAGAACAACTAACCCTGTCTTCTGTATGTATGTATGTATGTATGTATATATATATATATATATATATGTATGTATGTATATATATATATATATACCGTGTTTTTCATCTTAATGTTCCCAGTTCTTATGGCAGCTCCAATTAATTGCCGGGCGATTTGAAAAATATTTTGAGGATTTGTAGGGTAGTCCCCAGGGAACATTTTACCAAAATTTGAGCCTTGTCACTCATTGGGAAATTGGTGAAAAACCGCTTTAATCGGAAAATGTTGCGATCAACCTCTTTGTAAATTTGACATTAAATGATCTACAGTGATATGACGATCCGTGGAAAACGGATTTTTTTCGTTTTTCGTCGCAAAATCCTGGAAAAACCGAAAAAAAATGTTTTCTAAGATCGATCATGAATGAAAAGTTCATTGGCCACTATCAGCTGTTTACTACTATTTTACTCTTGAATAGTGTAAGAGTCTTTATCGCTTGTGTTTGTTTATTTTTTCAACTGCTTGACACTTAATATGTTTGATAACAATAATTAGAACTGGGGAAAAAATGAAAGACGCCCATCATCTTTGAAACGAGGCAGAAAATAAAAATACCAGTAATAAAAATATCAAGTAATTTAAAAATAAACAAACACAAGTGATAAACAATCTTACACTATTTAAGAGTAAAATAGTACCTAGTAAACAGCTGATAGTGGCTAATGAACTTTTCATTCATGATCAATCTCAGAAAACCAATTTTTAAGTTTTTCCAGGATTTTGCGAAGAAAAATGTGAAAAAACTATTTTCCACGGATGATCATATCACTGTAATCATTTAATGTCAAATTTACAAAGAGGTCGATAGCAACATTTTCCGATTAAAGTGGTTTTTTCACCAATTTCCCAATGAGTGACGAGGCTCAAATTTTGGTAAAATGTTCCCTAGGGACTAGCCTACAAATTCTCAAAATATTTTTCAAATCGTCCGGCAATTAATAGGGGCTGCCATAAGAACTGGGAACATTTGGTTGAAAAACACGGTATATATATATATATATATATATATATATATATATATATATATATATATATATATATACATTTTTCACAAATTTTGTTTATATAAACACATTGATTATGTCAGTTAAGTTTAGTAATCAGTCAACGATTGAACGAAAAGGACGTGGTTTCCTAGACAAAATTATTGATAATTTACCAATTGAACTGCATATTCCAGGATATAAATTTTGTGGACCCGGAACAAAATTAAATAAAAGATTACAGCGTGGAGACAAGGGAATTGATCCGTTAGATGAAGCGTGCAAAGAACACGATATAGCATATATTAATAAAGATCGCAATTTAGCAGATAAAATTTTAATTGATAAAGCAATTGAACGTTTTAAAGCAAACGATTCAAGTATTGGTGAAAAAATTGCCGCTATAGGTGTTGCAGGTATAATGAAAACCAAACAAAAATTGGGATTGGGTTTAAAAAAAAAGCGTAAAACAATTGCTTTAAATTCAGTTTTTCGTAAAGCTAGACTTGCAATTAAACAAAATCGACCGAAAGATTTTGATTCTGCAACCAATGTTGCGCTAAATGCACTCAAAGGAATTAGAAAAAGTAAACCAAAATCAAGAATAATTCCAATTCCAAAATCTGGTGGTTTTTTACCTTTAATACCAATATTTGCAGGCTTAAGTGCTTTGGGTGCAATAGCCGGAGGGGCATCTCAAATTGCCAGCGCTGTAAATAAAGCAAAAAGTGCACAACAACAATTAAAAGAAAGCGAAAGACATAATCGGCAAATGGAAGCAATTGCTATGGGAAAGGGTTTGTACTTGAAACCGTATAAAAAAGGGCTAGGTTTGTATTTGCGTCCGTATAAAAAAAACTTGCAATAAAACTACCTCGACGACTATCAACAAATATTGATCTTGAAAACTTTACAAAAAATTTAAAAAAATTTCGTGGTGTATTTATGCGTGATAAATTACCTAAAAAGATCAATATTATCGAGCGAGGTATAATTAATTTAGATAGTGGTAAAGGTGAAGGAACACACTGGACAGCGTATTATAAAAACAAAAATATTGTTAAATATTTTGATAGTTTTGGAAATTTAAAACCTCCATCAAAAATTGTCAAATATTTTCAAAGTAATGGTAAAGTAACGATTTATTACAATTTTGATCGATTTCAAAATTTCAATCAAGAAAATTGTGGTCATTTATGTTTAAACTTTCTTTATAACACTTTGTGATTATGTAACAATTTTATTTTCTTATTGCCAGTAATACGATGAGGACGTTTATATTAACAGGAAACTCTTCTATATTATCAGCAGATTATTATCCGCCTATAGATTTACGTGACGACTTTGACCATGAATATATAATGGGATTGATAAACTTTGAAACATTCAATGCCATTCCAAATATTGATGAAAAAAATTGTAAATTTTATATTGGTGGTTAAGAAATTACAATACCAATAGGTGCATATGAAATTGATAATATTGCAGATTTTTTAAAAAATGAAATTGATTTATTAAATAAAACAATTTCCGGATTCAATTGCACATTAGAATTGTATGCAAATACAAACACTTTACAATGTCATATTAAGTCAAATTATGATATAGATTTCACTAAACCTAATACAACCGCTTGTTTATTGGGATTTGAAAATGAAGTGTTAACAGCAAATGTTTTACATATTTCCAAAAAACCTGTGAATATTTTAAAGGTGAACGCAATTAAAGTTGATTGTAACATAACAACTGGCTCATATTCTAATAATCAATTAGGACACACAATACATGAGTTTTTCCCTGATTCACCGCCAGGTTTTAAAATTATTGAGCGTCCCCAAAACGTGATTTATTTGCCGATTAATACGCATGTCATTGATAATATTACCCTTAAAATAGTTGATCAAGACAATGATTTAATCAATTTTAGAAGAGAAACGGTAACGATAAGACTGCATTTAAAGCATTATGGTTATTAAATATAATATAAAAACCAATAATACAAATTATTCAATCAGTAGCAATCAGACTGTTAAACAATTAACAGCTGCTAATATTGCCTTTCTCAAATCAATAGGATTGAAACCAAAAACATGAGTATTTTAAATGTTGCCGAAAAAGTACGATTTGACAATTCCTTAGTCAGTATCGAAAAACATTCTCATCTACCCTATGCAGCTACTTCATTTGGACATAACGATGAAATTCGAATACCGATTCAACAAACGGATGTCTATACATTACCATCATCGAGTTTCATTTACGTTGAAGGCACATTTTTAAAACAAAGCGACAATAAACCTTCCAATACAGCAAGATTAACAAATAATTTTTTTTGTCATTTATTTGAAGAATTTCGTTATGAAATTGGTGGTAAAGTAATTGATCGGGTTCGTAATCCTGGTGTAGCAACAACTTTAAAGTTAAATTAATTAATGCTGGTTGGAGAACAGACAAAGAACTCACATATCCATTATTAAATGTAGATGGAAATTTCAATGTATGTGTGCCATTAAGTATGTTGGTGAGATTTTGTGAAGATTTCAAAAAAATTATTTTAAACGTTAAACAAGAATTGGTATTAATTCGCGGAAATACCGATTTAAACGCATATATAAACACAACTCCGAATGAATTTATGAAAATAACAATAACAAAACTAATTTGGAAAGTTCCTCATATTTCTGTTGCTGATATAGAACGTCTCAATTTACTTAAATTTGTTGAACGCGGAACGGAATTAGATGTGGCATATAGGTCATGGGAATTGCAAGAATTACCAGCAATTCCCAAAACAACGAAAAATTCTTGGAATATTAAAACTGCATCTCAATTAGAAAAACCAAGATATGTTATATTTGCATTACAAACAAACAAGAAAAATAATATCAATGAAAATGTAAACGTTTACGATAATTGTTCTTTAAATAATGTTAAACTATTTTTAAATTCCGAACAATACCCTTATGATAATTTAAATTTAAATTTTACCAAACACTATTTTGCTACTTTATATGAGATGTACTCTCATTTTCAAGAATCGTATTATGATCAGTCAAACGAACCCTTATTTGAACCACATGATTTTTATAAATTAGCACCAATTGTTGTAATTGATTGTTCAAGACAAAACGAACTTTTAAATACCGGTACAGTTGATATTCGTATAGAATTTGAAACTGATAAAGATATTCCTGATAATACGTATGCATATTGTTTAATAATACATGATCGTATAATTAAATATAATTCACTTACTGGAGCTATAAGATCAATGTAATTTTTTAAAATTAGTTAGTTTTTCGCCAACTGCAATCATGATTACATGCATTGTTGACATTCAAGGTTTTCAATTTAACCAAAAATTTTTATGTAAAGAATTGGCAATAATTAAACTAAATGAATGTTGCTGTAAAACTCATGTTTTGTTCAATTTTCCATTTAATTTGGACCATTTATCAGTAAATGCTCAAAAACAAGCAAACTGGATAACAAAAAATTTACATGGATTGGAATGGTACTCTACCTAATGAAAATGCTAATATTCAACCATACGAAAAATTTGAAAATATATTACATCAACAATTAAAAGATGTTGAAAAAATTTACGTTAAGGGTGACATGAAAAAACAATTTCTTCAACAATTTTTACCAAATAAAATAATAATTGATTTGGTAGAAGCTCCAAATTTAAGAGAACTAGTTAAAAGTTATACAAATCATGATCATCAATATAATTGTAAACATATTGATTATTGTGCAATCAATTATGTTATTGCTTTAAAAAATTGGGTAAATGCAAATCGAATTTAGTGTTTCTTGGTAATTTAAAGAGTAAACATGTCCGTATATTACGTTATTGGAGATGTATTGAAACAATTAAATGTAAATGAATTGTTAGAATTAGCACAATGTTTTAGATCGTTTTACCCGTACCAAGAATTAATAAAATTAGAAAAAAATGGACAAAAGAAGCATTAACATCAATACAATCATTAAAATTTGAAGCTTATCAAATGGAACATGAAGCTGATGATGAATTATCTAGCGATTCTAGTATCGATCAAAATAATTGTTAATGTAATGTTTTTTACAATAAAAATAAACATTTTTTTATAAATAAAACAAGCGTTTTATTGATTAAACAAAATACAGTAAATAATGTTTATTATATTTTTATTAATTTCTTCGTTATTTTTCTTGGTCGCTTTCTTTTTCCTCTAATCTTCTCCAAACGTTATTGCAATATAATTACCAACTTTTTCATTTGGAATCAAATATTTTGTTCCATTTTCGAAGGATTTGTTCAATTTTTCAATTCTTGGAATCAATGTAGAATATCTTTTAGGAAGAATTATTGGTTCTTCCACTGATTTAAGTGATGCTAATATAGAATCACCAAATCTAGTGTTTATGATGCGGAAGTTTTGTATATAATACTTTTTATTTACTTCCAAATCACTCAATTTCTTGAATGAACTTGTACAGTTGTTTAATAATGTTATTGTATCCATTTTCAGAATTGAACTAATAATAAATTTGTTGATAAGACTATTTATACTTTAAATTTATAACTTTTATTTTGCCTTTTTATACTTTTATTTTGTTTTAATACTTTTATTTTGTGTATGCACGTGCATCCCTACATTTTTTGTAATGCGCACCTGTGTGTAAATCAATTTGTTTTTTAAATCAATAAACGTGTTTTTATTTTTTGCAATATATTTTTTTTTGGTAAAAAACGTCTTTGTATTTATTTGTCTTAAAAACTTGACGTGGAAGTGGAACTTATGTAGCGGTAGCGGTGGTGGTAAAATTATAAATTCCAAGTTTTGCGCAAATATTAAACAGTTGCAAGTTTTTATTTTATTCAATTGAACACGTCTAAAAAACAAAAAAATGATTTTCGTGTTGATTTTAATGTGTTTTTTTTTAATTTTTCAAACGGGGTGTTAACAAACAGTGTTGAAAAATTAACAACAAAATTATTAACCTGCGAGGAGGAATTGCAAAATTTTAAAAATTTGTATTATATTCAAATAAATAAAACAGTGCCTTTAGGAAACAAATTTAATTTATGTGAAATTGAAAAAATGGGAATATTGAAATCAGCCAACAAAACTTTGTGGCTAAAAAACATGATTATTAGAGGCCAAAAGCAAAAAATGTACAAGAATCAACAAACCTATGCAGAGATTTTATCAAACTTTAATGATAATATAACAAAATCAACAAAAATTATTGAAAATTTAATAAGAACTATCGATTTACTAGATAAAAAGCACAAGGAAAAAACCGAATACATTCAAACATTACAGCATGGAGTGGAGGATTTGGAAAAAGAAAATTATAAATTAAATGAAAAGTTAAAAAATAAGTTGGAAACTATAAGGATTTTAAGACATGAACTAAGTATTTATTATTTATTAATTTTTTTATTTATATTTAAAGCTTTTGTTTAGATCAGAACAGAAAAAACTGTCCAAAAATTCGTAAAAAATGATGATGATAATGATGATGATGATGATGATGATGATGATGATGATGATGATGATGATGATGATGATGATGATGATTATGAAGAAAACGATTTAGAAAAACTATTTGCCAATCAAAAAAATACAATAAAAAAAAGTAATTTAAACAAATTTTCAATTTTTTTTTTATTTTTATTAATTTTTTAAGATAATGAAAAGGCCTGACAAGAATTACTTGAAAAACATCGCATAGCTATGACAACAACAACAGATGTATCACTACCACCGCCACCACAACCACTATTAACAATTGCAAAAAATCAAAGCAATTGTAAGTTAAAAAAATTAAAAATTTAATTTGATAAAGAACGTTTGTTTTTTTAGACAATGTACATGCAAAATTGTATTATAGAAGCGAAAAATAATTTAGTAATAATGGTCAAATGTATGTGTGTATGTGTAACATTATTATATATTGTTCTTTTACAATTACCTATTAAGCAAGTTTTCGTCAAATTGAAGCAATGTATCTTCCTCTAAATATCCTAAAACAATTTTAAATAAAACGCTTATTTATTTTACAAAATATTTATTTACCCCATAAATTAGAACATTCCTTCAATTCTTCTTTGACAAAATTGTCAATATAATTTGCCAAATTGTTTGAAGGTGTTGGTTCTTGTTGTTGTTGTTGCTCCTGTTGTTGTTGTTGGTGTTGTTCTTGTTGTTGCGGTTTTTCCTGGTCATGTTGCTGTTCCGGTTGTTCTAAGCTTACTAAAAAAAATTATAATTAATTTAAATTTTCAAAATATAGATATACTTAAATTACATATTTCTATCAATTTATTATCAATTAATTTTGCTTCTTCATCACCCACTAAAACAAATACAACTAAAATTTTTGAAATAAGATATATGCAAATTGTATACTTGATCCTATTTTCCATATCTCATTGATATGAAAGTCAACGAGTGCTTCTGAAAGAAAACATCGTTATAAAATAACAAAATTAAAAGATAAAAATAAGTACACTTACTTAGTTCTTCTAGGTGTGCCATTCTGTCACAAACTAACTAAACACACAATTTGAAATAATTTTCTTTTATACATTTTAGGGGTGGTTAAATAAAAGGAATAACATACTTGTTTATCCTTATAAACTGTTTAATAAAAACAATAAATTAAATATTAATAATTTCTTCTTTTTACTTTTTTAAATTAAATCACTGGGGACATTAATATTACAAGTGTTTTGTAAAAACAAGTTTATTATTAAATTAAGTAACGATACAAACTTTTTATATAAACAAGTTTATTTTCAAATTATTCCAACGGCACGTGCTATTAAATTAAGATTCATTTAATGTCGTCAATTATATACAATATCAATTTCTAAATGAATTATTTTAGCGAATATCCAATTACTATTCCTTTCTTGAAACACATGTATTTTAGTTTTAATTTTTTCCATTATCAATTTATAACTCGCTTGAATATCATTTTCATTTTGTACTAATAACATCATTGATTTGAAACCTTTTATGGAGTTTTCTTTATTTCCATTAATCATTTTTGTATGTAGCTCCAAGTTAAATTTAAACCAAGGGTAAATTGTTAAATGTTGGCAAAGTCCAGGAATTACAATTTCTTTTGATAATTTGAAAAAGTTATCCATATTTAAATTATTTTCATTGTCGAAAATGTGAATTGGACACAGATCGCATTCTTCCCTATAAACTAAATAAAACAAATTGAATTTGTAAATAAATTTATGGAAATAAAATTTACCTGCTTTATGTTCATGTGCAATATGTCGACTCAATAAATAATTTTGATTGAAAAATCTATCACTAAAACCACACAAAAAAGTCTTTGACATTGTATCTTGCAGAGTGTTCAATTATTGATATAAACTAGTCTGTTCTTAACCTATACCAACAGGTGCATGTACAAAGACTTAATATGATGCACCTGCATAGACCAACGCAATACCCATAAAAGGATAAATTAAAATTCTGGTTTTTGTTTATATATATTATTTGTAAAACAATATTATTTTAATAATCTAAACATTTCCACTTCTGTTCACTATAAAAATACACATGATTATCATCATCATCATCATCATCATAATCTACAATGTTGTTGTTACACCTTTTTTGCTGTCCTCGTTGTTGTTGCTGTTGTTGTTGTTGTTGTTATTGTTGTTGTAATTGTAGTTGTTGTCATTGTTGCTGTTATTGTCGTTGTTGTTGTTGTTGTTGTTGTTGTTATTGTAATAATAATTTACACAATAGCTGATGTTGTTCTTGTTCTGATAATATTTTTGGCGGGTTTTCCTTTAAATGGTTCTTATAATATATTTCAAATTGTTTCAGTTTAATTTGCTGTATCAAATAAAGTTCCTCTAAAATTGAAAACTATATTATTAAGTCTTAATATAAAACTAAATACTTACGTGAAGTCATTTTTTCACAGTGATTTAGAAATTAACAATTTACATGCTATTTAAACTATTGTGTTTGCTTACAACTTTTTAACCTACACCAACATGTGTTCGTACTAACCTGCACCAACAACAGGTGCATCAATATAGGTTAATAACTTTTGCAGGTGTTCGACCTTGAGAAAACCTGTACGCAATATAGGTCATTCACATTTGTGGTACTTCCTCCCCCCTTTTCACCAAACAACCAACTCAGAGCCCCATTTTGTAACCCCCTTCAACACACGCCCCCCAACAGCCTCTGCCCCCCACAGACAGACCATTTTGTAGCCCCCCTTTACCCCTACCCCTGCCCCCAACAGCCCCAAACACCATTTTGTAACCCCCCTTCACCCCCAAACGCCATTTTGTTCACATAACCCCACCTCCAGCCGCCATTTTGTACACACCCACCTCCCACTTTTCAAATTTCCCACCACGCCCACCAGCGACACTAGCGACAACGACCTGTGGTGGCGGAAATCGGAACAAGTGGGTTAGAACCGGCATTACTATACTACTACTACTTGTGTTTGTTCATTATGTACATCATACAATGGGAAGAATCAAAGAAGAATTTCTTTTTTGCAACTCACATTTGGGCACTACAAAAGCGGTGGATGTTTTTGAGATGATCAAAAGTTTCTTTCAAAAATACGAAGTAGATTGGAAGAATAAGCTTGATAGCTTTTGTACCGATGGAGCACCTGCAATGCTGGGAAATAAATCTGGTTTTGCTGCTTTAGTAAAGAAACAGGTCCTTAATATTACCATCACCCACTATTTCCTGCCTCGACATGCACTAGCGTCCTAGATTCCTGAAGGAGGTAACGTCTACTTGTGTGAAAATCGTGAACTTCATACGAGCCAGAGCCTTAAACTACCGCTGGTTTAAGAATCGTTGTCATGAATTGAGTTCTGAACATGAAGCAATGCTTTACTACACAGAGGTGCACGTGCTTTCAAGGGGACAAGTCTTGAAGAGTTTTATTTGAACTAAGTACAGAAGTTTCAATGTTTCTTAACACTAATCATACCATAACGGGTCAAATGACCCATTTTGAACTTTTGCATTGATAATGCACGTATTATCTTATTACTTCTCCAAATTTAACTTACTGACTTTTTCTGACTAATTAATGCCCGGTTGCTAGAACGCCCGTTATCGGATCGGTAAACAAATCAGTTCGATTTCGAGTCGATTAGAAAAATTTGAGGTTGCAAAAACGTCCGAAATGCCAAACAGAACGTTATCGTATCAATTCATGTAACGAATCGAGGATCTGTAGTTATCGTTACGATAAACGTGACAATTTGCAAATTAATAAAATAATAATAATAAAAATCGATAATATTGTTCGGAAATTTCGAAAATTTCGAAAATTACAATATTAGCATATGACTCACAATGATCATGAAAAGGTAATGGTAAAAATAAACTTCACAGTATGTACACATTTCTTAACTTACATGAAACTCCAATCACCTGGTGGAGAAATAAAAGAACTCTATTGGAATAGGAAGGGCTTTCTCTCATACAATATTCGAATTGTATGTGATTATAATTTAGAAATAAGAGACATTTATGCTCTTTAAACGTGGCTTTAGTTTGAGGAGGATATTCATATAAAAATTCAATACGAATATTTTTATTAAATCCAAGAACATAGGCAGAAACGAACTACACATTGTAAGAACAAATTGGGCCGAAAGACTTTTAGGTCTTTAGAAAAAAAGACCTTGTATTATCCATAGTGATCAGAAGTAAAAATAAGAAAATCATTTTAGCTACAACTGTAGTAGCAGCAGTTTTACCTAATATGGCCATAGAGGGTCGTGAAGATTTGCTAAATTATATAACATCAACTGAAAATATTGTAGAAGATATATCTAATTTTCAAGATTTGTAATTTTTTCCTATAAAATTATTTCTTGAAGACCTTTTTTATTAATTCATTTATCAAAAATAATAAAGACAAAATTTTCAAACTTCTAATTTTCATTAAAAAATACATCGTAGTGAACTGAAACTAGTGACGTCTGTCGCGAATTTCGTCGTTATCAGAACGACAGTAAACGGATTCATTACGGACGTTTCTGCAACTCGAAATTTTTAATGGGCTCAAAAGTCGTTATCGTTTCGTTGGATACCGAGCCGATAACTGAACGATAAAAGTATGTTCTAGCAACCGGGCCTAAGTCTACTGTTCTTATTCTATTTTTATAATTTTTTGTTTTGTTTATTTTGAGTAATAACTGTTGTATACCGTTGTCTACCAGATCGGGTCATTTGACCCGGAGAACATCTTTTTTGTTTTATAAGCTTATCAATACATATTGCTTATCTTATTGTATTCAGTAAACTGCAAATGTATGCAAAGACAGTTACGTAAAGTAGTTCAAGCAAAATAGCTGAGAATAATTCAAGAAAATATAAAAATTTTAGATTGAAACTAGATTTTTGTGTAAAAAAGGTACCAAAAAAAAAGCTTGGTACATAGTTTTTATTTTATTTTGATAGCTTTATAAGTGATACAGGTAACTATTTACCCATAAAATGTCAAAACGAACGAGACAGTCCTAATTCTTAGAAGATATAAATGATATTGGAGAAGAGTTTTCGGAAATCGGTGAAGATGAATTTTCTGAAAGCGAAGATATATTGGTTACAAACGAAAATGAGTCTGAATCTACAGATACTGACAATGAAAAGGAAAATATTGTGAATATCGGTTGTGGACGAAAAAGAAGAAGATTTACTCTCAAGTTCTGAAGAAAGTGAAGCAGAAATAAATGAACAACATGTTGCAATTGATGGATCTGTTTGGGAAGAAATACAAATGGGTGGCACACCTGGAAGACCACCACTTCATAACATTTTCAGGCAAGAAGTAGGCCCAACAGGATATGCTAAACGTCATATAATGAAAGGTAAAGTTAGAACTGCATTTTCATTGATAATTGACCACCGTATTATGAACCATATAAGAACATGCACAATAGAAGAAGTAAACAAAGTGTTAGGATCCAATTGGAGTTTATCTCAAGAAAAACTTGCTGCATTTATTGCAATTTTATATGCACGAGCTGCATATGGAGGAAATAATTTGAAACTTTCTTTTTTGTGGAATAATATATGGGGGCCCAAATTTTTCTCTGAAACTACGAGCAGAAATAATTTTACCGAAATTCTTAGATTTATTCGTTTTGATAAAAAAGTCAGCGGAGTGAACTTTTGAAAGCAGATAAATTTGCTATGGTATCCACGATTTGGAATATTTTCATTGAGAACAGTCAAAACTGTAACAAACCGGGTGGTAATATTACTATAGATGAACAGCTATTTCCGACTAAAGTACGATGTAAATTTACGCAATACATGCCTAACAAGCCGGATAAATTTGGAATCAAATTTTGGTTAGCATCGGACGTCGATAGCAAATACGTCATAAATGGATTTCCATATCTAGGAAAAGGATGAAAATAGACCCTCTTCAGTACAACTCTCCGAATATGTTGTACGCAAGCTGATCGAGCCATTTACGGGTTGCGGAAGAACTGTGACCACAGACAACTTCTTCACAAGTAAATCCCTAGCCATACAACTTCTAGCAAAAAGAACTACCCTAGTTGGAACCATTCGCTCAAACAAAAGGGAGCTACCACTAATTGCAAAGCAAAAGAAAGATGACATGGCAAGATTTTCTTCGAAAATTTTTACTTCTGATAATTGTACTCTTACAATTTATAAAAGCAAGCCAAATAAAAAGGTACTTTTACTTAGTTCTAAACATAAATTTGTATCAATAGAAAATAATGATAAGCGTTTACCTGAAACTGTTTCATATTACAATAAAACCAAATTTGGTGTAGACATGACCGATCAAATGCCGAGGAAATTTACCACAAAGTCTAAGTCTTGCAGATGGCCACTCCAAGTTTTTTTCAATATCCTTGATTTAGCTGGTATAAATGCCTGGATTTTATACAAGCAAACGACAGGATATAATATCTCGAGACAAGATTTTTTACTCAAGCTAGCAGTAGAACCTGCCGACGATTTTCGAGTTGCCCGTGAACAACCAAAAGAAAAAGCAAATACTAAACGATCGTTGCATTACCCTGTTACAGATTCTAATAAACGTAAGAGGTGTCAAATAGGATACTGCAAAGAAAATAAAACTAATAAAAATTTGCTCCAATTGTAAAAAATCTGTTTGCGGGAAATGTGCGACGGAAACACTTATGTGTAAAAAATGTGATGTATAAAAACAACTCTTATTTTTTGCGTTTGAAATAGAAATTGTAAAAATACTATTTCATATAATTATAATACATATTTTATTATCATTATATTTTTATTTCCTTTCCAACATCCATATTTCATACATAAAAGTAGGAAACGTAAATTTCGGGTCATTGACCCGCTATGGTAAACTAGGTATCTAATAAGTGTTGGTATGATTAGTGTTAAAGACAAAGATATTGCACAATGCGAGTTTTTTGGAAAAGAAGATTGTGTACAGGGAGCTTGCTTACTTGGCCGATATTTTTGGTCATTTAAATGAAATAAATATGTCTCTCCCAAGGTTCCATTAGTAACCATTGTAGATACGACTGAAAGACTGAAAGGTTTCTTGGGGAAGTTACTATTGTGGAAAAGAAGAGTAGACACAGGCAACACAGCGAATTTTTCTTTGCTGGAAGAAGTGCTTACTCAAAAGAGTGAAGACGATACAATAAAATGTTTTGTCGGAAAAAAATTCAAAAAGACATATCAAAGCATTTGGAAAACACTGCAGAACGCTTTCGAGGGATAGTTTTGTTCAGAACAGCTGAATCAAGAACCATGTATGCGAAGTCAATGTTTGATTAACCTTGACAAAATTGATGATGAGAAGACCTCGTGAAAGATGATCTCATTGATTTGAGATCAAAAGAAGTGTTTCGAGCGGAATTTGACACAAAGAAAATTGACGACTTTTTGGTGTCATTTAGCTCCAGCTTACCCCCGACTTGTCAAAACGAGCTATGTCAGTTCTGATTCCGTTTGTAGCTACTGTAAAGCACAATTCTCAGTTTTAGGGTCAATAAAAACTAAGGGCCGGAATCCTTTAGAAATGAAAGATGACATGCGGCTTACATTATCAAAAACCACTCCTTAATTTGACGTTCTAATCCAGCATAAGGTGCAGCTACCGTCACAACTAACTATTCAAAGTTGAATCGCAAACAATAAAAGTTGGTAAATGCTAAATCTCGTTTTTTTTATCTTTCCGGAAAGGGTCCGTGGTCTTTTTGAAATTTTTGAGGGGGGTACATGACTAGAAAAAGGTTAAAAGACCCTGTTTTAGATGAAATGTTTCTTTTCAGGTGATGACTTGAAATCAGCAGTGTCACTAACATCACAACTTATGAAGTTCTGGGACGAGGTAATCGTCGACCTCTTTCACAGTAAAACGATTTTCTTGCTTATTACTTTTGTTACTACATTATTGTATCATTTTAGAACGAATGGTTTACAACTATTAGTGCAATGAAGGTCTGGCATTTTTTGCGGCAAAACGGGATCAGCGAGTTCCACACAAGGGCTTTAAATAAAGACCCCCTCGAGAATCTGTTTGGATCTAGTTGTTCTGGGTGTGGCAACAACGACAACCCAACCGTGCAATAATTTGTAAGTTCCTTAAAAAGTACAAATTATGAGTGGACTCCTTAGCGAGCAATTTGATTGATGACGGTCTACCCATGGGCATGCCTGCTTCCGGTATCCTTGCTAATATGGTAATTGATTATATTGAAAAAAGATACATCCTTAATGATCGTAACCCTTTCAAAAAACACATTGTTTTCTATAACAGATACGTTGATGAAATATTCATAATATGGAATGGTAATGATAAACTATTAGATTATTTCTATCGATATACGAAACACATTAAATAAAAGAATAAAATTTACAATGGAGGTTGAACAAGACAACAAACTTAATTTCCTGGATTTGACTATTGAAAAACATGATAATTGGCCTTCTTGTTTTTGACATTTACAGAAAAGCCGACAAACAATGTAGCTCTCTAATCTCATATGATTCGTTTCAGCCACCACCAACATAAAAAGTAGATGCTTTTAATTATTCCATCAATCGCTTGTTTAATATCAACTTGGATCATGATAAAATTTTAAACCGAATTGAATAAAATTTAAAATACTTGGCCGTTCAATAAAGGGGTTTTGATATTAAAACAGTGTGATAAAAAAATTGTTAAATTCAGATTTAGAAACGATCTCGCCGACCTATTTGTCAAAAAAAATATTAATATCAATGTAATTTCTTTGGCGCCCTTTAACATTTAATAAATACATATATCTTTTTTAAAAATGTTCTAATGAAATAATTAATTAGTATCACCAACTTATAAAACTAAAAATAATTTGTTTTTCAATTTTGAACACTAAACAAAATTCACAGTGCCTCTGAATGATAATGGTGTTTAAATTATAAAAATTGTAATGATTGTGATCGGCTTATGTTGGTGAACCGGGTCGGAAAAATACTTAAACTTAGATTAAACGAACACCGAAAAAATTGATCACCTCAAAAGTGCACCAACATATGCGAGGAATTTGAATTGATTTTTGATGATAAATGACGTACAATTGGTTACACAAAGCAATGAAAGGTTATAAAATGAAATTACTAGAAGCAATTCGAGATCTACAAAGGCCCCACAATAAGAAAATTAATATTATTTCTTAAATGAATCGGCTGGAATATTGGCTTCGATCCATTTATTTCAGTCTTTAAATTTTGATTTGTTATAAAATTTATTAGATGTATTTTGGTTTGGAATCGTGTGTATTTTGCATTTGTGTATCTTCGTTTCTTTTGATTTTAATTCAACTAAAACGCGTTCTTGTACTTTTGGATTAAAAATCTCTTTAACACTAGAATATTCGTGAAATTCTGCTCACTCTAGTTTTTGCACTTACTAATATAAAATTTGTATTTTCAATTAATGATAATTTCTAATTACTCTGAGCATATTCGCTTATTCTTTTAATTGGTTATTGTTCTGTTATTGATTGAAAATTTATAAGCGGAATTTTACAATTACTTCTTAAATATTGACAACTTTTTTTTGTAACTGTACATTTGAGTAAGTTTTTTAGCAATTCGATATTATATAATTTTTTCTATAATCTTACTATTTTTTTATTTATTATTGTAGCGTGGTACTTGGTATTTGATGAAGGCTTAAACGCCGAAAAAACGGTTTACCATAATTTTATATAATTTAAAAAAAACCTTGGAAATGAAACTGACACCAATTCTTCATTTTGTTTCCTGATTTATATCGAGAATTTCATTGGACTTATTGCGGAGGGTGAGAAAATTTTTAAATTATTGATTAGCAACGGAAATGATACAAGACCATGTAAAAGAGATTAAATGCACTTCAGTTTTACTCCGCCTTTCATCTCCATTGCTAACACTCACCAAAAATTTTCTTCTTCTTTTTTGGAGACTTTAATCCTCCATGTCTTGTCTACAATTATGCCCACTTGATCCTTTACTAAAATTCAATGCTTGTAATGCTTAATTGCAGGGGTCTTGTATTCTCCCACTTACTATGCTGATGCATGGCAATTGCGATAACAGAAAAATCTTGAAAAACTTTAAAATTTTTTTTTATCAAAAGTTTTCTTATGTACCCGCATACAATATTTTCATGCCTCGAACTTAGAAAAATATCACTCTTCGAGAAAAAAAAAATACAAATTCAAAAACAGGGGTTCTATTTTTAAAAAAATTGCATTGATGAAGCCATTTTTTCGCGATGGTAACTGGTAGTCATTTTTTGGACCCAGCCACAAAAAAAAAATAATTAAAAAAATTAAGTTACCCGTCTCGGCTTTTTTCGAACTTTTGAATAAAGTAGTTATTTGCATTATGCGCTTTTTTTGGGAATCGCTGTGTATATTTTTTCTGAATAATATTTGTAAAATTTTTTTAAGCGTTATTATGTAAATAGTGCTGTCAGAAAATAAAGAAAAATTGGGTGTCCGTCATTGCTCGCACTTTCTCATAAAAGTTATTCGCCTAACCGGACTGCATTCATCGTTATTTCGATAGCTTGTAACTATTTAAATGCGAACCGTATGACGCTGATCATGACCAATGATGGTCGAAACAGCTCTAGAAACTAAACCAACCAACTAGTTTTTTTTGCGGGGTTGACGAGCAAAATCGTACCAAGGAGTAAAGAATTATGTATAGAGGATGAAACACAATTGAAATGTGTAGTATTTTGAAAAAACAGATAAAATAACTAAAAAGAGGTCCACAAATGTATGGACACGTGGATTTACAACGGATTTACTCGTCAAAAATCCTATACGGGAAGGCTAGTTCACCTCTTTGACAAGCTCTGTAAAAATTTATGTTACTGTTATGGGAATTATGTTACAGGCCGGTTCCGTCAAAATATGGCAGAATCTACTGCCGTGCGCCAACTAGTTTATATAGTTGCAGCAAGGTTTTCTGATTCAGAAAAAAAAAAAACATTACTACAACTTAGCAAGATTAGTTTGAAAATGTGAATAAATCAAAAGACTTCTTCGCATTGGGACGAAAATTCAATTGGAAATGCAGTCTTTTAAAACATGCATGTATCTCAATGAGGATATGTATGTTTGGACCATCTTAGCGAGTCTTCATGAGATTGGACGTAAACGAATAATTTAACTACAATTTGGCGTTAAAATCTTTGCTGGGATTACCGTGACAGAAGAATACAATTTGTTTTTGTAAATTGCCGCAGATATTTTACGAAAACCAAATCAGAAACATAACGGGAACACAAAATCAGTAGAAACCCCCTTATGTTATCTTAAGGGACTAATACGTGATTTATTGTTTTAAAACATAGAAACCATTGTTGTAAATAATCTTCAAATGGCAACATTGAGATCCTATGTGGGCCCTTAGCTTAGCTCTAGACAATTGATACCGAATGATCGATGTTCTCAAACAAACATTGCCGGATAACTTGGGTTAAGCCTCACTTGCAATTTTTGAACTCATTATGTAGAAGATAGGGGGGGATTTTCTTTGGAAACCATTTTAATGATGTTCTTAATCTTTTGTTCAACGGCTTCCTGGTAATACGGGCAAAAATTTTAAACAAAGAAAAAGATTGGTATTCTCATTATGCCATTTTGGACATATTTAGAAAAGGACACTTGGTCTACAATCTTCATCAGATTGTATTGGACAATTAGAGCCGGTATTTTTTCCTTCCCTACGAAGATGGACGGTAAACTTATTCAATAAATATGTTTTCCCGTTAGTAGAAAGAGCATCATTTTACATAACAAAACAAATAATACTAAAACCTCCAAAATCAATTCCCATATACTAACAATTACAAAATTGTATGGATTACATATGTTTCGGGGAAAAAATCCCATTCATCAGATCATATTATAGATTGGTCACAATTATTTGGCTTTTTTAAATAATATTGATATCTTACCAAAAATTTAACCTAGTATTGAAATCGTTTAAATAATAAACGAATTGTAACAAAATATTTAAAAATAAAAGATCAATTGAGAAAGAAATATCTTTTCCTGTCAAATATTTAAATTTTAAAAAATTTAAAAATTGAAGTCTGTTCATTTTCAATGTATTCAATTGTGATTTGATTTTTTATATGAAAGTGATATAAAATTGTTCTATTAAATCTAAATTTTATGGTTTCTATTTTGAATATATAAAATTGAAAATTTATAAATTAAGGGATTTATAAGACAAGAAAAGAACAAACTGGAATGAGGCGAATAACTGGATACATTTACGATCGAAGTACGAGAAACCCGTTTTTCCAATTTTTTTCAGAACTACCGTGTCAGAAAACCGAAACCGAATAGTTTTTCGTAGGAAATCATCAAAGTCATCCTGAGTCCATTTAATATAAAAAAACAACTGATTGACGAAAATTTTGAGATTTTCGACCAAAAATCACTTTTTCCCCATTTTACCAACAAATTACATGGTCCAAACTTTCACTGAAATGTGCATCAGTGACCGCCCTAAAAACTGGCTTAAAATATGTATTCCAATCAATCGGACCAAATTAATAGGACTTTTGGGCGGTTTTGACTATAAGGTGACAGGGCCCTTGCATAAAAAATTTTCAAAAAATTGACAAGGGTTGGACACTAGTAAGTCTTTTCTTCACATTTGCATAGTGTAAGGTCTGCTTTATTTCCTGATTAATCGACATTACTTATAGTTGTCGCGTAATCATTCGATTTTCAAAAAATAACGAATTTTTCTGGAACAATCTATCACACACCATTGAGAAACCCAACAAATATTTTTTTAACGCGTCGTTCATTAACATTTTCGAAAAAAAAATTAAAATATAAAATATATTTTCAATTAATAGTGAGCTACATTTTAAATTAATTTGGTGGTTATTCTCCAGTACTGAGCATTGTTCTCTTTGATTGAAATAAAACTGGAAAGTTTTTTTACATCGGGAAAATAAACAATTTTTGGTTTAAATGATAGCAGAAGCATTATTAGAAAAACAATTTTTTGGCATGATTAGTTTGATTAAATAAAATTGAATTGTAAAATACTCGTCTTTATACAGGATGTAATCGATGTATTAGGGGTACATAGCTAGTGTACTTTACGTCGAGAAAATTATTCTGTCCGCATATTACGAGAACCAGGAAAGTCACTAAAAAAATCGCCAACTTACCAAAAGTAAGTTAACCAAACTTCAAGCGTTTTAGTGTGGAAGGGGAAGACCTTGTAGGTGTCTACTATTTCCTACATGTCGATACCTACTCTACTATCCGCAAAACTTCCTTTAGTAATGTACCGATACTATAATCCCGACATGGTCTACATTGG
>JAJEOX010000047.1:0-116627 GCA_020740385.1 Mylabris phalerata | reverse complement strand
AAGGCAAATTTGTTCGTATACTTCATTCACATAGGTTACATTTCTGTGCCTTCATTTTGCGGTCGAATCGAAATTAAATCGATTTTGGACGGACCCCCTTCATTGAATATTGGATTTGCTCTTCATCTAGGGGATTGTTTCTAAAATGTCCTGAAAACGTGATTTTTGATATAAGCTTCTTGCTCTTCTTTCGTTTCTTTCATTTTGAGGACAATGTCTTTATACACTTCTTGGTTCTGTGTATTTCAGACCGAGATCCTTCTAGTTTAGTTTTGATGTTGAACAAACCCAAACGATGGGCGAGTGGAGCATAGATATAACAAAGTTTCTGAAGCTATTTTAGCTTTGCTTGTAATCCACCATGTCTTTCCATGGAGTTTGCATATGTTGTGCAAACGGTCGGCATATTATTTTAATCAGAAATTACGCGAACGTCATCATTTATGCGGTAAGTAACATTTTGCCGGTAGTTTCATCGCTCGCTTGCCATCCGAAATGTGAGAATCGGGCCTCTATAGGGCCATCTTCGTTAATCCATTCAAACAATCTGCGCTATTTTGGGATTGAACCACTCTTCAATTTGCTTTACGGTGATTATCCGTATCCTCAAACTACGTACGTGCATTTAATAGCTGGCTGGCAATGGATGGTTGCACCTAATCAAATTTCAGAAGCTGGACAATTTTTGCAACGGCAATGGGGTGAAAAATATTAAGCTTCTCCCGATTTTCTGCGTTGATCTTTATGGGCATCAAACGGCAAGTCAAACGCCTTTCTAAATTAATTTTTTTATTCTGCATCAGATAAAGTTTGGTAACTGATTTTTCAGTAACTTCTTTATATTCTTTTGCTATTTGCCTTATTTTCTAATTCAATTTCTGCTTCTGTCATACTACTATTGATCGATAAAGATGTATACTTAAATGTAACGAAAAAAAGCCTGGGTATATGCAAGGTAGGGGTGTATCGCAATACACCCTACTGTTGTTTTTTTTTTTCTGTGGCTACTAAATTTGCCAATTTATCTTTTTTACTTTAGAATACAAAGAATACCCCGCGTTGATTTGAACATTACTTCCAGAGTCCTCCACTCAAGTTCTTTTTACTAGAACTTCTAAGTTTTAACCCAAAGCGATTGATGAATAAATCCACGGTGTTGGTATTGTCCAAACGCAAAATAATCCAGTAATCTGATAACCAGATATTTCACACCTCCACCGAAGTTAAACATGCGCACTTTGTCATCTTTGTTGAATTTGGTATAGCCTAATCCTGTTTCAATATAAGGATCAACAATTGGAATATTGAATAAACCTCCCAAGCTATAAATCATGGTTGCGTCTACTGCAAAAACGTTTAAATTTATCATGCGCCACTCTACCGTTCACTAAGTCTTCCGCTTTGACTTCACTCGATAATACACCTAGTTTAAAGCTAACATTTTTACCTGCGTAATATTCTACGGATATTTCGGTAAAAGAGGCGCCTTTAATTCGTCAAAATTGTGTGGGATCATCCCAATCAAAATTATTGTTCAGCATACTCATTTGAAGATTTACTTTCACGGATAATTATAGTGTAAGCGTTCTTCGTAGTTGTATTTAGGCTTAAATTGAGCCATTGCTGCAGTGGTAAAAGAAAGAAGTATAGTAAGGGTGAATAAATTAAAGAATCTGTTGCTTCTTTTCATTAGCGCTTTGTCTGTTTAAGTTTTTTGTTAAGGAAAAATTAATAAAAATCAAATATAAATAAAATATGCAAGCTGTTAACGCGAGATTAACATTTTAATTATTCTAATCAAACGTTCAGTCAGCGCGTATTATTGTTGAATATATTGTGATTTTTTTCTATTTTATTATGGTTGAAATCATTAGACTTAGGTGGATTTATTCCTGTTATTTAAAATCGCGTTGTCTTTTGGCTTCAAATAACAAGATAGAGGCTGCAACAGAGACATTCATGGGAATCAATGGTACCACTCATGGGAATGATGATATTCTGTGTACTGCTTGCTCGCCATGGTTCTGTTAATCCAGTTGCTTCCGTTCCAACCACAAAAGCAGTAGGTGTTGGTATAGTCTTGGGTGTGGTAGCTGCACGAGTTTTGTAAGGTAGCCGCATAGGTGTGAATGCCACGAGCTTTTAGAAAGGTAATGGCCTCTTCTGTGGTCGCCACGGCAATTTGATTGGTAAATAAACAACCAACACTCGAGCGAATAATATTGGGATTGTATAAATCTGTTCGTGGGTTAGCGATAATCACAGCATCAATGTTAGCGGGCATCGGCAGTGCGCAGCATCGCGCCAATATTTCCTGGTTTTTCTGTCGCTCCGCAACGAGAATAAGTGGGTTTTCAGGTAATTGCAATTGTTCTAAAGCATGTGTTTTTGGCTGTGCTAACGCCAATACGCCTTCTGTAGTATCGCGATACGCTAATTTTTGATGACGTCTTTGGAAATTTCAATACACGTTGTCTGTGCCCCAATAAAGGTTGCACTTGTTCAAAGGGCAAGATATCAGGGCAAAATAACAAGGTATTCAATTGATAGGAACCTGCCTGTGCAAGCTCGAGCTCGCGTAGGCTTCAATGATAAATAAACCTTCTTTTTTGCGTGCTCTTGCTTTATCTTGTAGTTGAAGAATCGTCTTTATTAAGGGATTTTGTGTACTTTCTATTTTTTTTGTTAATCATAGTTTAGAAACCTTTTGCCTTGATTTTGAAGGTACATATTAATCGTTTCAATAGATAGATTTTGAGGAGTTGTCAGAATACTTTGTATTCCGTTATTTCGTCAATTCATTGGCGATTAAACGCTTTTCAAAGTTAAATTTTTCTGCAATAATTTTGTCTATTATTTTCATCTGTATTTTTAGCGTTCTTTTTGTTAGGGCTTTAAGCTCTGTATTCTC
The DNA here is from genome assembly GCA_020740385.1 of Mylabris phalerata. Taxonomy (NCBI): domain Eukaryota; kingdom Metazoa; phylum Arthropoda; class Insecta; order Coleoptera; family Meloidae; genus Mylabris; species Mylabris phalerata. The sequence goes on along the minus strand of JAJEOX010000047.1, from coordinate 113,716 downwards.
GAAAAAGATTACGATACTAGATGGCTTTTAGCTAAGGCACGCAAATTAGGCAATTGTCGATGTAAGCTAGAAAGTGATTCAAAATTAGTATAAAGCAACAATAAACTGCGATGCGTAATGGATTGTTTGACAGCACTATATAGGTGTCCAAAATCACTCTCACTAAAATCAGTTTGCAAGTTGTATAGATTGGTGATGATTTGTTGTAAATGCGTTCGCTTGTCGGAAGCAGCAACTCTATTTTCTACCTTTTTGAAAACGTAAGCATCCAAACGCGATCGTTTTTTTTCAACACAACATTCGCAATAGCAAGTGTAGAATTGATGGCGTAGTTGAGCATGCTCATTCCTTCAAAAAGGCATTTGCATTAAGCGACCTTTATCAATAATTGCATAGACCGTTTCTGTTTTTTCTTCGAGATTGACCATTAAATCGTTTTTCTTGGCTGTTGCTTTCCAGTTAATAGTTCGAATATCATCCCCTGAAACATATTCTTTGATTTGCTCAAATTCTGTAGTGTTTCCAATTTTGCGTAGTTTTTTAAATCCAAAAGCATATTTGTTCTTGGCAAAAGCAATTAAATCGTATTTTCTCATTTGAATAAAAGAGGGATAACACGGTAGCATTTGACCTGCTGAAAAAATATAGCGCTTGGAGACCAACTGTAGGGAGAACGCGCATATATGTTTTGCCAAAGTGATATTCCCCTCTAAACTTAGGTGATAAGGTATAGGTTAAGCGTTTGGTTTGCCCAGGTTGTACTTGTTCTTCAAGGAGAAAGTCTCGATCTTGAAATTGAAAAGGAATCTCGTCAATGATTGCGCAGTGAATTGTAAAAGAATAGTGATTCGATACTTGGATGTCAATGGGATTGTCATCTCCATTGGATAATTTCTCAGGTAAAAAACAGTTGAGCAATTACCTTGTTTTTTCCTCGAAATAGAACCATATAATCGGTTAAAAGAAGAATAAACCCCACGGCTACAAGTCCCATGTTATGAAATATAAAACAGGGAATAGAAAAGATAGGATAAACAGAACAAAGATGATACCGAATCCGTAGTAAACACGTGGAAGTAAAAAAAGATGTTTCTTTATACGCTTCTTTTATCTTGGAATATCGATGGTTTCTACAATTTGTTGAATGATATCTTTGGCTGTAACTCCTTCCATTTCGCGTTCTGGTGCTACAATCACGCGGTGTGTTTAAAACAGGATAGGCTGCTTCTTTAATGTCCTCTGGTGTAAACAAAATCGCGATTGTTCAAAGCGGCATAACCTTTTGCTGCATTTAGAATAGCAATAGAGGCACGTGGAGAAGCTCCTAGGTATAACATCGGATTTGTACGCGTTTGGTGCACAATTTTAGCGATGTATTCCATTACTTTTTCCTCTACAACAATTTGTTTGGACTAGCTGTTGAAAAGCGATAATTTCTTCTGGTGATACAACCTTCTCAATTTGGGTTACTTTTTGATGACCTAAAAAGGCGTGTTCTTTAACTAAAATATTGATTTCTTCCTCCCAATTTGGATATTCTACTTCAATTTTGAATAAGAAACGAATCCATTTGTGCCTCTGGCAAACGGTAGGTTCCCTCTTGTTCAATTGGATTTTGTGTTGCAATCACTAAGAAAGGTTGATCCATTTTAAACTGGAGGTTATCAATGGTAATTTGTCTTTCTTCCATTACTTCAAATAAAGCCGCTTGTGTATAGCTGGTGCGCGATTGATTTCGTCAATCAGAACTAAATTGGAAATATAGGTCCCTTCTTGAAGTCAAAGGCAGAGGTTTGCATATTGAATACCGAAGTTCCCAAAATATCAGAAGGCATCAAAACCGGAGTGACTTGAATGCGACTATAGGTCGTATCGATGGTTTGAGCTAAAACCTTTGCTGTTAATGTTTTGGCTACACCTGGTACTCCTTCTAAAAGAATGTGCCCATTAGCTAGTAGCTACAAGTAAACGGTCAATCGTTTTGTGTTGTCCAACGATGACTTTGCTTATTTCGCGTTTGATGGCTGTGACTTTTTCCGTCAACGGTCCTAAATCTAAACGCGATTCAAATGCTAAATTGTCCGGTTGTGGTGTGATAGGTTCTGTTGTATGTTCCATAGTATGCTAGTCTAATATTTTTTTGGTTGCTTGATGTAATCGAACTAGATCTTTTTGTGTTGCCAAAAAGCTAGTCTGTTTGAACTCATTGACTAGGTTGACAAAAGCAAGGATATCTGCTCTGTTTTTGTTGGTTTTCAATTGATAATGATGCACAAATTTTTCATCCAATATCGTGGTATCAATATAATATATTCGCCTGATTTTCTCTAAAGAGTAAATGATGCTTTTCTGTATTAAATCATTGTAATCTTTGGATTGAATATACAAGTTTGAAACGGTTTTGGTAAATTCTACGGTTTGTGTTTTTAACCGGAGAAATAATAGGGATAATACGCTGTCTTCGCTTGGCTGTAAACAAAGTAAAGACAAGTAGCCCCAACAAGAAGAAATACACGCCCATTTTAAGGCAACATTGCCAAAGATAAAGCGCAACAAAGAGCTACTTTCTTCGGGTTTGTACCTAAGGATTTGACATAAAGATAATGATTTTGACTCTCAGGTAAATAAGAGAATACACTTTCAACATATAAGTGGTTATTGCTTTCTAGTAAATAGAAATTGGTAAAGATAATGGGCGAGGTGCCTAAAATTAATTGACCTTTTCCTTGTTTTACCGTACTAAATCTATTTGTTTCGTTGCTCCATTAACTGTTTTTGTATCCTAAAACGTCAACATTGCTCTTTGTGCAGGTCTAGAATTTGTAAATTGACATTATAGTAGTCATTTTTGATTCGAAACTTTTGCTTCGTTAGGTGTTCATTCGTAAGTTCTAAAACAGTATTCGGTTCCGTGTTATTATGTCATTGTATGCTGTTTCTTCTTTAGAAAGTCCCAAAGGCTTCTAAAAAGGCGATATTAGGGTTGGTATAGAGAACAAGTGCTGTATTTCCTGCTTCTATATACGCTTTGAGATAATCTGCCGTATATTGATCTAAATCAATCCCCTCGGAGCCAATGACAATTAATGTACTAGGTGAAAGCGTTGTCATAGTCCTCATATTCTAAAAACTCGTAAATAGAAGAGTTAAAACGCGGTCAAAAAATCGGTTTGTAGTAAGGCATCAATTTCTTGGTCAAGAATGTATAAACCATAGGGGTTTTTGTCCGTATTGTTAAAGGATTCATTCCAATTAACTGGCTTCTGCTTTCCATCTTTCATAAATGAAAACAAAGGTGACTAAAACCAATAGGGCAATGCCAAACTTTTTTAAAGAGCTGCTCATCGTTACTTGGTTTTAAGTTTGATATCGAAGAGTTTTTCGCTTTGACGAAATCTTCCGATGTTAGTTCATATTCTCCGTACCAGATGTTGTTATAGAGATAGGAGAGGTAAGTGAATTCTTCTCGCTCCCTTTCTTCCTTTAGTTCATAACTATAATCCGCATTGGTCTTTTCAGGGGCCCAGGTGATTTTTCCTTGTTCTTGTAAACGCTGTATATAACCAAAGGTAATACAAGCGAATAGCCAAACGGTATTGTTGTTGTTCCAAGGCATCCGCAACCAAAAGCTCAAAATTAGTCGTTTTGAAGTCTTCAGTTGTTATATGCTCCAAGGCACTGATTTTTTTTCCTTTCTTTTTGATAATCCCAATAGATATCTTTTTGGATAAACGCTTTCACCAAGTAATAGACTACAAGTCCAAAAATAAGAAAAGCCTAGCACACGCAAAATGACCACATAATAGTGATTGTTGAGTTCCGTTCCAACCTTTTGAACGAAATTGCGGTAATACCAAGCTCGAATGGCTTGTTTGATTCGCTGAAATAAGCCTTCTTTTTTCTCTACTTTTACATAGGTGAATTCTTGTTTTCCTTTGTATTTATCTTTGTATTTCGTACTGAATTTCTTGTTGTAGACTTCGCTGCTCTTATCTTGTAAAAGATAAAGCGAATCCGCTGCCACTACCTTTTTAGATATAGTGGCAGGTAAGATTAGGGCTACTTCCGTTGGACAGTCTTCACAGTCCTCTTCTTCTGTCGTTTGCGCTTGTATAGGGCAATACAACAGAAAAGCAGTAAAATCGTTACAAAAGAAATCGTCGAACGTTTATTCATTATTTGAACCAATACTGTCAATTTTACTTTTGGTAAAGAAATTTTCTTCTTTTTCTCTTTCAATATAGTAGATAATTCCTTGGTTAATAAACATGATATTTTGAGTTAAAGTAGCCAATAAGATATAGAGAAAATAGGAGCAATACAATCCCCAAGTATGGGCTGAACTAAAAAAATGGTCTTCCATATTTTGTGTGTCAAAAAAAGCACCACCACCAAGAGCAAGTACCTGAATGAGTATTGATGGAATAACGGTAATCAATGAAGTAATGATGTAAAATACAAAGGTATTACCAATAATGGTCCAGTAGTTGTTACGTACGTATTTGAAGGCATTGCCATATGCTGTAAAGAATCCTGTGTTTTTAATCAAGTACTCATAGAGAGCAAGGGTTAAAAACAGAATAAAACGTAGGAATCATTAAGATTAAAATTGGAATTCCAATTAACAAAAATGCCAAAAGAACAGAAATGTAAAATAAGATGATGGCTAAAGGCATCATGATAAAGGTAGTCCCCAAAAAGAAGACGATAATAGCAACCTAATTTTCCTGTGATTTGTTTGCCAATTTGATTGTGATCTGCTGGTTGTGTTACTGTAGCATCTCCTAAGTTTTTCATGTAGAATACGGGATAGGTATAACAGATGATTCCCATGATTAATGCCACAACGAATACACCAATAAGAGCAAGGATACTTACACCTAAATGGTTGTCAAAAACTGTTCTAAAAAAATCTTCATCACTGAAACCTGATGCACGTGATGCTGTTACTGCAGAAGAAATTCCAATATCAGCCAGGAAATAGACGAAAATAAGGACTAAAAACAGGGGAATTCCACACAGTTTTAAAAAGTTTTTGAAATAGTTCTTTCCTTCTAAACGTAAGAAGGTGAAGGTGTCACTAACAAGCGCACTGAAGTCGCGTTTTTGAAATAATAAAAACATAGCAATTGTTTATATATGGTTTAGTTTTTTTACTAATCGTTTAGGATAAAGGAAGAAATAGAAAAAGATCAGGCTAAACGTACTTAAGATGATGGCATAATTAAGTACATCGGGCATTGCTTTTGCATAACGGGTGATATATCCTTCAATGAATTCCTGCTAAAATGGTAAAGGGAATGGTGGCAATAAAAATGGTTAAAGCATCTTTAAAACCAAGTTTAAGTGAATTGACACGAGATAAGGTTTTAGGGAAGAGCAAGCTCGCACCTAAGACGAATCCTGCAAAGGCTTCAATTACCATGGCGGTTATTTCAATCGCACCATGCAACCAAATACCGCGTACACTCTCCATAAATGCATTTTCATGTACGAACAGGTATTGGAAGGTTCCCAACATGATGCCGTTGTAGAAAAGAAAGAGTAGGGTACCCAATCCTGCACTTATTCCAAAGAGAAAGAAACGCAAACCACGTATAGGTTATTGGCTGTAATTCCAATAAAACTACCCAATTACTTCCCGATTGGTAAACCGCCATAGCATCATCGTTTTTGATGTTGGTGATGGTGGAGTTGACATAGGAATCGCCGAGTACATTTCGTTGTAAAACTAGGGTCATAATGGGTTGAGATAACGCCAATTGCAACGAATAGTACAAAGGACAACTAAGGTGAAGTTTAATTTGCGTCGGTGTTGATATACTGCTAAGGGAACATCGTATAAAAAGAAGCGTTTAATTCTATTTTCATCAATTCGTTTTGTTTTGTATATTTTTTGGTAAGTTTGTATCGCCAAAACTGTTTAAATATTGTGTAATTTTACTATTGGGATAAAAAGTTTTGGCATATGCTAAATCGTTCATGATCTGCATATACATGGATGCAAGATAGTCTGGTTTTTGCGTTTGCAAGGAATAGAGGGCCTTTTCATTAGGAAAGCCAGTGTTCTTTATTTTTTTTAATAAACGCGACTTCTCTCATGCTGTGATTGATTAAAAGTATATTTATGGCTAAATTAACATTAAATACAACACAAAACATAGAAATTGATTTTAAAGCTGCTTCGATAGGAGAGCGCATTTTGGCATTCATTACTGGATATGATCTTTAAAATTCTCTATTTTATTGTATTTTATTTTATAGACCAAACCTTTCATCTTTATCAATATGTACCTGATGATATGTGGTCAATCCAAGGATATTGGATTTTGGTATCTATTCCTGCTATTTTTTATACTGTTATTTTTGAGATTTTAATGCAAGGATATACACCAGGGAAGAAAATACTGGGCATCAAAGTGATTAAGATTGACGGATACCAGGCCTCTATAGTTGATTATTTTGTGCGGTGGATATTTAGGAGTCATCGATCTTTTTATTGGTAATGGACTTGTTGCAGTAGTCAGCATTTTATGTACATCAAAAAGCCAGCGGTTGGGCGATTTCTTTGCTGGAACCACGGTCATTAGTACAAAAACAAGGATGAGTTTATCCACTACGATTTTTCAAGAAGTAGAGCAGGAGTATAGTCCTTTACTTCCTCAAGTTATTCGCTTATCTGATGCGGATATTGGTGTAGTCAAAGAGATTTATCTGAGATTCATCCAAAGCAGAGATTATTCCTTAATCAAGGCATTGGCCAATAAACTAGAGTCTGAGTTGAGTATAGACAAAGGGCAATTGGCGTTAAATAACCAAGAATTTGTTAGAATTAGTCTTAAAGGGACTATAGTCATTTTACAGGTAAAGAGTAATATATTTTTTTAAATGTTTAGTTTTTTTGAGATTTTAGATTTGCTTGGAACATTGGCATTTGCAATTTCCGGAGCATTGGCGGGGCGTGAGCGTAAGCTAGATTTGTTTGGTATGGTTATCTTGGCATTTGCCACAGCGGTGGGTGGTGGTACCATACGGGATATGATGATTGGAATTACCCTGTATTTTGGTTAACCGACTTAAGTTACTTTTATGTAACCTTTTTAGGTGTTTTTTCTTTCGTTGGTGTTTTATAAGCGCTTTACGATTTTTACGCTATTCCTTGTTCTTGTTTGATACCATTGGTATCGCTGTGTTTACTTTAATTGGAATTGCCAAAGGGATGTCCGTAGGCTTGCATCTGTATTTTGTATTGCTTTAGGTACAATCACCGCTTGCTTTGGAGGGGTGATTCGCGATATTTTAGCTAATCAAATCCCTATTATTTTTAAAAAGGAGATTTATGCTACCGCCTGTATCTTTGGAGGATGTGTGTACTACTTATTGGGACCATTATAACGTCAATAAGGAAGTGATTTACCTTACAACAGCAGGAAGTATTATAATCCTTCGTTTATTTGCTGTTCGCTATAAATGGAGCTTGCCTTTTGCACAAGAGGTAGGAAAGGGATGATTTGTTTTCATTAGCGAGGTGTTTGAGATGGTGCGAACTGAGATTGTGAGTTAGTTACGGTAGCATCAAATTGCTACTTCAACTCTTTTTCTTACCCAAACCACAGAAAAAAATAATGTCACCATTTACAAGAATAAAAAAAGATCTTCCTAGGAAGATCTTTTTTTATTCTTGTAATGTATTTTTTTCATGTGTTTCAAAGTGATCCGGAATCAGGATGACAATCCCCTTCTGTAAAAGAAGGTTGTTGGGATAGGAAATCTGTTCACCATCTTTTGTCACTAACAACAGATAAAAGGCTTTGATGTCAACAATTCGCCCTTCGGTTGGGAAATCTTTATCTTGGATGCGGATAATATCTCCAATACGGAAGGGAAAAGAGAAGAAAAGCAAGATCCCCGCTGTGATGTTACTCAATAAAGACCACTGCGCAAACATGGCTACGCCAATTACTGTAAATACAGAGGTTAAGGTCAATAATACATTGTCTTTTTCAACGCCCCATATCGTAAAGATAATAACGAACAATAAGACAAGTAACAGCAAGTTAAACAAGCGAATAACGACAGCTTCCCGGCCTTCTTTCATCTCGGATTTCTTAGAAAAAGAGTGAATGATGCTTGTTGTTATCTTTCTAGATATTAAAAAGATAACAATGGCAATTGCTGTAATTATAGCTTTAAATAAATATCCTTCAGGCATGTTTTATGCTTTAATAAACTGTATTAATTCTTCCATAAGTTCTGTGGTTGGTAAACCCACAATATTGGTGTAGGATCCGTTAATACGTTCAATTCCTACTAAACCAATCCACTCTTGAATACCATAAGCCCCAGCTTTGTCATAGGGTTGATACTGATCAATGTAATATTCAATGTGCTCAAGGCTTAATGGCTTGAAGTGTACTTCTGTTACTACGTGAAAAACATGCTCTTTTTGTGTTGTTTTCAGGCAAATAGAAGTAATGACCTCATGCATCTTTCCCGATAAGCGCTGAAGCATTGCAATAGCTTCTGGTCTATCTTCAGGTTTTCCTAGTGATTGACCTTCACTCCACACGGTAGTATCACTGGTGATTAGAATCTCTTTGTCATGCGTTAATGCGATAGCATCTGCTTTTAATTTAGCGATAAAATCCGTAATAGCTGTACCTTGTAGTTCAGGAGGATAATTTTCTTCTATATCTGATGCTCGAACCACAAAAGTTAAACCTAAATCAGTCAAAAATTGTTTGCGTCTGGGAGAGTTAGATCCCAGTACAAGGGCATAGTCATTTAGTACTTGATAGGGCATAGTGGATCGATTAATCGTATTTAGCATCAAAGTGTTGGAACCATTTTTGTTGGGTTTTCATCACTTGTTCAATAACTTCACGTACAGCGCCTTCACCGCCATTTTTATGCGAGATATAACGAGAGATACGCTTAATTTCAGGTGAAGCATCTTGAGGAGCCGTAGGAAGGGCTACGAGTTGCATCACGTGATAATCTGGAATATCATCCCCATATATAAAATTTCTTCCGGCTGTAGGTTGTGGTCTGCACAATACTTTTTGAAAATCTCCACTTTGTTGGAAACACCCAAATAGATGTCTTTCACACCTAAATTGCTTAATCTTGTTTTTACACCTTCGTTACTTCCGCCAGAGATGATACACACACGATAACCATTCTCTAAAGCAGCTTTTACAGCATAACCATCTTTGATGCTCATGATTCTCAATAAATCTCCATTGTTTGTAACGTGAACTTTTCCGTCTGTTAAGACTCCATCTACATCAAATATGAATGTAGTGATATCGTTCATGATTTCTTTAAAGTGTTTAGACATTATCTATTTTGTATTGATTTTGTAATAAGTTGATAGATTTCTTTTTTAGTTGGATCTGTCAACATCTCTAGATGTTGATTGATGGTGTTTTGATCCCCTCTCGATGCAGGCCCAGTTTGTGCCTCAAAGGAGAGAGATGCATGATTTTATGGGCGGTTTCCAAAATCAACGGCTTAAGAATCTCAAAAGGAACTTTGTATTCTTTACAAATGTCTTCTCCCATCGTAAACATGTGATTAGAGAAGTTATTGACAAATACTGCGGCTAAGTGAATGGCTTTTCTTTGTTCGGATGAGATTTTATAAACGCGTTCTGAAAAGCTAACGGCTATTTTTTCAAGCAGTTGAAAATCTTCTTGGTGATTCGCTTCAATGCAAAAAGGAATAGAGGAGAAGTCCAATTCTTTGTCCTTCGAAAACGATTGTAATAGATACATCACTCCTTTGCGTTCTTGCTGTATGGCAGACATCGGGATAGTCCCTGACGTATGGACAACAAATTGGTTGGGGATTTGAATTTGGCTTGAAACTTCCTCAATGGAAATATCACTAACAGCAATAATAAAAATATCAGCGGGTTTTAACGCTTTTATGTCATTGACCACCCTGTTTTCAGGTACTAAATCAGTAACTGAATTCGTATTTCTTGCGTATATTTGTTGTAATGTCAACTGATCACTTTCTAGGATGTTTCCTATCAGGTGGTGCGCAACTTTTCCCGAACCTAAAATTGTTATTGTAACCATAAGGTAAAGATACTGATTTTAACGGTAAAGCGGGGAGGAAATCAAAAGAAATAATAGTATGAGTAAAGATATAGAACACCTTAAAGATATTCAATTGTTGGTCAATACGTTTTACGGTAGAGTACAACAAGATGACTTGATTGGTCCCATATTTAATGAGCGTTTTAGCAGGTAAATGGGACTATCATTTAGAGAAGATGTATGCATTCTGGCAGACTGTTTTGCTAGAGGAACATACGTATTCAGGAAGGCCTTTTCCGCCTCACGCAAAATTACCCGTTCATCAAGAGCATTTTGAGCGTTGGAAGGATATTTTTAACCGTACAGTAGATGAGCTATTTGAAGGTAAAATTGCAGATGAGGCCAAATGGCGTGCGGAACGCATGGCAGCGATGTTTCTGAGTAAGATTGAGTATTTTAGAGGTAATGTTTGATTGGGAAAGGGGTGTGATGGGTTAGGAGTTATGGGGTAAGGGTTATGGTTAGGAGTGATGTAAAATTTAATCGTGACAAATGAAAATTTGCCCCTAGGTTTGATCAATCAGAAAATAAAAAAACTTTGATGTAAAATAAGATAAATAGGGATGAGTTCAATACTCATCCCTTTTTTGTTATTCTTTGGATTGTGAGGTTTGTGAAGTCGTAGGTCGCTTTTTTGCTTTTTGTGAATTAGAAAAATTTGCTGCTCTCCCTTTTATCTCACTACGTTTACATTTGTTTTGGTGTTCGATGAATATATCTCACCTATTTCATATTGGTTTTGGTGTTCGATGAATCTTCACTGCGTTGCTATTTTCACTGCGTTTCGATTTCATCATCTCACCATCTCACCCTCACCATCTATCTCACCTATTTTATATTTGTTTTGGTGTTCGATGAATCTTCACTGCGTTCCGATTTTCACTGCGTTTCGATTTCACCACCTCACCATCTCACCACCTCACCACCTCACCACCTCACCATCTCACCCTCTCATCATCTAACCATCTCACCCTCTCACCCTCTCACCCTCTTACCACCTCACCCTCTCATCTTTTACCTATTTTTTCTTTCCGTTGTTAAACTTAATGTATCCCAGTGGGTTTTTAGGTTTATCTGATTTACTAAATGGTTTTTTACCTGCAGATCCTGCGGCTTTAGGTTTGTTGCCAAAAAGCTTTTGGTTCAGCTGGTCGACTCGGTCTTTACCTTTTTGACCATATTTTCCTTGTTCTTTTGTAAAACCTCCATTGGGTTTTTAGGTTCTTCTTTTGTCCCTCGAAGATAAATTACCAATCCATTTAAGAAGTTTCTCAAGATTTGATCACCACATTCCATGTATTTTGGGTGGTCGACATTTCGAAAGAAATTACCTAGTTCTCCTTTAGAAATCCTAAAATCAACTAGTTCAAGAATTTTCTACTATTTGTTCGTCTCTTAATTGTAAAGCAACTCTCGAGTTTCTTTAACATATCGTTATTAGTCATGGGCGATAGTTATAATTTATCTTTTAATATTTGTATTTTCATCTCGTAATTGGGCAGCTAGCATAAAATTGAGATCCATGGCTGCTTTTTCCATTTCCTTTCGCTTACTGTTAATCAGTTTTTGTATTTCCTCTTTGGTGTGATATTTCACTTGCTCTTCTGCAACTTTCTTCACTTGTTCCGTCATGAGTTCGTCATAGGTTGGCTTAATGAGGTCGTTGCTAATCTTTTTATTTAATCCTTTCGGTGTAATATTATGCTGGTTATTATAGGCGATTTGTTTACTGCGTCTATAATTGGTCTCATCTATCGTTTTTTGCATACTGGCTGTAATCTTATCCGCATACATAATTGCTTTCCCGTTGACGTTCCTTGCGGCTCTACCTACAGTTTGCGTCAAAGAGCGATGGCTGCGTAAGAAGCCTTCTTTATTCAGCATCTAAAATTGCTACAAGAGATACTTCTGGTAAATCTAAACCTTCTCGAAGTAAATTCACTCCAATCAGTACATCAAAGAGTCCTTTTCTCAAGTCTTGCATAATTTCGAATGCGTCTCTAGGGTATCTACTTCAGAATGGACATAACGACAACGAACACCCATGCGAGTAAAGTATTTGGCTAATTCTTCTGCCATACGCTTAGTTAAAGTGGTTACGAGGGTTCGTTCATCTTTATCTACGCGTTGCTGAATCTCTTCAATTAAGTCGTCAATCTGATTTTCAGTAGGTCGTATTTCAATAATTGGATCCAATAAACCTGTTGGACGAATCAATTGTTCTACAATTACCCCTTCACTTTTCTGAAGCTCATAATCAGCAGGTGTTGCAGAAACGTAAATGACTTGATTTTGCATGGCCTCAAATTCCTCAAACTTTAAAGGGCGGTTATCTAGGGCTGCAGGTAATCGAAAGCCGTATTCAACTAAATTTTCTTTTCTTGAACGGTCTCCACCATACATGGCGTGAACCTGAGAGATGGTCACGTGACTTTCATCAACAACCATCAGGTAATCATCTGGGAAATAGTCCAATAAACAGAAAGGACGTGTTCCTGGTTCTCTACCATCTAAGTAGCGAGAATAGTTTTCGATTCCAGAACAGTATCCCAATTCTTTCATCATTTCTAGATCGAAATTTGTTCGCTCCTCTAAGCGTTTTCGCTTCTAGATGCTTGCCAATTTCTTTGAAATAAGTAACTTGTTTTTCCAAATCTTGTTGTATTTCCCAAATGGCATTGTTTAATACATCTGGAGAGGTTACAAACATATTGGCTGGATAGATATTCAGGCGTGTAAATTTCTCAATAACTTGAGCAGTTGTTACATCAAATACTTCAATGGCTTCAATTTTCATCTCCAAAGAAGTGAATGCGGTAAGGATTGTCTGCATAACTAGGGAATACTTCAATGGTATCTCCTTTGATTCTAAAGTAACCGGGTGTAAAATCTGCCTCTGTACGTGCGTATAAACTTTGCACCAATCGGTGTAGTAATTGGGTACGGCTAATTTGTTGGTCTATTTCGATGGAAAATAACGTTCTTTTGGAACTCAACAGGGTTTCCAATACCGTATAAACAAGAAACAGAAGCAACAACTAAAACATCTCGACGACCCGATAGCAGGGTAGAGGTGGTGCTTAAGCGTAGCTTTTCAAGTTCTTCATTGATGGATAGATCTTTCTCGATGTATTGTCCAGTAACGGGAATGAATGCTTCCGGTTGATAGTAGTCGTAATAAGAAACGAAATACTCTACAGCATTGTTGGGGAAGAAACTTTTAAATTCCGAATACACTGTGCAGCCAACGTCTTATTGTGTGCTAAAACTAAGGTTTGGTTTTTGTACTTCTTGAATTACGTTGGCAACACTAAATGTCTTACCAGATCCCGTAACCCCCACAAGTGTTTGATATTTCTGATTGTCCAAAATACTTTGGGCTAATTGGCTAATCGCTTCCGGTTGATCACCAGTGGGACTATAATCAGATTGTAAATCAAATTTCATAACTACTTATTTAAATGCAAAGGTACGCATTTAAACAAAAAAAGCACAAGCATAACGCTTGTGCTTTTTAGTATAATTAATTGTACTAATTAGTTTTACTTTGAAAATTGCTCTTCTAGCAACGTTTTTAGCTTGTGTTGAATCGATACCATTACCTTTAGCAGTAATTTTACCTGCAGGAACTCCAGCTTTAACTAAAAGGTTTTTCACAGCGTCTGCACGTCTGTGTGATAATTTTTGGTTATAGTCTTTGTTTCCTGTTGAGTCCGCATATCCACCAACTTCTAAAGAAGCAGAAGGGTTTTGTTTTTCATGTAAGAAACGATGAAGTTAATACCTTCTAATGTAGTAGGCTCAGCTTTATCGAAATCAAGTTAACAGCTACATAACCTTTGTTGATTAATTCTTTAACCAAAGCAGCGTCATCAGCGTTCATTGTTTCGTTATTTCCGTATTTTTCTTGGAAATAAGCCTCAATGTTATCAGCGATACCATTGTTGTTTTTATCAATGTTTCTTCCTCTAGAATCAACTAAAGCTCCAGCTGGTGTGTTAGGCTCTAAGTCTAAGTAATCAGCTACTCCGTCGTTGTCTGAATCAACTAACATAGATTCGATTTGATCTAATCTGTTAGTTAAAGAATTGATTTCATTTTTAGGTTTGAGATTCTTCAGAATACAGTCAGATGTTGACCATGTTTACCTAAATAGATAGAGATACCCATTGAAGCATTAAACATTGTTCCTTGGAATACAGAACGGTGGTGTTGCAGAAGCACCATCCCAGTTTCTGTCTTGTTGTGTATTTTGAATTACAGTAAAGTCAGCATTTAAAGCTACTCTAGAGTGTAATTTAACTTGTCCTGTTAAACCAGCCATTAAGGTGACCCATTTTTGTCAGAACTAGTAAAGTTGTCTCCGTTTTAACCAAGAGTAACCTCCACCCGCGTGAACTTGTAATCCTAAAGTGTTTGTCAGTTTTCAAAGTTTAAAACTCTACCTAAGTTTACTACTCCTTCTAAACTTGTTCTGTAGTAATCACTTTGAGCTTTTAAATTACTGTTTGTCCAGTTATCAATTTTGTCATAACCAAATGAAGCTTTAACTCCAATTTTGTTGTTGATGCTATATCTAACACCACCATCTAAATGTAAGTTTTTGAAAGTCTCAGCAGAATATCCTGAGCTTAATGTTCTTGCTGGTTTTGCAAAACCTGCATTTAAATCAACTGACCACTTATTATATGGCTTGTCTTGCGCATTAGCACAGATACCTACCGTAAGTGCTAATAAAGATAATGTGATTTTTTTCATAATTTAATTTTTACTTTCACTTGTGTGCTATCGTAATAGCTACTATTGTTTCGTTTACTTGGCAAATATACTATAAAGTTTTTAAATATGCATTTTTTACAAGAAAAAATACAATTTTTTAAAGAATAACTGAATTATATAAAATCAGTGAGGGTTCCCTTTATTTTGTATAAATGTTGTTTTTTTTAGCGATGTGTTTGAAAAAAATATAAAGTTTCTTTCTTTATTAACTAATTTGGTTTTTTATTTTTTTTCTCTACTACAAAGGTGCCAAATTGGATTATTGAGGCTATACATGCTAAAAATAGTGTTTTGTTCGACCATTTTAACTCATTTTTTATCAAAATAGCGATAACGATATAAGCAATAAATAATACTCCATGTGCCATACCTACTTTTTGTACCATATAAGGATTGTCCCATATGTATTTTAATGGCATTGCAATAAACAATAACATAAGGAAGAAACTCCTTCTAGAAAAGCTATAATCCTAAATAGATTAACCATAATTTTTGAGTCATTTAATTTAAAGAGGCTAAAATAGGGTTAATCATTAATAATTCAAATATTTGGAATCGGATTAATGCTAAATTACTCATAAAAAAGAGGGTGTCCCAAAAGGTCACCCTCTTTTGTATTTTATAAAACGGGGCCTTTTCTGTTTGATTAAAGATTCTTGCAAATTAAAACGAATTTTAGACGTATAATTTGTCATTTTTTCGTTTATCAGTCTCTTTTTTAGGATAAAAATTGTTTTTTAGAGTGATTTACCTCTATTGTTAGTAAGTTTTCTTAGATTATGTGCAAGAGCCATCAGTCCAAATTCAATTTCGACCATTTCTAATCCTCTTAGAGTAAACCTAGTAAATTTGTTGGTGCTTTTAAGTTGACCAAAAACAGCTTCACTTCTACATGGTCTTTTACTTCTATGATATTTTCCTCGTTCAGAGTTGAGTAATTCTCTAATATGTTGTTTAATTTGAACCAATCTATGATTCATAGAACTGTTCTGTTTTCTGCTGCTTTATTGCATTGCTTTTTTAACGAGCATTTTAAGCAGTTAGAAGCTTGGTATAGATGTATTTTTGATGCAAAACCAGTGGTGGTGTATTTAGTACTACTTCCTATCTTGGTTAGTTTTTTCTCCATTTGGACATAAGATGTAATCAAACAATTTATTGTAGTAAAGATTGTGTTGTAGAAAAGAATTGTTCTTCCAGACTCTTTTCTGTTCCATATGAAAATAATTAAATTTTACATAGGGCGTTATTTCTCTTTCAAGTAAATACAGATAATTTTCTTCACTGCCATATCCAGCATCTGCTACAACTTCTTTACTTTGTTGAGCATACATTTGTTCAAACGTTTCTAAGTGATTGATTAGTGTGGTGGTATCTGTTGATGTTTGTGCAATAGTATAGTGAGTAATAAATTGATTTTCAGTACTTATTTGAGTATTGTATGCAGGTTTAAGTTGCCCATTTTTCATATGGTCTTCTTTCATTCGCATAAAAGTAGCATCTGTATCTGTTTTACTATAACTATTTCGAGTGCCTAAAGTTTCTAGTTGTTGTTCGTATTTTTCCAAGCGAGGTAAATACTCTTCTTTTAACTGTTGGAGCTGTTTAGCTGTAGGTTTGGGTAAATCTGCTCTATGTTTATTTAACTGAGTCACTTTTTCTTTGAGCTCTAAACTATCAATACTTTTACAACAGTGTTCTTTTGTTAATTCACTTTGATCTTGTTTTAATTTGACTCTCTATTTCGGTGAGAACATCTTGAATTTTTGCTTCTAACTTAGCCTTGTTTTTCTCCACAGAACCACGCCATACAAAGGTGTATCGGTTAGAACTAGATTCTATTTTTGTTCCATCAATATATTGAACTTGTAAACTAACACATTGCAATTCTTGTAACAAACGAACCACATCTGCAAAAAGTTGATGAATTTGACCTTTCAATCGCTTACCTCGAAAATAATTAATCGTGCGATGATCTGGCAAGCTATGACCTGATAACCACATAAAATAAATGTTCTCTGTCAAAGCCCGTTCAATCTTACGCGATGAATAAATATTATTGAAATAGGCGTAGAATAAGACTTTAATCATCATACGAGGATGGTAACTAGTGGTGCCACCTCCCTTGTACTGACTCAGGATAGAACTAATATCTAACTCATCAACTACAGCATTGATAAGACGAACAGGATGGTCTAAAGGAATTTTAGAAAAAATATCTTCAGGAAATAGACTCGGCGATTTTAAACTTTCAGATTTGAACATTATATTTGTCTCTCTTATTGTTTGGGTGCACCTTGAAGATAATTATTTTTGAGGACAAACAATGAAAAAAACCCCGCCTTTTTAGACGGGGTTTTGTTTTTTAGGCTTTTTGGACAGCCTCTTTCACTATGCTAAGAACTTAGCATTATATTCTTTCAAATCAACGATGTTGTGTTTTGTTTGTTGGATCTTTAAAAAGAGACAATAGATACTGTAAGCTCTCAATGTCATTAACTGTAGGAGTAACTACTTCCGCTACAGATTCCCCTTCTTCTTCAATTGGTTCATCGTTTGGAATTGCAATGAAAAAACCATTGTTGTTCTCAATGTGTTCATACGTAAGTCTAATCGCTTTTACTAAAGTTGGAACCTCTTCTAGTAAAGCGTATTCTCTTAATTTCTTAAGGTTTGGAACTATTTGATCCACTACAAGACCGTTAGTAACTAAATCAGATTGTATTAACTTAATTAGTTTAATTGCGTTTGCGTTTTCCACAGTATTAAATTTTGGGTATTATTAATTGTAGCACAAAAATAAGCTT
The DNA here is from genome assembly GCA_020740385.1 of Mylabris phalerata. Classification (NCBI taxonomy): domain Eukaryota; kingdom Metazoa; phylum Arthropoda; class Insecta; order Coleoptera; family Meloidae; genus Mylabris; species Mylabris phalerata. The sequence goes on along the minus strand of JAJEOX010000047.1, from coordinate 96,024 downwards.
TTTAATAGTTTAGCAAATAAAAAAGTGGATTTAATTTTCAATTGTTTCTTCTTTTTACTTTAATCCCCTTTCTTTCACAAGCATACCCCGTCTCTTTTTTCTTATAAGGACCTAAAGGGCAATTGATTTGTCTATTCCTGTCTTTTTTAGCTCGGCAAACCGGTACCTAGCATTGGACAAAGGTTTTTGTGAGTGGTGAATCTAATTGCATTGAATTATTTTTCTAAAGAAGATGTTATTTTATTGCGATTAATTTAAAACGACTTTTTTCTCTTTTATTCGTGTTTTTTTCAAGGTATTGTACAAAATAGCTAAGGGTTTTACCTGAAAAATCAAAATAAGGGCTTTATTTGTTTGTTAGTTAAACGTATTGTTTTTGTTTTAATTATGTGTAATATTTTTATTTTTTTACATTTTAGAAATTAATTGAATCTGTTTTTTGTTAAATGAGAGTGTTTATTTTTGTTTTTTGTTAATGCGTAGTTAAAGCGTGTTTCAATAAATTACCTTGACCATGTTAAATAGGATTTGATACAGGAATTAACATACCAAAAGTTAAATTTGTTTAATGAATTACGCAAGAAAATGAAATAAAATGAGGAGTAAAATGATAATTCATTAAATATTAACAAAATGTAGTTGTTGCTTCAAAGCGTGACGAAAAGAAGAATAAAGTGGATACATAAATACAAATCAATGGCTTGAAAAGTACTTTTTTGGATGCTTGCACGCTTACAAAGGGAAGAAATAAAAGCTTTAGAAAAGCACATTGGTTTTTTAAATAATATTAGATCATGAAGTTGTACGATTGGAATGCAAATGTTCAAATGGAGCGTTTTTTCTTTATGTTTTTTATCTGTTTTTCATTTTTACTCATGGTGAATTATTACTATGCCATGATAGCCCATAAAACAGTTTACATTGTGAATTTTTTTGCGATTATATTTAGTATCAAAACTGTTTTGTATTATGGCAGATGTAGCTGATCGCCTATTGAAGAAGCAAAATTGTACAGTTGATGAGTATGGGAATTTTTATTTTGATTCTCAGTTTTTTACCAGTTTCTCTGTGGATTATCGTTACTGTAAATAACTTTTTTGCATTGGTATATTTTATCTTTTTACACTTTCATCGTAAGAAAAGTAAACAGAGATATAGGTTTATCAGGTCCTATGTTAGTCTGGTACACTTGTTTTATATTATTTATCTCATTACGCTTAATTTACAAGTGCTGTTGTTTAATAAAAGCGAAATACCAGTTGTGCTATTGCTGAGTTATCTTCAAGTTGGGCTTCAGATTATTTTGTTGATTATCTCCTTGACCAGCTATCTTTTTTATAGTAGAATTTTGCGATTGAGAAAGATCCATGCTTTTTTTGGGGTTGCTGATCGTACGCTGAAGGTAGGAAAGAAACAAAAAAACAAGCTGATTCTTCAAAAAGAGATGACTGTTTCCCATCAGGTTAGCTATAAATATCAAGAAGTGATGGAACAGATACTGGATTTTTTTGAAACAAGCGATGTGTATTTGAAACATGATTTTACCTTAGAACTATTAGGACAGTGTATCTCAAATACCAATCTTCAGGTGATTAGCTTCGTAATTAACATCATCATTTAAATTCTACGTTCTATAAACTTGTAGCATATCATAGAATTCTATATGCGTTGAAATTGCTTGCAGAACGAAGCGATTGGACCGTGTTAGCTATAGCGGAAAGTGTAGGTTTTAAATCAATTAATACTTTTAATAAGTATTTCAAGGATTTTAACGGGATTAACTCCTGTAGAGTATCGAGTTATTTTAGATAGAAAAAGAGGGTAAGGATGTTTTGGATTTTGATTATTTTTTTAGGTTATTTTTGTTTGTGTTTAGACACGAATGTAAGATATAAGGGGGGAAGAAAAATGTTAGGGATGTGTTGTGGTATTTTGGTGTTGAATGTTATCTTGTATGGATTTGAACTCTTTTACCCCGATAGACCTTGTATTCAATTGAGTATTGCGTTTTTTTTTTCTTCAAGGATTTGGTTTAGTACAACTGCTTAAGATTAGTCGATGGAACCGTTATTTACATATAATTCCCTTTGTTTTATTTAGTCTTTTATACTTATTGACTGCGGTATTTGATTGGACGTTAGTCGCTTTATATACGCTGAATCGAGAAGGAGTAGTATTGATTGGAATACTGTCTTTTTGCTATGCTAATTATGGGTATTGGTGTTTAATTAAGGGAAAATTCTATAAAACTTTACGACAGTTTACGGCATTTTTACGTTACGACGTTATATTGTACTGCTATTGTATTTTTAATCATTTATTTCTATAAAGAATCTTTTTTTTGAGTACATCCGATTTTTATTTCTATTGTTCAATGGTTGTCTATTTGTAGGGGCCTTCTTTTATGAAGTAAGCTTGTTGTTTTACACGAAGAAGAAAAGGAGAGATTCAAATGATATAAAGCAATTACCGAGTATGGATCAACGATTATTTGAAAAAATAGTCTTGGATGTATCTGGATTAAAAACACAGCAGATTGATTTAGGTAATCATCATGTCTTCAATCAGATTGCTGTTGCCAATTTTCCCGTAGTACAGGAAGTTTTAACAGCCGAACCAATTAAAACAGTTGATATTCGGGGAATCATAAGTACACAGTTAATTGATACTCGGTTGTTTCTAAGCCCAACACTCACATTAGATCAGTTGGCTGATATCCTTCAATTGCCCAAAAGTGATTTAACGGGTTTTTTCAAGGAATCACAGGCGTTAACTTTTAAGCAATACATCAATCGATTGAAGGTAGAATATGCGATTTTACTAATTCGAGAACGAGAAGAAAGCTATACAGTTGAAGAATTGAGCTTGCTTTGTGGTTTTAATACGCGTTTGTCTTTTTATCGAGCATTCGTCGATGTTTATGGTTTTGCACCATCCGAAATTTTGGCCTAAGTATTGCCTTGAAAATTGCGGAGGGAGTGTATCTGTTTTTGTGTGTTTACAGGTGCATCAAGAGGGAAAAAACAAAAGAAACAAGCAAGTAAAAACGAAAAAATATTCAAGTAGCCGAATAATTTTTTCACTATCCTGCTGTAGGATATAAAACCAACAGCGCCTACCTAAAACGAGGGGGTTGCCTTAGCTAAGGCAACCCCAAATTTTAAAAAGTGGTTTAGGTTATTCAGTATCTAATCGAAGGAAATTTCCTTCTCTATCGAAGTGAAGTTCAATTTCTTGTCTCCCTTTTTTCAATTCTACTTCAAATCCATTTCTTTTTTTCTCGATTCCAGTGAAGTTGAAATCACTGTAATTCGTTTGGATATAAGTGATTAGTGGAGTAGGAAGTAGGGCAGAAGGAATTGTTTTTCCTTGTTTGCTTTCTATTTCGGTCCAATCTCCTTGTTGGTTGAACTCAATCTTAAATCCATCCTGGGTATACACTTTATATGTTGTTTCTTTTGCCTCTGTTTCTTGTTTAATCAATACAACTTCAGAAGCTGCAAAATGTGTTTTTAGCAAGGATTGAACAGTTGCAGGTAATGCTGCATAATCAATTAGTTGCTCCTCTTCATCTAAATCAGTATCTATACCAATAAAGCCCTGTGCCGCGTTGAAAAATCAACTCCAACTCATTATTCAATGTCACTTCATACCCTTTGCGATCGCGATCAATTTTCAATGATGTGATTGCTTTTATAATGTTCCGCTACATACGCTTGGATAAGTGGAACTTCTTGGGCTAGGAAGTCAGCAGGAATAGCTGAACGATCTTCTGTTTCAATTTCGGTCCAATTTCCATTTTGATCGAAATCTATTTCAATCTTATTGTTTAATCTTAACTTATAATAAGAACCGTAATAATTTGGTTTTGTTACCTTATTAGCTTGTATTACCGCAGCATTTGGAAATATACCTGCTATAAAATTGTTGGGTATTGGCAGGTAACTGCTCTAATGTTACTTGTTCTACTTCAACAGCATTGGAATCGTCACTACTACAAGCAGTGAAACTCAAATTCAGGGCTGCAAATAAAGCGATAGCGATTATTTTCTTGTTCATTTTTTTTATCTTAATTAGTTGTCAATTCTTTTAAATGCTCCTGATTTAGCAAACTCTAGTTCAAGTCCATTGTCCAGTTTTACCTCAAATAATCTAGTTTCTTTTTCTATTTTGACAATGTGAGCATCTGGATAATTGGTTTTCACATAGGTTACAATCGGTTCTAAAATGAAAACTAGTAGGCAGTGGATTTTTGTTGCCATCTACTTCATCCCATTCCCCTCCTTTGTCAAATTCTATTTCAATGCGATCGGCAAAGGTTACTTTATAGGATACAGATAAAAAATCAGCATCTTTCTCTATAGTTTGTATGGTTTTACCGTTGAAATGCGTATCCATAAAAGCAAGTGCTTTTTTAGGAAGTTCATTTTTTGTGATAATAACGTCTTTGGCTTGTACAGGTTGGCTCATAACTAAAGCAAATACACTGATAATTCCTAAAAATAATGTTCTTACTGTTTTCATAACGGTTTCTATTTTTAAATTTATAGTACAAACGTACATAGAGAATCTGGAATGAATTGGGAATCCAAAAAGAAAGCAGGGTATTTTGGGTTTTTTAAAAAAAGGATTGTGTTGGCTGTGTCTTTTTTGTTATGTTGCTGTAATACAGGTTTGTATGCTAATTTTTTATTAAGATTGAAGTGTGGGTTGAGTCGGCTTTAATTATTTTTTGTACCTTGTAAGATATTAGGAAGAGCCAATTTGAGAAGACAATTTTTTTAAATCAATAGGATAGAGTACAAGTTTTATCAGATAAAAATTTTAAATCAAAAATAGAAAAGATGAAGAAAGGAATCGGATTAATTTTAGGATTATTTACGTTGGTTGCTTGTAACAATACACCCAAAAGTACAACTAATAGCGAGGAAGAGCTATCCAAAGAAGTACAACAAGTAGGAGGGGATAAAGATGACCACGGCTGTCTTGTAGGTGCTGGAGAAACGTGGAGTACGTTGAAGCAAACGTGCTTGCGTTTGTTTGAAGTTGGTGTACGCTTAGACCCAATATCTACAGAACAAAGTGCAGTTATCAGTGCTTTTGTTGTGTATAATGACGATCAATCTAAATTGGAATTGTTTGTGCCAGAGGAAGAGAAGACCAGCTTTATTTTAGATCGAAAAGAAGAAAATATTTACGCAGATGATACGTACAAGTTTGACGCTAAAGAAGGTGTACTTTACATCCAGGGCGAAAAACAGTACGCAAAATAAAAACCAAGTTTGCCGTAACTGGCTGTACTCAATTTTATGTAATGTTAAGTAGAACACACCTCAAAAAACAAGGTTTATGGGGTGTGTTTTTTGGTTTACAGATTACGGTTGATAGTTTACGGTTGACAGTTAACAGCTTACAAAAAAACAAACCTCACAAAGCACAAACTGGAGAAGGGAAAAGGGAAATGGGAGAGAAGTAAATTTTCGATTAAAGAGGATTTGCAAAAAAGCCTCACGAAGAGCAAACCTCACCGCCTCACAAAGCACAAAACCTCACAAAGAGCAAAGCACAAAGCACAACCCTCATAAAGCACAACCCTCACAAAGCACAGTTGAATAACGGATGCGACCCTTCCTTCGTCAGGGTGACATACAGAGCGGAGCAACTGATTAGAGTATTGCTTTTTTGTTGTTTTGCAACAATCCTCTTTAATCGATAAGATCTGCGATTTCACAAAGCACAAACTGGAGAAGGGAAAATGGAAATGGGAGAAAAGTAAATTTTCGATCAAAAGAGAGTTTCTGCTTTAATTGATAAATCTTACAATTTCACAAAAAGCAAAAAAGCGACCTACGATTTCACAAAGCACAAACTGGAGAAGGGAAAAGGGAAATGAGAGAGAAGTAAATTTTCGATTAAAGAGGATTTGCAAAAAAGCCTCACGAAGAGCAAACCTCACCGCCTCTTCCTCTCACCGCCTCACAAAGAGCGAAGCCTCCCTACCAACTAACCGTAAAGCAATGCATACCGTTGTATTCGTAGCGAATAGACAAGGCGTCTGTAACCCTAACAATTGTCTGTACAAGGGATAATCCCAACCCCGTAGATTCTTCATTGGTGGTGCTTCTATAAAAGCGATTGTAAATCAGTTTTTCATCTAAAGGAGCCTTTGATGCACTTGTATTGCTGATTGAAAAGGAATTAGCTGATACGTCAATGATTACCTTTCCCTGTGGGATATTATGAGCGATGGCATTTTTTAATAGGTTTTGCACCAAAGTAATGGCTAGCCCTTTATCCATAGAAACTGGATTGGAAGGAGCAATTTTCATGTATGATGACCTCCACGTCTTTATAAGCAAATATATCCTCCCAGTCTTCCACAAGATCGTTGACGATTTGATTGAAGCGGATTCTTGCACTTGAACAAACTGCTTGTTCTCAATTTTTGCAAGCATTTAAAAGGGATTTATTCAGTTTAATTAATCGCGTTAAACTTTGGTGGATGGATTGAATTTGATTGATTTGATTTTCGTTTAATTCTTCTGCTTCTACTAATAATTCAAGTTTGTTATTGATAATAGCTAGAGGAGTTTGTGATTCGTGAGCGGCATTGGAAACAAACGTTTTTTTGTTGTTCTACCATATCTTCAATGCGGCCAATCATCTTGTTGATTTCACTTTGTAAATCTGTAAATTCTTTAATAGGGGTTTTTGTATCTGCGGTGAGAATTTTCTGCCCTAGGGTATAGGTTTTGAGGTTATTGAGTAGGCGATAAAACGGACTCCAAACAGCACGGCGTAAAATGACGTGATTGATAAGGTAAATACTTGCTAACAAAGCGAGATATAAGATAAAAACCGCCAAGCCAAAGTCGCGCAATAAATCATCTGCCTCAATAGTAGAAGTGCGAATCTCCAGCTTGTAAGGATCCCCTTTTTGATCGACGAAAGTCGTGGTTAACATGCGAACAGGTTCATCATTTATCATCTGAATCCATGTAAATCATCTCCGTAGTGAATACATTTTTTCGAGAGTATTCTCCCGGGGCTAAAGGAGTAATGCGAAAAACCATTGGTGCCAAAAGGCAAGAAGCTTTCCACTTGGGATTGGTATACGCTTTTTTGATGATTTCAGTTTTTGCTATTTTTCAATCCATCGTCAATATTATCATATACCTCATCTGTCATGAAGGCATAGAAAATAACAACCCAAGCGGTTAAAACCACAATGATTCCCACCGATAAATAGCCCAACATATAATGATGTAGTTTCATCTTATTCTTGTACAAGTTTATACCCCATGCCATACACCGATTGTATATTCACCTCTGCGTGGTGTGTTTTTAATTTTTTTCGAAGATTCTTAACTTGAGAATACACAAAATCGTAGCTGTCTGCCTCATCCATATTGTCACCCCATATTTGCTCTACAAGCGAAGATTTGGTCACTAGTCGATTGGCATTCACCACAAAATAGTACAACAATTCAAACTCTTTATGATTCAACGTTATAGGGGTATTATTCACCAATACTGTGCGTTCATCTGCAAAGATCTCTACGTTATTCCATTTAATGCTCTGAAAGCCTTGCTGATTTTTTCGTCGTAAAACAGATTTTATACGGGCGAGTAATTCTGATAAATGAAAAGGCTTCGTCAGGTAATCATCTGCACCGAGCTCTAATCCCAATACTTTGTCGTCAATGGAGTCTTTGGCTGAAATAATAATAACAGAATCATCCTTCCCCATGCGCTTAATTTCTCTTAGTAAATCAATTCCATTGCCATCGGGAAGCATGATATCCAATAGGATACAATCGTAATCGTATCCAATAAGTTTTTCTATTCCCGTTTTATAGTTTTCTGCTGCTTCAACCACATAGTGTTCTTTTGCTAAAGACTCTTTTATAATGGAACGCAGTTCTTTTTCATCTTCAATCACTAAAATCTTCATGGCTCTTTTGGATTTTTCTTCTTGTAAATTTACCTAAAATAATAGATATAGTAAAATCATCAGGTAGGCTTTATCATGTAGTGGAGGAGATGGGAATAAAATAACAACCTAATTTATCTGCTTTTGTTAAGCTAGAATTTGTGCACGATGATGTTTAAAATGCTGCACATAATCTTCTATTAAATAGGCGAGTGTTTGATTATTGCATAATCGATGCCCTAGATTACGGGTGTGTATGGTGCGAAATAGAAATACTAATTTGTCTGTTTAGGCTTTGCCATAGCGATAGCAGTTGATTGGAGTTCCGTTTCTTGATAATTTGCACTTGTACAATACTCCACCTGCTCATAAAAAAGCTGTGGGTTTTCTTGAAATTGCGCTTTAATAAAACGCAGGTAATTAACTGTGGCACTATCTATTAAGTGACCTATGATTTCTTTTTTACTCCATTTTTCTTCCGATAATTTATATTGGAAGATCTTCCAAGGGAATGGCTAAGACCTCCGTCGGAAATTGCTCTAAAAGGTGTTCAAATTCAAGAATCGCGTTCTTCATTGGTTTATTATTTGTTTGTTTTTATTTGTTTTGAGTAGAGAATGAATCAATAAGAAGCTAAGGTCATCCTCTCTTCTTATTGAGCGTTGTGTAAATTTGCAACCAATTGGTTGGCTTGTTTAGCTTCTTCTAGGTTTATTTCATACTGAAGTCCATCGGCTAGTTTTTGTTGTTGAGTTAAAAAGAACTGCATCATGGTAAATAAGGCTTTCCAATTATTCGCAACATCCGAATCACTGTAAGTTTGTAAGAGCGTATGATATTCTTCAGTGGTAAGGTATCGGTTCATAAATTTTCCTGCTTTACCCAAAGCGACTTCAAAATTGGTTTGCAGACCAATATTCCATGCTATCATTTCCATAAAAACAGGACGAACTACTGTTTCCATCATGTCTTTGGCATAAGTGATTTCCCCTCTTTTCAATCCTTTGGCTACATTGACAATACACCACCAAAATTCATTACTCACTTCGGAGAATTGGCGCTGTGTCGGTCGTTGAACAAGGTAATCCTGGTCTGATGTGGCTGCAATCGCAGTGAATAGCCTGTCTTTATCTAGCCAAACCACAGTCAAACTATCCGCTTGGTAGGCTTGATGCAGCTTTTCTTTTGGAAATAAGCTTAAGTCAATGCGATACCCCTCTTCAAAATAGGTGAGAAAACCAAAGGAAACAGGGGGATTATTGGGATCGCTGCCCAATTCCATCTCATCGGGTCTTTGTTGCAGTATCGGTGTTCCTAAAGCTAAAAACCAACTGCGATCATCCAAGAAGGAAGACAAATCTTCTACAACAAATACAAGATCAAAATCTTGATATACATCAGGCGTTACGTTAGGATTGGCCCTTGAACCATTTAATAGCACCGCACGTATTCTGGTATCGTTGGATGCTAAGTCGAGGATTTGATTTTGAATTTGCACTAGATTAAACATACGGTTATTGGATGTATTGGAATGTAAAGTTACAAGGTTTTTTTGGTTTTTGAGAAGTTTGTGCTTTGTAGGATGGTGAGACGAAGAGCAAAGCACAAACCTCACAAAGCACAAACACTCACCCTCTCATCGTCTCACCGCCCTACAAAAAACAAACCTCACAAAGCACAATACTCACCCTCACAAAGCACAATACTCACCCTCACATCGTCTCACCGCCCTACAAAAAACAAACCTCACGAAGAGCAGAGTACAACCCTCACAAAACACACAAACCCCCTTGCTGTGATTTATCCGATTTTTTACTCCAACTTGTGCAACGGCCTTTGCTATAGAGTCTTCTTACTTTTGAAGTAATTAAAAAACAAGGTAAAGATGAAAGTAGAAGACCTATTAGGAAAGTCAGACAAACCAATTTTATTGCAATTTTTTGCTGAATGGTGTGGACCCTGTAAAAATGTTATCGCGCATGATTGATGAATCATTGGATGCAGTAACAGAAAAAGTTGAATTACAGCGTATTGATGTGGATCACGACCCTCAATTGGCTGCTGAGTTTTTTTGTTCGTGCGGTACCTACAATGGTATTAATCGACCAACAAGGAGAAATCTTATGGAAACATACAGGTGTAATGCCTGTGCCTGATATTTTTAAAACAAGTAGCTCAATAAAGTAAAGATGATGATATGACTTCAAGACGAGATTTTTTTACTCAAGAGTAGCTTGTTTACTTCAGGTTTATTATTGTCCGATGCTTTGTGGTCATTTACTCCCTTAGCCCCCGATCAGCGCGATACCTTTTTTGATGTTGTCATTGTAGGGGGGAGTTTTTCGGGCTTATCAGCAGCTTTGGCCTTGGGACGTTCCAATCGCAAGGTATTGATTTTGGATACACAGAACCCCTGCAATAAAATGGTGAAGCATGCACATAATTTATTGGCGCAAGATGGTAAGTCCCCAGTCATGATTGCCCATCAGGCGAAAGAAGATGTGGTGCGTTATGACACTGTTCATTATGACGTGGATGAAGTAACGGACGTTTAAAAAGAAAGAAGACGGTAGTTTCACCGTACAAAGTAAAGAAGGGAAAACCTTTCGCGCCAAGTATGTTCTATTTGCAACAGGATTAACGGATATTATGCCTGATATTCTGGGTTTTGAGGCTTGTTGGGGAATTTCTATTGCGCATTGTCCTTATTGCCATGGTTATGAAGTCCAGAACAAAAAAAACGCTGATTTTAGGTAATGGAGATTTCGCCTTTCACTATGCTATTTTAGTCCATAATCTCACTTCAGATTTGCAAATTGTAACCAAGGGAAAGCTAGTTTTACGCCCAAACAACTGCAAGCATTGACCAAGAATAAGATTGGAATAATTGAAGAAGAAATAGTGGAGTTAAACCCATAATCAAGGACAGGTTACTCGTGTTGTATTAAAAACTGGCCAGGTTGTAGCTGCTGAAGTGATTTATGCTAGACCCGATGCGAAAACAACATTGTGAAATCCCCATTCATTTAGGATGTACCTTAACACCACAAGGTTTACTTCAAGTGAATGCAAATCAAGAAACAAGTGTTTCTGGTATTTATGCCTGTGGTGATATGAGTAGTTTTAGATCCTTAGCGACTGCTATAGCAACTGGATCCCAAGCAGGAGCCGCGATTAATATGCAGCTGTGTTTGGATTATTTTTACTAAACCACCATCAACTAATCGCAATTTTTTTTGTTATTTTTGAGGAGCAGCAAGTAAAAGAATCTCTTTCACTTGCTGCTATTGTTTCTACCTTTTAAATCGATAGGCATAATTGAATTAGTCTTGAATTGGGCCTACAGGCTGTACTACAACTCGGTATAAGATTTGTTTCAAGAAGCAGCTGGTGAAAATGGGAAGATGTACTATCCACAATAAGCTGCTTATTCATTTGAAGAATTGAATTACGTCCTAGAAGAGGAGTATATAAGGGGGGGACAAAGCGCATGATTAATCAAGAAATATCATAAACAAATAAATCTATGGAATTTAGTGTTTTAAAAGAACAAGCTTTAGCTTATGCGAAGCACAGAGAGATTAATAATTTTATTTACTTGTGGTTCAGTGGCTGCTGCAATCTTAACAGGAGAAGGTAAGGTATATGTTGGCATTAGTATTGATACCGCTTGCTCTATGGGATTTTGTGCTGAGCATGGGGCTGTGGCTGAGATGCTCAAGCACCAAGAAGTAAAAATTGAAAAAGTAATTGCCGTAACAGATTCGGGAACCATTGTACCCCCTTGTGGGCGTTGTCGTGAATTGATGAGTCAGCTCAACACAAGAAAACAACCTCACACAAGTAATGATTAATGAAGATACTATTGTAACGTTGGAATCACTATTACCGGCAGATTGGAAACCTCATGTGGTAAAGCATTGGTAAAAAAATAAGGATCTGGGGTATCTTCGGTTGGCTTCGCTTGGAATATTGTTGCTTTCAGTAGAAACGGAATAATTTTAGCTGATAGTAGATTATAAACTAAAAGAAAAGAAGAAAATAGAGGAATGCGAAAAGAGAAGTCGTATCTTTATAAGATATCCATTTAAATACTTGTTGTAATGCATACCCAAAAATCAAATACGATGCGATTTTCAGATCGCGTAGCCGATTACGTTCGTTATAGACCAACTTATCCAGTAGAGATGATTGACCGATTGGAAAAGGAGGTTGGCTTCACTTCTCAATTTTGTTGTTGCAGATATTGGCAGTGGAACAGGGTTTTCATCTCAGCGTTTTTATTGAAGCAGATGCTATTGTTTATGGGGTGGAACCCAATAAAGAAATGAGAGAAGCCAGTCAGGTGTTCTTCCAAGGCGCTAAGAACTTTAAAGCACTGGAGGGAACTGCAGAGCAAACCAACTTGGCTACGCAATCTATTGATTTGATTTTTTGTGGACAAGCGTATCATTGGTTTGATTTCGAGCAGACACAAATAGAATTTAACCGAATCTTGAAAACCACAGGAGTTGTTGTACTTGCTTGGAATGAACGCAGTAAACTTGATCCACTGCAACAAGATTATGAACAGTTAATGCTTGATTTAATTCCAGAGTATAGGAAAGTCACCCATCGAAATATTGATCTCGAAAATATTCGTTCGTTTTTAGCTCCGCGTATTTTGCAAACAGAGATGTTGTATAACCAACAAGTTTTTGACCTAGGAAGAACTAAAAGGGACGATTGAAGTCATCCTCTTATGCTCCGAAAGAAGGAGATGCAAATTACGAGCAAGTTATGCAGGCAATAACGGAACTTTTTGCTAAATATCAGGAAGATGGAAAAGTAATATTTCGATATGATACCTTGTTGTATATAGGGAAAGGGTGAGGTGGTGAGATTGGTGAGGCGATGAGATTGGTGAGAAGGTGTGGTGGTGAGATTGGTGAGAAGGTGAGAAGGTGAGAAGGTGAGAAGGTGAGAGGGTGAGACATAAAAAACAAAATCTTGGTATATAATTTGATTGGGTCAAAGACTTTTAACCTCAATATATTCCATGTATACGTATTACTTTGAAAAATTAACCGTTTGGCAAAACGCTAGAAATGCAACGAAAGATATTTATTTACTTACAAGGAAATTTCCTTCTGAAGAAAAATTTGGTTTAGTTTCTCAATTAAGACGAGCTATGGCAAGTGTTACAGCAAATATTGCGGAAGGGATGTCTAGATTATCGACTAAAGAGAAAAAAAACGGATGTTAAACATCTCATATTCCTCTGCCATCGAAGTAATTAATTTTTTAATACTATGCTTGGATTTAAATTTAATTACAGAAGAAGAATATCTTGATCTAAGAGAAAAATTAGAATGTATCACAAATCAACTTCACGGTTTACAAAAAAAACATGAAGGAATAGTTTTTTAGTCTCATTATCTTATAAAATTTCTAGATTATAACAAGAAAGGGGGTAGGTTTTTTAAATTAAAACCTAACCCTAATTTTATTTTTAGGAATTTGCAGACTTTAAGAGATAGTGCTGAGATAGTGCCTATTTCACTTTCACATCGTCTCACCACCTCACCTTCTCACTTTCTCACCACCACACCTTCTCACCAATCTCACCGCCTCACCACCTCACCACCACACCAATCTCACCACCTCATCATCTCACCACTTACTATTCCCCCTCCAGTTGTCGAACGCGTTTAATACTCCCCACTAATACCGCGCAGAAGCACAAGGCAATACCACCAGCTACATAGACATTCTGAACCCCAAATTGATCGGCTAATTCTGCGGTAAATAAGAGTCCTATGATAGCAGGTATTTGGCAAATACTACCAATTAAACCAAAGATTCTACCTAAGTATTGCGATTCGAATTGCGTTTGAATCAAGGCTGTAATTGAACCTTCATAAAGTGGAACTGCAATACCTTGAAAAACGGTCAGTACGGCATATACAATAAACAAATACGGGGCGAGTGAACCACACACCAAAGGGCAAGTCCAAGAATAATATACCCACGATGGCCAGCGATATTTTTCTAAAACGTTGATTGAGGACGGCGAGTAAACCACCACCTAATAAACAATCCAACCCCAAATAATATTTCTACCAAACTCCACTTGATAAGGCGTTCCTTTATAATAGTTTAAGGTAACCAGAGGTGTAACAGCTATAACGGGAAAGATGAAGAATCGCGCGATAATTTCAGAAAATAGCAACCAAGACATGGGCTTATTTTTTAGAATTACGCGACCGCCTTCTATCATATCTTTATAGACGGTTGCTGTAGTTTCCTTTCCTTTTTTAGTTTTAGGAAAGGAAACAAATAACAACATGATACAAGCAATAAAAGCCCCTACTACGTCTAGTAGCATGACGAGGGTCATGTTGTAGTGCAAAAGTAAGAAAGCTCCCAATGCTGGGCCGCTAATGAACGAAATGGATTGTATGACTTCATTAACACCCGCCACGCGGACCAATTGGTCTTTTGGTGCGAGCATAGGTACCGTTGACTTCATCGCTGGAGAATGGAAGGCACCTCCAATTGAACGAAGTGCCAAGAGTAGATATATTGGACCAAAGTTCGAGTAGATTCAAATAAAAAAGCAAAGCAATTAGCGCAGAAACAAATAGCTACAAAACTATCTGAAGCAATCATGGTTATTTTTTTGTTCCAACGATCTACAAATACTCCGGCAAAATGGGCCTAAAAGAATTTGGGTAATAATCCTGCAATCGTAGCATAAGCTAGTACTTTAGCGGATCCTGTTTCCATTCCAATCCAAAGCACAAGAGCAAATTGGGCAATTGAACTCGTTAAGATGGAAAAGGTTTGCCCTGTCCAAATTAAAATAAATTTCTGTTTCCAATGCTGTACATCATAAACCTGCGTCATGGTAAAACTTTTTTTTTTGCAAGAATAGAAGTTTATCCTAGAGCTGCGTTACCATTTGGTAATTTCGGTTATTTATTCAAAATTTTTTCTGCGTAGTCGACTTAAGGATTGGGGAGTTAAGCCCAAGAAAGAGGCGATGTATTTTTGAGGAACAAGTTGAAAAAGTTCAGGGTCATTTTCTAAGATCGAGAGATAGCGTTTCTTTTGCCAATTGATGGGATAGATCAACCGAGATTGCGTGTGACGTCGAAATAGAATTTTTCAATCAAGATGCGAATTAAGTTGGAGATGGCATGAGAAGTTAAACAAAGTTCATCTAAGTCCTTTTTATCCATGCAATAGGCTTCGCTTTCTCCAACAGATTCAAGACTGTAATTTGGAGCAATTTCACTGTAAATCACATCGCTATAGCGCTCAAACCACAGCGTGTTTTCATCTCCATCGACTACTTTATAGGCTCTCCAAATGCCTTTGGAAAGAATATAAAAGGTGGATTTGGTGTTGGTATGGTCTAAAATGGTTTCCTTGTTGTCAAATGTAATGTGCTCCATTTTGGAAAGCAAGACCGTTAAAGCTGTTGCATCAATAGTATATTTTTTCAGAGAGATGGGTTAAGAAGTGCTTGCATGGGGGGATATAGTTTACAGTTTACGGTTTGCGGTAAATGTACTCAATTTAGGTAGTTTATGCTTTGAGTTTTTGTAAAATATGATTTTGTTTGTAAGCTAAAATCCTTTGAAAAGTCCACTCCTTTCTCAGTTATATCCATTGTCTCTAGCGGTTTAAATGGCTTCCTTTGTCAAAAAAAGTATGAGTACAATCAATGCAATCGATTTTCCAATTGTGCGTGTATCTATCGCATCAACAAAAAGGAAAAGAACCAAGATCAATATTTTATAGCGTATGAAAATTTACTTCAGCGTGGGGAAAAATTTGTTATGATTAATGAGGTAAGTGCTCCAGATGTGGAGGAGACCAAACAGGATAAAGCGCATATGAAGAAGATGAATCTTTGGATGAAACAAAATAGAGTTAGCGCTTTCTGAAAACGTTTTAGCGATGATTCAAGTGGAATCCGATGCAATTAAACGTCAAGCGGCAATTGATTTTCAACCTATTTTTCAAAAATATTGGGGACATAGGCTGATTGTAGTCGAAACATATGAAGAAGCTTTAGCTTTAGCACAAAAAGAAGTAGAACAAATAAACCAACAAGTAAATAAAGACGTCTAAACAAACTAAACTAAAACCAGTTGTTTTTCATGTTATGAGTCAAACGTTCAGACAAGACTATCTTGTCTGAACGTTTTTTTATATGCTGTATAGAGCAAAATGAAAAAGAGATACCGTATAAACGGCTTATCTACTTTTTGGGGTTTCGAGTATAAATTTCAATTAAAGTGTTTATTTTTGAAGCAGTAAGAAGGAAATTATGTTAGATGTAAATCTTAGAGAATTAGGTGTTAGCGTTTTGCATGCGAATCAAGACAATACGCATGCCATTGATGATGTACTCAATTATCTAGATTCACGTATTGATAGCTATTCCATTTGTATTTTACAAAAAGGAACTATTTCCATTGCGTATGATCAAGAAACCCATGATTTCAAGGAGAACTCCGTATTCATTGTAAGTTCATTTATTCCTTTCACAGCCTATCCACAGTACTCTGAACAATTCGAATTACTGATGCTTACGTTTGCATCCAATATGCCGATTCCTTAGAGTTTAGCAACGAATTTACACAATTAATTACCTATTATTTCGCGAGGAAGTTTTATCCTATCAAGAACTTACCAGAAAACGAATTGGCGCGAATCAAAGAAGTGATTCAGATGATACATACGTACATTCAGCTTGATCCAAGTTATGCTTATCGCCTTGATAGTTTACAAGCGCTATTTAAGGTTTTCTTTTATGAGTTGGTTCGCATGGTTACCAAGTATGCTCAATTGATTGATGAAAAGCCAACAGTAAAGAAAAAACTATTTATGGATTTCTTTTTATTGGTTAAAAAGCACGTGAAGCAAAATAGATCCTTGTCTTTTTACAGCGATCAGCTATTCGTTACTCCCAAATACTTATCTGAAGTAGTCAAGGAGTATTATGATTCCTCGGCTAAAAAACTGATTGAAGATATTGTTATTCACGAAGCAAAATACTTATTAGCCGATCAGACTGTGCCAATCTATGAAATTGCCACAATGTTGAATTTCAATGACCAATCTATGTTTGGTAAGTATTTTAAAAATGCGGTGAATGTATCTCCTAAAGCATATCGCGAAGAGCTTCAAAAAAGGTTAATTGAACCAATATAAAGTCCTTTATCTCTTGTTTTTTAATTAAAAAACAGAAATTTTATACCAAATTAGAGGCAGTTTTCCCCTTCTGGGAACTTCGACTTTGCTTGACCTTTGCTAAAGAATAAATAATCAAGTACTATGCAAAGGAATTTAGTAAGAGGCACTGTTTTAGTTGCCTTATTGTTAACAACAATGAGTTGTGCAAAAAAAAGAATCAAATTTTAGTGCCCCACCGACTGCTATACAAGTAAAGAGTCAAGTAGTCAAGAAAGTCAAGATTGCCAATCCCAAATCATATGCTGCTACTTTAGAGCCAGACCAAATGGCAACGGTAGGATTTGCGGTTCCTGGTACAATAACTGGAGTGTATGTCAAAGAAGGACAAACCGTTAGTGCAGGACAAGTATTGGCTAAGTTGGATGATCAAGCTTATGCCAATACCTATCAGATTGCAGCAGCAAGCTATGATCAGGTGGTGGATTTATATCAGCGTTTACACAAGCTTTATGAGAAGAGAAGTTTACCTGAACGTGATTATTTGGATGTAAAGACCAAATTGGCCCAAGCTCAGGCAAATAAAAACATCAATGCTAAACAGTTGAAAGACGCGAGCTTAACGGCTTCTTTTTCCGGTGTTATTACGATGAAAGCGGCAGAAAAAGGCATGGTGATTGCTCCTGGACAACCTGTATTTACCTTGTCCAATTTAGATGTTGTATTTGCCAGAATCAATGTTCCTGAAAGTGAAATTAACCAATTTAAAAAAGGACAGGTGGCGAGTTTATACCTCCCTTCCTTACAAAAGGAATATCAGGGAATCATTGATTTGGTCAATCCACAAGCCGATCCTGTAACGCGTACGTATCGCGTGAAGGTGCGTCTAGAGAATCCAAACCATGAAATATTAGGAGGAATGTTAGGGGATGTGTGGGTAGCGGATGAGCTACAAGAACAAATTATCATTCCAGCTAATGCTGTTCAGATTGGGGATCATGGAGTTACCTATGTCTATGTATTAGATGGGAGTTCTACAGGTGTAGTACGCAAGAGAGTTCGTGTGGCAGAGGTTCGCGGATCAAGTGAATTAATCATTCAACAGGGCTTAGAGGCAGGAGAGCGCTTGGTGACAACTTCTAGTGCTAAGTTATATGAAGGTGCGGTAGTTGCACAATAAAAGAAAGGATTATGTCAAAAAAAAGAAAGATAAATATAATAGAAGCTGCGATGAAATATCGTCAAGTGACAATAGCACTCGCAGTCATACTCTTGGGATTGGGAATTTATGCAGTAAAGCATATGTCTAGAGCAGAAAACCCTAATATTGAGATGCCCATCGCCATGGTGGTGTCTTTTTATCCCGGAGCAGATGTGTATCAAACGGAACAGCAAATTACAAAGAAGATTGAGCAATACCTGTTTACGTTTGAGGAGATTGACAAAAAGAAAACAACGTCTGAAAACCAAAGCTGGACAAACATTTATCACGGTACGTTTGCGTACTGAAGTAAAAGACAGAAAGCGCTTCTGGGCAAACATTACAACACGGTATGAATACAGAAGTGATGCCCAATTTACCTCAAGGCAGTATTGGACCGATTGTCAACAGTAGTTTTGGAGATGTAACGGCTTTGATTTTATCTCTTTCTTCACCCACGAAAGAGTATAGCGAACTAGAAGGGTATTTAGATCAGGTAGAAGATGAGCTAAAGACCCTTCCAACAGTGGCAAAGATTAATCGTTCGGGGCTTCAACAACCGCAAATTAGCGTAGAGATTAACAATCAAAAGCTATTGGATTACGGCATTACCACCACTCAAATTGTGTCGGTTTTACAAGCGCAGAATTTAACGATGTATTCAGGGGAAGTAAAAATGCCCAACAATACGATTCCTATTTTTACAACCAGTGAGATTGGAAATCAACGCGATATTGAAAACCTGATGGTATATACCAATCCCAATGGAGAAGTAGTTCGCCTGCAAGATGTGGCCAAAATTGAGCGTTCTTATACGGATCGTACGTCCTTTATCCGCATGGGAGAAGATAAAGTATTGATGCTCGCTATAGAGATGCAAAGCGGAAATAATATCGTTGAATTTGGCGCATTAATCGATCAAAAATTAGCAGAAATAGGGAAGCGATTACCCCAAGACGTTAAAATAGATACGATTGTGAGTCAACCTGATGCTGTTGATTTGAGTGTTTCTCACTTCATGACAGAGTTTGTTATGGCTATTGGTGCGTGTGTATTAGTTGTCGTGTTATTGTTGCCGTTCCGTGTGGCTGCTGTTGCTTCTATCGCTGCTCCGATTTCATTTATTATTACGTTCGGAATCATGAGCTTGTTTGGTATTGAATTGCATCAAGTATCCTTAGCTGCTTTGGTGATTGTATTGGGTATGGTCATTGATAATGCGATTGTCATTGTGGATAATTACGTCGAAAAACTCGATGAAGGGATTGATCCTTGGACAGCTGCTTGGCAATCGGCTAGACAGTTAACGGTTCCTGTGCTTTCTGCTACTACGGCTATTATTTGTGCTTTTGCACCGATTCCTTTTTTTATGGATGGAATTGCAAGAGACTTCTTAATGGCTTTGCCTATAACGATTGCCATTGCGCTGATTTCTTCTCTTTTCGTTTCTTTCTTTATTACACCTTTAACGTGTTATGTGTTCATTAAAAAAGGATTACACAGCCCAGAGGAAACAGGAAGCAAAAAGAAGAAAAAGAACCTCTTGGATTACTTACAGCATTATTTTAATAAGGGAATTGCTTGGGCATTTCGACATCCAAAATACACCTATGTGATTGCCATTGGTTCTGTTGTTTTAGCATTGGGAATTGCTTCTCAAGTAGAACAGGAGTTTTATCCGTTGAGTGAAACCAAACAGTTCAATGTGGAATTATGGTTGCCAACGGGAACTTCTTTAGAAGAAACAGATAAAGTAGCCAAAGAAGTAGAAGCTATTTTCCAAAAAGATGAGCGCATAGTAAGTATTGCTAGCTTTATCGGAATGAGTTCTCCGCGTTTTAATGTCACCTATTCGCCAGAAATCCCAAGGGAAAACTATGCGCAGATTTTTATTACGACTCATGATGCAAAAGAAGCGAATCAAGTAGTACAAGAGTATTTACCACAGTTTGATTCCTTTTTAGAAGAGGGATATGTACGCTTACGTCAACTTAGTTTACAAGAAGGTGCGCCTATTTCAATTCGCATTATTGGTGAGGATATCGAAGATCAAAAAAGAGTAGCGGATCAAATTGAACAAATCTTGAAACGCCATAAGGGAACAAATTGGGTACGTACGAGTTATCAAGAGGATTTGTTTTCGTTGAATATCATTCCATTAGAAGATAAAGCTGAACGCTATGGGGTATTGAATTCCTCTATTGTACAAACGGTAGGAACGGGAACGAAAGGAGCGCCAGTTACGCGATTTTATGAAGGAGATAAACCCGTGGATGTACAGTTGCGCTTTGTTGAGGAGAACAGAAAGGACTTAGGGGATATTGCACAGATTTATGTGCCTTCTGTTTTTGGCCATGCCGTCCCGTTGAGTGAAGTCGCACAAGTAGTGCCACAATGGACTCCTGGAGTGATTACGCATCGCAATGGACTTCGCACACTAGAAGTAAATAGTGAAACACAAAAGGGAATAAAGGCGGCCTCTATTATGGCTGATGTAAAAGAGGAAATCGATGCGATTCATCTACCCCATGGAATTAAAATTCAATACGGAGGAGATAAGGAAACATCAGAAGAAAACGGGCCAGCAATGATGAAAGCGTTAGGAGTGAGCTTGGTCTTGATTTTCTTGATTCTGATGATGGAATTCAAAACAATAGGCAAGTCGCTGTTTGTACTGGCCACTTTTCCTTTGAGTTTACTCGGTGCCTTTTTAGGGTTATGGGTAACGGGAAAATCCAATGAGTATGACTGCTTTTATGGGAATTATTAGTTTGATTGGAATTGTTGTGCGTAATGGAATTATCATTGTCGATTATGCGGATGAATTAGTTCGCGATCACGGATATAGTCGCCGTGGAGCAGCATTAGCCGCCGCAAAACGACGCATGCGCCCCATCTTCTTAACCTCTGCAGCCGCAGCCGTAGCTGTACTGCCAATGATTATTGGTAAATCCCCCATGTGGGCTCCTTTGGGAAGTGTACTAGCCTTTGGATTGATTGTATCTATGGTACTGACCTTGTTTGTTGTACCTGTTTTATACTATCGATTTACCAAGTATGTCCCACAATCCGAACAGTAGCGTTCAACATTAAAAAAGAATATCATGAGAGTAAATCATAACTATATCATATTTCTAGGCTTTCTGTTTACATTAACTTCTTTTGCACAAAATTCTAAAGTACTTGAATTAGCAACGTGTAAGCAGTTAGCCCTAGATAATAATAGAAGAATAACCCAAGCAAAACGACAGGTCGATGCGGCAAATCAAGGAGTGAAAGCCGCTAAATTAAGCGCCTATCCCATGTTCGATGCTTCGTTGTCTGGTGCTTATTTAGGCGATCCTTTAGGGGGAGCAATGAATGGCTTGATACCTGAAAAAATGGCCAATGCGATGGTATCAGCAAGTGTACCCTTATATGCAGGTGGTAAGGTAAGAGATGGCGTAAAAGCAAGTAAATCTCAACAACAGATAGCGAGTCAAACAGTTCAAATGAAAGAAAGAGACGTCTTGTTTGAAACAGAGAAAACCTATTATGAGGTAGTCAAATTACAAGAAAAAGCAAAGCTAGCACAAGAGTATATTACCTTGTTAGAAGCATTGGAACAAGATGTTAAAAACAGCTATGAAGTGGGACTAACCTACAAGAATGATTTGCTCAAAGTACAAGTGGCGTTAACGAATGCTAGAGCAGGGTTAACCAAAGTACAAGATGGACAGTATCTCGTACAATTAGCTTTAAAACAACTCATTGGTTTGGATCAAAGAGAAGAAATAACAATAAACGATCACTTGGAACTGATGGAATACACCGCTTTGATTTCAGAGGAGCAACGAGAAAATTCAATCTTAGCTCGTCCAGAAATACAGATTTTGGAAGAGGTGACTCAGTTGGAAAACCTACAAGCAAAGATGCTTAAATCAGCGTATTATCCAACAGTTGCCTTGAGTATGATTGGCGTTTCTGGTTTTGGAGAAGGAATCAATTTCACCAATGGGAAAGATAACTTGACTTCCTACGTCGGATTAGTTCGTATTGAAATTCCTGTATTTGATTGGGGAAAAAGAGGAGCAAAGGCTAAAGAACAGCGTTTAAAAGCATTAGCGGCAGAAGAGGAATTAGAACAAACAAAAGAGCTCTTGTACTTGGAGGTTCGAAATGCAGAAATAGGAGTGAGTCAAGCGAGGGAAGATCTAAAATCTTCTGAACTAGCCTTGGGACAAAGTACAGAAAATAGACGTATTGTTCAAGATCGCTTTGAAGCAGGAACCATTGTTAGTAAAGATGTGTTGGAGGCCAATGCTTTATGGCAAGAAGCTTTTAGTCAGGTGATTGAAGCTAAGATTCTCTATTTGATTCAGGTGGCTAATTTGAATCGCATCTTGTAAGAACGAGGGCGTATTTACGCCTTCCATTAAAAAAGAAAAATTATCTTTTTCATGGATATTTTGGTTTGAGAGAAGAGGCATGACTGAGTGGGTCATGCCTTTTTGTATCTAAGTATTTTGCTGCACTTTTTGACAGGATTAGCTGGGATACCAGCACATTATTCTGTATCTAAACGCATGCGCATGGATTGACTAAAAGGTTGAAAGCCTTCTCTTTCATATAAAGCAATAGCTTGTTGATTGCGATGTAATACGCTAAGTTCAAAATAATCCACTTGGTTTTCGAGGCCCCACTCTTTGACGCGTTGGATTAACATTTTGCCATATCCCTTACCACGCGTGTTAGGATGAACTACTAGATCCATCAAATACACACAGCGCTGTGGTACAAATGCATTGTAAGGGGGACTGTTTTGTAGTTGGGCTATGGCAAATCCTTGTATGGCTCCCTCATCTTCAACGACAAATAAAGCAAAATCATGCTCTCCACGAATGACACTTTCTACAAACGCTTGATCTTGGATGGCTTCTTTCATATAGGCCGGTTCTAATTCTCCCATACCTTTGAATAACAAGGTGTATAAATGTTGAATGGTAGCTAAATCGTTGCTGTGGGCTAGTCTAATCATCAATAAAATCTAAAAAGGTTATCTTTCAAATTTAGGAATTTGATTTGGTATAGCGCTGATTTACATCAACGATTATACAAACTGCATTCATCCAGTAAAAACCAAAGTTAATCAAGTGTTGGTCCTATTATTTGCAGTATTTCTCTTTTTTTCAGAACTTTGATTATGGCTTTATTCATCACATTAGATAATGTTCGAACGCTATATCCTATGGATTCCTCTCCAACCATGGAAGGACTAGTTGTACATCGGCAACATCATCAGGCACATCAGTCTTATACGCGACAAAATCGACTGTTTGACGGTTTGCTATTGGGTTTTATGCTCAAGGGTACCATGAAGTTAAACATCCATTTTTCAACCTATGAAATTAAAGCAGGTGATATAGCAGTAATCCCCCCTCAAATCATGTTAGAAACACTGGCCTTAGATGAAGAGGCAGAGCTAGTAACAATTGGTCTTTCGTTGGATTTTATTATGGAGTTTCCTATATTGCGTGAATGGATCATGAATAACCAAATCCGTTGGCAACCTATAGTTCAACTTAAACCCGAAGAGCAAGAATTACAAGAGGAGTTGTTACAGCTCATTCAACGTTTCTATCACAAAGAACCAAGTGCCAATAAAACAGAAATGCTTCGACATTTAATCTTGGTTCTTATTTATATGCTTGTTGAGGTGTATTCCACAATACCCATAGCAAAAAGTGTAGTTAAAAATCGAACTCATGCTATTATTGATGCCTTTTATGCGTTGTTGATGGAGCATGCTATTGAGCAACGACAGGTCGGATTTTATGCAGAACAATTGCATTTAACTCCTCAATACCTCTCTACATTCTTAAAACAACATACAGGAAAGTCAGTTTCTCAGTGGGTGGATCATCAATTAGTACTTCAAGCGAAAACGCTATTGTCTGCTTCCAATCTGTCCATCAAAGAAATTAGCCATCATTTACACTTTTATAGAAAGCAGTGTGTTTAGCCGTTTTTTTAAACGAATGATAGGTATATCTCCATCCACTTTTCGCGAGCAAAGGGGAGTGGCGCCTTAGGATAGAAAGCAATTTAGCTTACAAATTGTAGTGCAAACCCATGATTGAGTCAAATTCTTTTTTTTCATTGCCCTTTACTTTTGGGGGATGAAAAAAACAGAGAAAAAAGCAGCAGTTGGATTTATATTTATTACACTGCTAATTGACATTACAGGATGGGGCATTATCTTACCTGTGGTACCTAAATTAATTGCAGAATTAACCCATAGTACAATCAATGAAGCAGCACAGTACGGAGGATGGCTCGGTTTTGCTTATGCCATGACGCAATTTTTATTTGCCCCTTTAATTGGTAATCTCAGTGATCAATACGGAAGACGACCTATTCTATTAGTCTCTCTTTTTGGATTTGCCTCAGATTACCTCTTGCTCGCTTTTGCACCTTCAATCAGCTGGTTGTTTGTTGGCCGAGTTTTAGCGGGGGTGACAGGAGCGAGTATTTCAACGGCAACCGCGTATATTGCTGATATATCGACGGATGAAAATAGAACGAAGAATTTTGGGGTAATAGGTGCGGCTTTTGGATTAGGCTTTGTTTTAGGGCCTATATTTGGAGGTATTCTGGGGCATTATGGTGCGCGCATCCCTTTTTATGTTGCGGCTGTTTTGTGTTTGATGAATGGGATGTATGGGTATTTCATTCTACCAGAAAGTTTAGATCAGCACAAACGACGACCTTTTGAATGGAAGAGAGCAAATCCTATTGCTTTGCGTTTTTTTACTTCAACAGCCTAAGATATCCAAGCTCGTGCTTGCCTTAGTTTTGGTGTATATTGGCCTTCATGCGGTACAAAGCAATTGGCATTTTTTTGCCTTTTATCAATTGAATTGGAATGAGCGACTGGTTGGAATCTCATTAGGGGTTCTAGGCTTGTTGTTGGGATTGGTACAAGGGGTGTTGGTCCGTTGGACGGCACCTAAATTAGGAGAACAACGCAGCATCTATATGGGTTTGTTTTTTTATGCCCTTGGCTTGTTGTTATTTGCCTGTACCACCCAAAGTTGGATGATGTTTGTTTTTCTTATTCCCTATGCATTAGGGGGGATTTGTGGTCCTTCATTGCAAGGAGTTATTAGTAAAAGTGTACTTCCTAATGAACAAGGACAATTGCAAGGTGCTTTGACAAGTTTAGTTAGTGCTACTGCAATTATAGGTCCACCTGTAATGACCAACCTCTTTTATTTTAGTACGAAAGAAGATGCTGTTATTCAATTTCCCGGTGCTCCTTTTCTACTGGGCTCACTTTTAATGTTCACTAGTGGAATAATTATTTATCGCGCATTTAGACAAATGAAACGAGAGACGTAGTTTTTGTGTACATTTGAAGCTTGGTTATTTTTTCGGTTTGTTTAAGAAGATAGCCGCAGATGAAAATCCAAAGTAAAATGTACAAATAAAAACAACGATGATGGAAGTAAATATTGAAACAGAATGCCTATTGATTCGCCCGTTATTATCCACTGATGTGGAAGGTATGTTTGATTTGGATTCCAATCCGGAAGTCCATAAGTACCTTGGGAATCATCCTGTACAAAGCAAAGAAGAAATAGTGGAGGTACTTGCATTTATTCAACAACAGTATGTAGATAACGGTATTGGACGTTGGGCAATCATAGATAGAGCCACACAAGATTTTATTGGTTGGACGGGATTCAAGTATATAACAGAAGAGACGAATGGCCATTTGCATTATTACGATTTAGGCTATCGTCTGCGCGAGAAATATTGGGGCAAAGGCCTTGCAACAGAAGCAGCAAGAGCTTGTTTAGCCTATGGATTTAATCAACTTGATTTTCAAGAGGTATTCGCCATGGCAGATTGTGCCAATGACGGTTTCCAATGCGATTCTAACCAAGCTTGGATTTACCCGTATGGAAGCATTTGATTTAGACGGAATTCCACATTTTTGGTATCAACTGGATAAAGCATCCTTCGAAGGGAAAAAAATAAACAGAAAAGAGCGATAATCTTGGGATTATCGCTCTTTTTTTTGCCGTTATCCCTGAAATTAGTCGTAAATTTAGAAGTATTTATATCCAATATTACTTTACTATGATTGATCCAAGTATTTTATTTCAGTATCAGGGTTTTATCAAAGCATTTGACAAGAATGAAACGGTTTTTTCTCAAGGAGAAGAACCGCGATACTATTATCAAATTGTAGAGGGAAAAGTCAAAATGAATAATTACAATGAAGATGGAAAGGAATTCATTCAAGGGTTGTTTGCGGATGGGGAAAGTTTCGGAGAACCGCCGTTATTTTGTGCGGTGAATTATCCTGCAAATGCTGTTACTTTACAACCTACCCGTATTCTCCTCATTAGTAAGTGCGACTTTTTTACCTTGCTAGAAAATGAAAAGAAAAGCTGTTTTGCTATCTTACAAGCCCTTTCTTCTCGTTTGTATTATAAGTCGATTATGGCCCCTGAGATCTCTTCTAATGATTCAGAAAAGCGAATACTAACCCTACTCAACTACATCAAGGATCAAAGCAATGCCAACCAAAAGGAATATCAAGTTGATTTGACCAGACAACAAATTGCTGATATGACTGGATTACGTGTGGAAACAGTCATCCGAACCATCAAAGAGATTGAAGTTAAACAACAAATTCGAATCAAAAAGGGGAAGTTGTTTTTTTAGGGAAAGAGGAAATGGGAAAGAAGAAAGGGGAAAGAAGAAAGGGGGAAGAAGAAAGGGGGAAGAGAGAGAATTCTTCTTTAATCGATAAATATCATCTTCACACCACCACACCCCAAAAAGCACTTCACAAAAAAGCAACCCACAATTTCACACCCAGTATGTCACCCCGACGAAGGAGGGGTCGCATCCGTTACTCAACGATTGTATTAGGTGAGCGCGTGATGCGACCCTTCGTTGCCTCAGGGTGACATACACTAGGGAGAAGAAGAAAGGGGGAAGAGAGAATTCTTCTTTAATCGATAAATATCATCTTCACACCCCCTCATCGCCTCGTAATCTACGCTCTGTATGTCACCCCGACGAAGGAGGGGTCGCATCCGTTACTCAACGACTGTATTAGGTGAGCGCGTGATGCGACCCTTCGTTACCTCAGGGTGACATACACTAGGGAGAAGAAGAAAGGGGGAAGAGAGAATTCTTCTTTAATTGATTAAATATCATCATCACCCCTTCACACCACCACACCCCAAAAAAGCACTTCACAAAAAAACAACACACAATTTCACACCCAGTATGTCACCCCGACGAAGGAGGGGTCGTATCCGTTACTCAACGACTGTATTAGGTGAGCGCGTGATGCGACCCTTCGTTGCCTCAGGGTGACATACACTAGGGAGAAGAAGAAAGGGGGGAAGAGAGAATTCTTCTTTAATTGATTAAATATCATCATCACACCTTCACACCTTCACACCACCACACCCCCAAAAAAGCACCTCACAAAAAAGCCCCCCACAAAAAACCCTTAAAAGTTTTTCTTCTTTCCAGTTACATAAATCAATAGAATAGGAAGTAAGGTCCACAGTGATAAGAGTAGAAAAGAAATAAGACTACCAGCACTGCTACCGAAGAATTTTTTAAATACAGCACCTGTATAGCCCAAGAGAGCAGAAATATCGAGTTTGAGTAGAATGAGAATACGCGATAAGTCGATGGGGTTGAGGATGGTGCCAAGTAAGGAAATATTCTCAAGAGGATAATCGCCAAAAACCAATAAGATACTCAAGAAAATACCATCGTAAATCACGGCTAAAAACAACCATAAGAGGATGGCAAGACCAAATCCTTTGATCTTATTTTCATTTCTCAACCCTAGGTTATAGGCTAGTGCACTAAAGATAAAAGTTAAGAAAGCACCAATACCTAAGAGGGAGAGAAACTCAAAGATAATATCTGATTCAAAGAGACCATAGCACATAAATGGAATCCCTAACCCAATTAATAAACTCATCGATAAAGATAAGGCCACACCGAGGTATTGTCCAATAAAGATGGAGGATCGCTTAATGGGTAGTGCTAATAAAAGCTCTGTAAATTCTTTAGAGTCATAGTAATACATGATTCCAAAAATGGTACTGATGAGCGGAACGAGTACAATAATGATATTCATTAAGGTAATAATGGCTTTTCCAATATCGTGATTTAAAAATAACAAGACGAATCCCAAGAGTAGGTAGAAGCCTAAATAGAAGTAACTCCATCTACTGCGCATTAAGTCGTAACAACTATATTTTAGAATTTTAAGCATATTAATCAATTAAAAGATTAGCAATAGCGTGTTCAAACGTATCTTGTTGGGTGGATTCTTTTAGCTGTTCGATAGTTCCCTTGAAGTATATTTTCCCTTCGAGAATAAAGATAATTTGATCGGATATCTCTTCCACAAAAACTCATGATATGAGAAGTAACAAGAATCGTTTTTCCCTTTTGTTTTTCATTGAGGATGAGTTGCTTCAAGGTAATCATCGCTGCAGGATCAAGTCCCGTTGTGGGTTCGTCTAAAATCAAAATAGGATTGTCGAACATAAACGTCAACAAGAGATTTACCTTTTGTTTGGTCCCTCCAGATAGTTTATTGAGTTTCTTGTTCAGAAAAGGAGAGAGCTTAAACAGGTCAATCAACGGTTGATGATCTTTTCTTTATCCTCTCTTAAATCCTTAATCATCTGAATGAGTTCTAGGACGGTAATGTTATTGGGAAAATTGGCAATTTGAGGTAAATAATCGATGTTTTTTCGATATTCCCATTGATTTGCAATGTTTTGTCCATTAATTTCAATGGTTCCTTGATCAGGATACACCATAGATAAAATACACTTGTTTAGCGTTGTCTTACCACTTCCATTTGGACCCAAAATAGCCAATACCCCTTGGTCAATGGTGAGATCAACCCCTTGAAGAACCTGGTTATCCGCAAATTTCTTATGTAAATTAGTTATCGTTATCATGTTGAATTTGTTTGATGAAAGGTTTGGCATCTACTAGATTATCAGGTGTAAATACAGGAGATACTTTTTCTGAGAAATCAATAATATCCACAAATAGACTACGGAGAAAAATAATCGCTTCAGGTGTCTTGTTGACAATGTAAGAAAAGAGCTTAATTGGACGATAGGGTACATCACCAATACCATCTTTATCTAAATCATACCCGGTGTAATTACTCCAATAATTAGAGTCAAAATTATTCTGGTTGAGTTGCCCTTGATAAAGTAAATCAAAAGAGTTATTTAAAAAATTATTGTGATTTACTATGTTCTGATAATTCGCTCCTCTCGAGTTTAAGGCCCACCCATTGCTGATAAAATCATTGTGGGTATATTGTATGCGATTCGACCCTTCAATAGTAATAGCCGTAGTGTTATTTTGAAACACATTATAGCTGATTTCAGTGTCGTTGACCTCTTTTAATAGCACTCCATAAGCAGCAGATCCCCAATTGTCACTAAATAAATTATGACTCATCTTCATGGATTTAGAAAACATAATCGCTACACCAGCTCCATTGTTGGTATAAGAACAATTTGTGACTACATCATGGTTGGAAAACATAAAGTGCAACCCATAACGAACATTGTTTTTACTTATGTTGTTGTGTATGGTACAATAATTAGAAAACTCTAAGTAGATCCCATCTCTTACTCTTTCCACATAATTGTTTTTAATTTCGATATTGTTGCAGTACCACAGCTGAATCCCATTACCTGAATTAAATTCACTCTTGGCTTTGCCGTAAATTTTGTTGGATACGACTTTACCCTCTTTTGATTTTTCAAGATAAATGCCAAAGAATAAATCTTTAATGGTATTGTTTTCAATGATAAAGTGCTTACTTTCTCGTACTCGAATGGCTGCATAATCTTTGATGTAACTCGTTCCAACATTGATAATCGTAAAATCTTTGATGGTTACATAATCGGCCTGGATGATAAAGATTTCTCCTTTGTTTTCTCCATCAACAATAGCATTTTTACTCAGTAGTGTGAGCGGTTTCGTAATGCGGATGTCGGTTTCTTTATACGTTCCTGCTTCTACAATGATGAGGTCATAATCTTCAGCCAATGCAATAGCCTTTTGTATGGTATTTACCGTTTTTTGTGGGTGAACGGTAATGGTTTTTGGCAATTGTTCCCCATCCTTGTACAAGTAAAATAAGAGCACATGCAATTTTAAGTGTGTTTTTCATAGATGTAAGGGGTTATAGATGCGGTAGATTACGGATGAGACAATTGTTGACGAAGTGTAGCGAAAGTATAGTGATCACCAGTATATTCTTCAATTAGTTTAGTAGCTTGTTCTGGGGCTGTAGTAGCTGATAAAAAGGCCCCCATCGGACTCGGAATATTTTTAGAGATGATGAAATTAGCATCCTCAGCTGGGATTAACACTCCAGGTTGGAGTAAATCGGCAACCAAAAGGTGCTGATATGCGGTGAGGGGTTTATTTTGCTGTTCAATATAGTGCAACATACATTCGATGGCATCGAACTTGTAATTTTTGCCTTTGGTGGTTACCAATTGAGCTGCGTGTTTATTATCTACAATTCCCATTTTACAAAAATCACAATTATCCGTGCCATATTCAATGGGTTGTACTTTTACGGTACAAGAAACAAAAAGTACAAGAAGAAGAAGATAAGCGAATGGTTTCATATTACTTTTTTTTTAGATTTAGTTCCCAGCACAAAAGCCAGGAAGGTGAGTAACAATCCTAGTCCCATGAGGTAAAGCACCGATATGAGGATAAGAATAAGCATCAAAATTTAGTATTTTGCGATGACCAAATAGGGGAGGTTCGTAGGTTAAGGGATTTCCTTGAGCATCAACCATCTTCATGATGGCATGTGGATCTAAATCACTTCCGTAGTCAATTAGCCAAAGGTTAAAATCATACATTCCTGCGATTCCTAAAACAGCCATGAGCAGTAGCCAAGCCAAAAAGAAGGAAGGTTTTGACTTTATTGAAGTATCCTCCAATGCCCAAGGCAATACCGAGGATGGCCATGGAGGCCACGACAATTGGGAAAACGGTAAATTCCCACATCTGTTCTGGTTTAGGAATGGTTTTCATTCCAATATAATGATTCAAAACCGTCAATGTTTTGAAGGTCAAATTCTCCTACACCCTTAATCCCATCAATATAAATATTCATTCCCAAAGGAATTGGATATTGTGGAGCTCCAAGTTCAATGTTCCAGAGCGGAAAATAGAACAAGGAGAGGAGTAAACTAGCCCCCACTATCATTAAAATAGAGGATTTTTTCATGTTTTTCTTTTTAAAAAGGACAGGGTTTTACGCCTGTCCTTTTGTGAATTAAGATTAAAAAGCGGCTTTGTATAACTTGTTATTCATCATCTAAAGACCAAGAAAGGGGAAGTGTTGAATCTGCAGGGGATACGCGCACATACCCTTGCATTTCTTGGTGTAAAGCCGAACAGAAATCCGTACAATAGAAAGGCCAAACTCCTACTTGTTTGGGTTCCCATACAAAGGTTTCGGTTTTTCCAGGTGTAACTAAGAGTTCCGTTGTATTAGCCCCTAACATGCTGATTCCATGCGGTACGTCAAAATCTTGCTCTAAGTTGGTCACGTGGAAGTACACTTTATCTCCCACTTTAATTCCTTCTATATTATCCGGTGTAAAGTGACTGCGAATCATCGTCATGTAAATGTGTACTTCTTTTCCGTTTCGCGTTATCTTTTGTTTCGGCTGGGGATTTCGCTGCATCGGGATGTTTGTTTTCATCGAGCTTATAAATCTGTCGAGCCTTATCCTTGATCTTGTCCGCTTTAATAGCGGCTGCATAGTGTGGTTCTCCAATCGTTGGGAAGTCAAGTAATAATTCCATCTTATCGCCAGAAATATCATAGAGCTGAGCCGAATGGTTCAAGTCTGGTCCTACAGGTAAATAGCGGTCTTTGGTGATTTTATTCATCGCTACCAAGTATTTCCCATCTGGTTTTCTGGAGTTTTCCGCCAGAATCATCAAGTGTCCAACCGAATAGAAGGTCGGTTTGCGGTCAATAATCTCCCAAGTGCCTAATTTCCATTTTACTACTTCCGAAGAAATGAAGAAGGTCGTATACGCATTTCCTTGCCCATCAAACTCCGTGTGTAAAGGACCTAATCCTGGTTGTTCGACTACACCAGCCAATACATCCTCAAATTTTAAAATAGGTAGCCCATAAGCCTCACCATCAAATTTCTTTTTCTCAATCGCATCCAACATTTTGGTAAAAGAGTGTACTGTTAGATTCGCTGAGAGTTTACCATTTCCAATGATGTATTCACCTGATGGGTCAACATCACATCCATGGGGTGATTTGGGTGTAGGTAATAAATATACCAAATCAGGAAATTCACTAGCATCTAAAATGAGCACTTCTTACCTTCATGGTATGTGGTGCCATATGTGTCGCATTGTCAAATTTATTATGCGCATATTTCACTGGCATCTTTTTTTTCCTTTCCCTGCTTTGATGTATTCTTTTGCTTTTTTCCAGTTGACTGCTGCAATAAAATCTTTGTCATTTTGTGAAGCATTTACCTCTAATAAACTATGAGCTTCTTCCGTATTATACGTCGTAAAGAAGAACCAACCATGGGATTTTACCACGCCCAGGGTGTGATAAGTCATAGTTGAAACCAAGGCATCTGAATTTGGAAAGACAAATCCATCTCTCCTGATTTTGGATCTACTTTAATGAAGGCTAAGGATCCTTTAAAGTTTCCTTTGTACTCTTTAATTGGCATATCGCGTTGTGGAATAGGCACAGAGAAACGGGTTCCCGCCACTACATAATTCGGTATTTTCCGTTACAAAAGACGAGCTGTGATTCCCCGCACTATTGGGGATTTCAATAATTTCGGCTGTACTAAAATCTTCTAAATCGATACGAGCAATACGAGGGGTATTATTTCCATTGATGAAAATCCAACGACCATCTAACTCTCCATTGGTTTGCGAAAATTCAGGGTGATGGGAGTCATCCCACGGAATAAAACCATGAGAAGTCATCAACATGGGTTTTGTTTCTTCACTATAGCCATAGCCTTTTTCTGGATCTTGTGAGAATACAGGAATTACTTTAAACAGTCTTCCTGAAGGCAAACCATAGACCGATAATTGGCCGCTAAATCCCCCTGAAAAGAAACCATAGTATTCGTCGTATTCTCCAGGTGCTACATATACTTTTTCTGCTGCATTGGAGGAAAGCGCTCCTTTGTTATTTTGCTTTGCTTTGTTGCAACTGACGAAGGACAGTCCAGCCAAGCAACTGACTATAGCGAAAGTTATATACTTTTTCATACTTGATGGTATTAAGGTTACAAGGTTCTAAAATATTCCAGTACAGCACGAGCCTCTTCTTCTGTAAGGTTTTGATTCGCCATAGGTGCACCATTGAATTCTTTCAGTAAATCTTGTGCTAGTGCATCGTGTTCAAGCATGTTCTCTGGGTTTAGAATCATATTCATCACCCATTCTGGCGTACGGCGTTCTAGAATACCTTTAGGCGCTGGTCCGATAAATTTTTTATCTGGTTTGTGACAAGCCGTACACATGGTTTTGAATACTTCTTGGCCTTTTGCTGCATGGCTTGATCAATATCGCCTAACAGTAAAGTTTTAATCGGTCCTTTCCCTTTATTTACTAAGTCAATTCGTTCAGAAGCAGGTGCATTTGCGGCATCTGTGGGTGCTGAACTCGATGGGGCAGGAGTTGTCGTTGCTATTTTTCTTTCATTCGTTGTTACACTTTCTTCTGACATAGGTTTTACCGATTTATCACCACATGATACGAGTGTTAAACAGCTTGCAAGTAGCATAAATGATAGCGCTTTTGATTTCATCTTAATATAGTTTAGATATTATTTTTAACCCAAAGATACCGCCTTCTTGCAGCTGTATTTTTATGATTCAAATCACAATTTGCGAAAATAAAGGAGTTTTATGTCCTTTTTTTTAATGTAGTTGTCGTTTGCATGAAGATAGGCGTTTTGATTTGGTCGGTTTTAGGTGTAGAGTAAAAACGGATGTTTGTGTTTGTTTTCTTTTATTGTATTTAAATTTATATTTTATGTTAATTAAAATGGATGTTTTTTTAAATTTGTTGCTTAGTATAATTAATTTGAGTAAAAAAATGATTATAGGTTATGAGAAAACAATTATTTATTAACTGTTTTATTTTGTGTTGTAAATTCAAAATACACGCACAACGGCTCACAAATCGGTGAATAAATTCAAACGAGGTTAACAATTAGTCCCAAGTGGTTTTATAAAGAAACTAACAATAGTTTATACACATTGTAGATAAGTTCATTTAATTTTAACCGTTGAAATAAAGGGAAAGGCAATATGTTTTTTATGGTGGATTACCGGAGCTACCTTCAAACGATTAGAAAAGGAGTAGATGGTGAAGCTGTTTTTTTATGTTGAAAGTTCAGCCATATTCATGGATGCTGTATCAAAATATTAAACAGCAAGTTCAGAAATATGTTGCTGTATCGTCAGCAGTAAAAATAGGGAATTTAAAAACGTTTGCAAAATTTTTGTGTTTTATTGCGGGAGGATTTGGTCCGTGTTTGACGATATTTGTGGGATTGATGGCATTATTGGAGCTAAATATAACCGGCTAAGATTGTATGGGATTATGATCTATAACCACAATACGATTAAACGATTTCAAGCCAATTAGACCAACAATTGAAGTCCGCCCTCAAATTTTTTCCATCCCCATCGTTTAAAAATTAAAGAAAAACGGATTGTCGGAACCTCCTATGGTAAACCTTGACATTACTTTGATAAGATACAATTGAAAATGTGGATTTTTTTTGATACGGGGTAATAATGGATTGTTTTATTTAGGTTCTAGGATGTTTGAAAAGGTAAAAACCGTTATGTTTTTCCGTCTTATTATTTAACAGGTGAAGGAGTATTGAGTAAGAAATGGCCTTTGTTGAAGTAGCTCTGGAGAAACTGCACATTATTTTGCCCTTAACCCATGAAAATGGGAAAACAATCGATTCCTACCTTTTTAGCTGATGTGGGACGCTTAATGATGAGGAAAGTAATATTAGGGGTGGAATGGGTTGTCTTACTATCGCTGTAATTCTCCAAGGCAATGCACTTTATTTTTCTCTCAACATATGCAACAAAGAAAGTTTGAGACGAAATTTAGCGCGAAAAGGCAATTAAAACGGAGGATAGAAAACGGAGAGCTTGTGGTTGTATTTTGTTTTGGCACTAACTCACCAGCACACCAATACGGAAATT
The DNA here is from genome assembly GCA_020740385.1 of Mylabris phalerata. Classification (NCBI taxonomy): domain Eukaryota; kingdom Metazoa; phylum Arthropoda; class Insecta; order Coleoptera; family Meloidae; genus Mylabris; species Mylabris phalerata. The sequence goes on along the minus strand of JAJEOX010000047.1, from coordinate 60,377 downwards.
CAAGTAGGGGACAAAATACAAAGCAGTACAATGGACAAGTTGTGGACCAATTACCTTTGAATAAAACAAAAAGCAATTGAAAAAAGAAATACATGACTTTCTCCTGAAAATTACCACTCGAAATTTCATCGACTACAATAAGACCAGTGTGTTACAAGGAGATGAGGTTACTCTTAACATGGGAGTAATTTCCAAAACATCCACCTGTATTTAATTACTAAAAAATAATATTATTTACTACCTAAGAGGCCGAAGGCTTTTTTTTATTTTTTCGATTTGAACCAAAAAAACTGGTCTATAGCTAAGGTTTGTTTCCATCCTGAACTATACTAATGGTTCAGAGGACCCCTTTTTACTCTTTTGACTCAAAATAAGTGAAAACCCACTCATTTAATGAGCTGCACGTCACTCATTACCGAGGAGGAATTATTTTTACCTATTTAGTAGTCCCTTTGAAATAAACTGTAATACATACTTAGCATGAAAATTGTCTTTTTTACAGACGGTTCTCGCTCCGCTTAGCACTTCTTTTTTTGTACCTGCTATATCGGTTGAAATCACCAGCGATGCAGCCGTTGTCTTTTGCGTTTAATGGAAGTAATACCGCGATTTTACTCCTCCTTGTGATGGCTCTAGTGATGGTCGTTGCTTTTGGTTTTTTATATGTTGAAGCAAAACAGACTCGTGCAAATATATCAGGAGAGGAAAGCCATGCAGTTGAACCTAGAAAAGCAACCGCTTGCGTGCTTAAAATCTAATCAGCTACAACAATTACTTGATTTCCTACGAGTAAAAAAACACCCTATTGCGTTGGTTTTGGGGTTCTTTGTTCAAATGCCGCTTTGGGCTCAAACCTCAATAAAGTTAGAGGATCGCCCGCTTTTAAAAGAACCTGGTATTTGGATTAACCTTGTATTGATTGCTATTCCTATTATTTTAGGGGCTTGGATGATGGCGGTTCAGGTGTATCACGTCATTAAAAGTCAACGGCAAAAGGTACAAAAGCAAGAGGTAGATCATTTGGTACATTATTTCGAGCATTTATCGGAAGAAGATCTTGAAGTGTTTATGCAGCGAAAAGAGGCCTTGGATTATACGCTTTCAAATCAGGAATTATCAGGGGAGCAAGAGGCTCTAGATCAGAAATGACTCATTAGCATTCAGGGAGGTGATGATGTACCTGTTGTAGCGGCAAAGCAGAAAAAAGAAAAGAACCTTGATATCGATCCCAAGCATGCTCAAATAATACTGAGGTTTTTGGGTACAGCAAGTTTTTGGCTCCTATTTGGGAACGACAGTTGGGGAGTATTTAGGTATTAAGTTTGTCGCGCCAGATATCGATCAAACCAGCTGGTTGAGTTTCGGTCGTTTGCGTCCTGTACATACCAATGCCGTATTTTGGGGTTGGTCCTTCTTTGGGCATGATTGGTTTAGGCTACTATATTGTCCCCTCGTGTAAGTAATACGGCATTGGCGAGTTACAAATGGGCGTGGTATTCGCTTATTTTGATTAATGCTTCGGTGTTGATTGGTTCCCTTAGTTTAATGGCAGGCATCAACAATGGAGGTGGTGAGTATCGCGAGTACATTTGGCCAATTATGTTGCTCTTTGCATTGGGGTTGTATTTTACCTTGCGCAACTACCCTCAAGACGATCGCACAGCGTAAAACAGCAGCAATTTATATTTCAAATTGGTATATTGTCGCTGCCGTTATTTTTATTACGGTCGCTTTGCGTTAGTGGGATATCTTCCCTATTGGCAAGATGGATTGGGTGAAACCATTGTACAAGGCTACTATATGCATCAAGCAGTAAGGTATGTGGTTTATGTTATTTACCTTGGGTATCGTCTACTATTTCGTGCCTCAACAGCTCAATAAACCCATTTATTCCTATAGTTTGGGAATCTTAGCCTTTTGGACCCAAATTCTATTTTACACCCTTATTGGCACCCATCACTTTGTGTTTAGTGCGATTCCGTGGTGGTTGCAAACGGTGGCTATTGTGGCCAGCGTAGGGATGGTTATTCCCGTAGTTGCAGGAACTACAAACTTCATCATGACCTTTAGTGGCGCTTGGCATAAGATAAAGGATAGTTATACCGTGCCTTTCTTTGTGGTGGGGAATCATCTTTTACTTTACGGGGTCATTGCAAGGAACGGCAGAGTCCTTTTCGCTTTTACAAACTTATTGTGGCACTTTACGGAATTTTACGGTTGCGCATTCGCATTTAACCATGTACGGCATTATTGCCTTTTTACTTTGGGGGGGGAATTTACGCATTAGTCCCTCAGATAACGGGAAAAGAAGCCCCACAAATAACCATAGGAGCCCCATTTTTGGTTAGCCCTTATAGGGTTGCTTTTTTATTCAATTCCTTTGATGTATGGCGGAACGCTACGCGAATCTTGTGGATGGGCGATGCGCACCTTTTATTGAAAGTGTAAAGCTTATGATGCCGTATTGGTTATGGCGCGCCATTGGTGGAAGCCTGATGTGGATTTCTCATTTTGTTTTTTCGCTTTTAAATTTTTACAGCATGACCCGATCGTTGCAGCTTAAGGAGAAGGACATTGCAGATATCGCACTTGCAAGGCTACAAGATCAAATCAAGTCTAGTACAAACACTTAATTTTTAGTTATGGATATTTTTAACAATCATAAAAAATTATACCTCGTTGCCAGAGTATTATTTGGAGTATTAACGCTGTTTTGTTGCCATTCTACCTGCCTTGGACAATCAATCGAGCATTCAACCTCTACCTGATGCTGTGCCATTAAGTGAAGCCGCAGTACGCGGTAAAAAAGTATTTATTGCAATGGATGTGTAGCTTGTCACAGTCAGCAAGTGCGAAATGTAGAAATGGATCGCAAATGGGAAGTAGACCATCTATGGCTGCAGATTATGCTGGAAATAAGCGAATCGATGCCTGGATTAATACTGCTACCTTGATGGGAACAGAACGCACAGGTCCCGATTTAACCGATATAGGCACGCGACAACCTAGTAGTGATTGGCATCTCGTACATCTTTTTAATCCGCGTATTGTAGTCAAAGAATCTATTATGCCTGCGTATCCTTTTTTGTTCCAATACAAGCACAATCCTGCTGAAACTGATGTTGTTGTTAGCATACCAGAAGGTTTTATGAAACAAGGAAAAGGACAAGTGGTTGCGCGTCAGGAGGCTTTAGATTTATAGCGTATTTGCGTGAATTAAAACAAGCCCAATTACCAGAAGCAGGCTGTAGCACCAGAATTCCTGTATCCCTTAAAGGAAAAAAAACGACGCTTCAAGCAGAAGGAGGAACAGGGGATACAGGCGTAGACGGGAAGAACCTCTACGCAACGAATTGTGCTTCTTGTCATCAGACTAATGGCGAAGGATTAGCAGGTGCTTTTCCACCGTTGAAGAACAGCCCCATTGTCCTAGCAGATAACGTGCTACTCTTTGTGGATATTATTATGAATGGATATGATGCTAGAGGAGAATATGGGGTCATGCCAGCAGTGGAACAAACCCTCAATTTGGACTGCAAACGAAGTAACAGCTATTGTCAATTATGAGCGAAATAATTGGGGCAATCAAGCACCTTTGGTCACCGGTAGAGGAAGTAAAAGAAATTATGGATTACATTAACGAAATGAAAGCAAAGCAATGAAAGTAAAACAAAGTAGTATCGTTGGATTACTCGGTTTCCTTCACTACAGGCACGCTGATGGCTTGCCCCCGTTTGTGAAAACGCAATCAACCCAAGGTATTAAAGGGTATTGTACATGGTTTCTGGTCCCGATAGCCAATGGGATTATTTAATCATTGCAGCTGTTGCAGTGATCGTAGTTTTGACGTTGTTTTTTTCAGTTAAATGGCTGATTAAACCAGGAGAAAGGAATGATAAATCACCATCAAAAGAACTATTTTTAAATGGGCTGAATCATGGAACAAAAAAGTAAAGTTTTACCTCTTCCTCGATGAGGAACCTCAACCTATCGCGGTTTTAGAAACGCCAAATACCTTTGCATTAGATACGCATAAGTTGATTGATGGGGATCATCTTCTGACCCTTGTCAGTAAAGATTATACCGGAAAAGAAGGAATTCGCAGATTCCCTTCACCGTTAGAAATGGACCTGCTATAGCCGTGGAAGGAATTAAAGAGGATGCTGTCGTGGATGGCATTGTCGATATTATGGTCAATGCCTATGGAAAAGGAGATCCCAAAACGTTTTTGGTGACGGGTAGTGAAACACCGCAAAGTATTCCGTATTGGGTGTGGATTACCATAATTGTCGTTGTCGCTTGGGGCATTTATTATATGGTGCGGTATTATAGGATAAGAGGTTAAAGGGTTAAGGGGTAAGAGGGTAAAAGAGGTTAAGGGGTAAGAGGTTAAGGGTTATGGGTTGCATGAAACTGTCCACCGTCCACCGTTCACCGTTCACTGTAAACCGTTCACTGTCCACCATCCTCTGACTCTTGTTCGGGTTTCGTTTGGGTCACCTTCGGTAAAATGGCTTTAACCCACGTAATCCCTAAGATGATCCGAACAACTACCGAACAAACTCCTAGGGGTGTTTTTGTTTAGTGTTAATAATCAGCTTGTTGTGTTTTTAAAAATAACCAAAAAAGGCATAAGAAAGGAAAAAAAGGAGTAAAAGAGGAAACAATACGGGCAGGTATTGTCGAAATAAAAAAAACGCTAGGAGTGGTACTCTTAGCGTTTTTTGTGTTCTACTTTAAATCAGCAATAGAAGCTCCAAAGTTGATGTGTAACACATGGCCATTTGGTAAAACTAAAGCGGGAACCGATTGGTACTCCAAGGCGTTCTGCTTCTAATACCTTTTCTTGCTCTTCTCCTAAGTGAATAATTTCAATAGGGTGATCAGCAATTAAAGTGTAATAAATCCTGCTCTGCGCTCACGCAAACGGGACAACCTGCGTGATAAAAAAACTACTTTTTTCATTTTACATCGTGTTAAATGGATTATGCAATATTGTACAGTTAAAAGTAGTACCCTTTGAAGGGGATTGTAGTGGTACAGTATTGAAATAGGAAGACTGGTCCAAGGGGGAATTTGTGATGGTGTTTTTGGGTGAGGCGGTGAGGCGGTGAGGTTTTTTTTGGGTGAGTCGGTGAGAGGGTGTGAAATTGTGAGGTTTGTTCTTTTTGTGAGAGGCTTTTTTGTGAGGCGGTGAGATAGTGCCCTCGTAATCTACGTTCTGTATGTCACCCCGACGTAGGAGGGGGCGCATCCGTTATTCAACAGTGCTTTGTTTTTTGTGTTTTTTTTTGTGAGGCGACGAGATAGTGCCCTCGTAATCTACGCTCTGTATGTCACCCCGACGAAGGAGGGGTCGCATCCCGCGCTCACATAAAAGCAAGCATCACATGGAATGACGGATGCGATGCTTCCTTCGTCAGCATGACATACGGTGTGTTGACGTGCTGTATGGATTAACTGTAAAGCGCAGTAGTGGTATTCCATGCTGTCCTTCATTTTTAGGACAAAGCACAACCCTTCCCTGGACCACCTATAAAATCATAATTCTGTATCATTTTAGTCCTCCAGAGAGGCTGTATGTTTGTATCAAATTAGTAAGGGTTAAGGGTTAACAGTTGATAGTTAACAGTTGACAGGTTAACCGTATACACCGTACACCAAAAATGGTTCCGTGGCTGAGTGGTAGGGCCTGGGTACGCAATAACCAGTAGGTTGGTTCGAATCCAACCGGAACCTCAAGTTAGTTGACAGTTAACTGTAAACCGTACACCGTCAACCGTTAACTGTGCACCGTACACCGTACACCGTACACCAAAAATGGTTCCGTGGCTGAGTGGTAGGCCTGGTTACGCAATAACCAGTAGGTTGGTTCGAATCCAACTGGAACCTCAAGTTAGTTGACGGTTTATGGTTAACAGTTGACAGTTAACAGTTAACCGTATACACCGCTACACCAAAAATGGTTCTGTGGCTGAGTGGTAGGCCTGGTTACGCAATAACCAGTAGGTTGGTTCCGAATCCAACTGGAACCTCAAATTAGTTAACAGTTGACAGTTAACCGTACACCGTAAACTGTACACCGTCAACCATTAACTGTGCACCGTCAACGATCATCTTTAATTTTTTACATCCTTCATGTCATCTGCTGTTTTGTTTCAACTCGCTGTCATTTCGGTTGACTACAGCAGGTACTTGGAGGGACTCACTTTTAAATATCAATTTCATGAAATTACACCGAGAAGGAAAAGGTCCTATTACTTTTGCTAGCTGCCTATTTTTATTGTGCAATGGCTTAGCGTTTGTTTTACTGAGTACAAGGTTGTGGTATGTACAAGGGTTTATTTTGCTCTTAACGTCTGTTTTATTGGGTTTGGTCCTTTTTTCTTTCGAATTCCGAAACGAGTATTGATTTCAAGGTGATTCCTGTATTCAAGCGCCTTGTGATGGTACTGTAGTGGTGATTGAAGAAGTAGAACCCGATGAGTATTTCAGTGAAAAGCGCTTGCAAATTTCCGTTTTTTATGAGTGTGCTTAATGTACATGTCAATTTAAATCCCATTGAAGGAGAAGTCGTGTATAGTTTGTTATCATAAAGGAAAAAACTTGGTGGCTTGGCATCCAAAATCCTCTACTGAAAATGAACGTCATAGTGTCGTTTACAAGCATGCAAATGGCAAAGAAGTGCTAGCAAAACAAATTGCGGGTGCTTTGGCTAATCGCATTGTTAACTACTTACGTTTTTGGGTGAACGAGCAATGCAAAACGCAAGAGATGGGGTTTATTAAGTTTGGATCACGGGTGGATTTACTCTTGCCTTTAGATTGTACGGTAAAGGTACAATTGGGGAGAAAGTACAGGGAGGAATCACAACCTTAGCGCAATGGAAATAGAACTTACGGTTCGAATTCTTGCAGGCATTCACTGATTAGGCGAACTCCTTTTTCAAGTTCTTGGGTAGAAAGCGTACCAAAACTTAAGCGCAATCCATCTGCCGTAGTGAGAGGAGCATAGTAGTCATTCGGATTGACTAATTGAACGCCTTTTGCTGCCAAACGCTGAATGAATAAGGGATAATCAATAGGATAGAGGGGGTTTAAATCCAAAAGGCTAATCCACCATCTGGAATGGTAAACGTTACCCGATTGGCCAAATATTGTTGAATGAGCTGACGCGTAAAGTCTCTTTTCTCTTTGTATAAACTGGTCGCTTTTTTAATATGTTTTTTGATCATGCCGTCTTCAATTAGTTGAAGTACGGCTTGTTCCATGATACGATTCTCCTTGAATATCAATAATCTTTCTCAATTGTGTAATCTTATCAATCAAGCTGTTGTGACTTGTCCACTAAAAAACCGACGCGGAGTGCTGGAGCAACAACCTTGCTTAAGGTACCAATGTACACGTAATTTTCAAGTTCGGGATAGCTACACAGAGGCAATACAGGTCTGTAGGTATAGTGAAACTCATTGTCATAATCATCTTCAATGACTGTGATATTGTAATTGATTGGCCAATTGAATAATCTCAAGGCGTCGTTGTAAACTCAGTGTTACGGTTGTTGGAAATTGGTGATGTGGGGTGAGATAAATGGCTTTAATCGCAGGATTTTGTTGCAGTTTTTCTCTTAGGGTTGTTACGCAAATACCTTCTGCATCAACAGGAATGGGAACTAATGTAGCCCCTGCATGTTCAAAGGCTTGCCAAGCCGATTGATAGCCAGGGTTTTCCACTACAATGGCGTCTCCTTTTTGAAGTAAAACATTGTGCAATTAAGTAAATAGCCATCTGACCACCACGGGTGATACATACACAATCCTCTTTTACCTGCATGCCTCGTTGATGGTTGAGCATATGAGCAATGTGTTGAATGAATCTCGGATCACCTAACGCATTGCCATACCCCATCATTTGCCATTTTGCATTTCTATTGAAAATCTGTCTATAGGCGCGTGCTTAATTCTTTGACAGGTACAATCTTACTGTCAGGATAACCATTGTCAAAAAACAAGAGGCGCAGGATGTTGTAGTTCAGAAGTCGCTAGGGGAACTGAAGGAGTTTTACTTTTTACAGGTCTAGATTGTGGTATTGTTTGAGCAATATAGATGCCCTTGCGTTCTACAGATATCAACCATTCTTCATCCAATAATACACTAAGTGCTTTGACAATCGTATTGCGGTTGACATTCAACATTTCTGCTAAGGTGCGTGTGCTTGGTAGAATATTTCCTTTTTGAAGCCTGCCTTGTTGGATTGCATCAATAATAGCATCTGCTATTTGCAAATAGATGGGTTTGTCAGCCGTTTGATCCAAGCGAATTTCTAATTTCCAAAGCCTTTTCATATGGACTATGTAATAGTGTTGATTAAACAAGAGTAAGTAGACCAAATATAAACAATATAACGGTAGGGACCAATGCTTATTTCGTCTTTATCACTGTTGAGGTAACTGCATATAAAGGAGTGTATATTGGTTGTATACAAGAAGCTAAAGAAGAGTAAAAAAAAGGAAGGGAATGCTGGATGAAAAATACAGGTATTACAGTTAAGTTCAATGCTGAAGTGCTGCTAGTTTAAGTAGGGTCAAACAGGTTTTATAATTGCGAGTAGTAGCCACGATACCTAGTTTTTGTTCCAGTAAAGCATTGGTAATTTTGGTTTTACCATACCCATTTGCAGCAACAAAATAGGCTGCTGAATCCGTAAGGACTAGATGTTCTTCGGGTGCTTTTTTACTTAATAAGGTGGTTAATTCTAGCTCTGCTGCGGGTTTGGCATTAAAAAAGGTGATGTATAGCTGTGCTTGTTCCTCTGGATGCTTAAAAGGACAGTGGTCAAGGATGGTTTGAAAGGTAACAAGCGGCAGCGTAATAACAGCAACAATTAACCCCAATTGTTCTGTTATGGCCTGTTCTATACGGGAGGTGATTTGATTTGCATTGGTTTCTTCCGATTGAAAAATGACATTGCCACTTTGAATATAGGTTTGTACTTGGGTAAATCCTAAATGGAGGAGGAGTTGTTTTAAAACCTCCATGGTAATTTTGTTCTTACCGCTTACATTAATAGCGCGAAGTAAAGCAATATAGGTCGTCATAAGATTGGGATTGAACACTTTATTACACAAAGATAGTAGATTCCTTCTTATTTTGGTGTCTAGCGGAGGCTCTTTGTTGGAGTAGCTTGTGTTTGTAACGATACCATTCATCAAATAAAATAAAACCAATGGTCAAAGAGATTCGCTCTGTTGGAGGATTTGGAATTGATTTGCACCAAAATCAAAGAAATGAAGATACGTTTAGTTGCCATTTGTTGTGCGTTCCTTTGGGGATGTTAACAATGCAGTCACAAGAAAAAATGATTGGAGAATTTAAGGTTGATTATGTGCCTTTTTCCAACTATGTACGCCCGATAGACAGTGTGAAAACACCTGCGAAAACAGATTTTTAGAAGAGCAGAAGTATATATTGAAATCCCCTTATCTATGCAGGTAGATAAGCGTGGAAAACCGCGTACTTGGTCTATTGTTGCACAAGGAGCTTATGCTAAAATGCAGCATAAATTATATGAGGAAGAGCTGTTTCCGACCGAATTATTAAATGCACAAATTGGAGTCCAAACACTTTCGTTCTATTAGTGATTCTTGGTCCCTTTTAGTGAATGGGAAACCGTTGGTTTATATACGGATATGGAAGTGATTAATAGTCAGGCTATTTTGGGACAGGGCGGTGTGTTTTTTTATCAAGCATTTCAATAAGAAAGTAGCCCTAGGAGTAGGGCCTGTTTTGACGAATAGCTTTGGTGTACCTATGGTTTTTACCAGGGATTTATTTTAATTGGGAAACGTATGGTGATTTCTATGTACGCGTCCGCTTTCCCTCAAGGAGCAGAAGTAGGTTATAAGGCTACTTCCATTTTGGATGTAAAGTTAGCTGTTGACTTACAAGGGATGACTGCTGTGATTAAACAAGACGACAAAAATATGCTATTGGGGTTTCAACAGATTGTTGCAGGTTTACGACCTGAATTTAAGTTTAATGATAACCTAACTTTATCTTTAACAGCAGGTAGTTCACTTGTTCGTTCATTTTCGTATAATGAGCGCAAGATTAAAAATATTTTTAAAGAGAAAAAAAGAAGCCGATCCAAGATTCACGACGACGTTTTATGGTGCCGTTAAATTAAAAGTGGGCCCTCTAGGAAACGAGTGACATTCGCCTTCACCTTCGTTTTCTAAGAAGACAAGGGGCATACAGGTGATAGGGTAAATAAAAAAGAGACGATGCAACATCGTCTCTTTTTTATTTACTCAATAACTTTTTATAGATGATTTCATTTAAGAGGGCTTCTTTACGCAAACGTGCGATGGGTAAAGAAGTACCTTTGAATGAGAACTTTATTTCCGGAAATAGAACTCATGTGGTTGATGTTAATTAAATACGATTTGTGTATGCGAAAAAAGTGTTCTTTGGGTAATAAAATCCTCTAATGCAACTATAGTTTGATGGATGATATAACTTTTTTGAGGGGTGTGAATGCGGACGTAATTCTGCATACCCTCGATGTAGAGGATGGTCTCCCATTGAATTTTGACAAAGCTATCCTCATACTTGATGTACATGGAACCATCAGAGGAGCTTAGTTTCCGCTTTCTGTTGATGTTTCAGCTCATACCACTCTTTAGCTTTCAAAGCAGCTTGATAAAAGCGTTTGAAGGCGATGGGTTTTAGTGGTAATCTACAATGTGTAAGCGATAGCCTTCTAAAGCATGTTCGGAATAAGCCGTTGTAAAAAATAACCATGGGGGGTTGACTAATGGCTTCTAAGAAATCAATACCAGATAAATAAGGCATATTGATATCGAGAAAGAGTAAATCAAATTTATCTTGACCTCATTAATTCTTGGGCTTCTAATGCAGATCCACAAGAAGCCGTTTGCAGTTAAAAAGTCTACTTGAGCAATAAAATCCACAATGGCTCTTCTCGCTAGTGGTTCATCATCAATGACGAGGCATTTCAGCTGGAGTGTATTTTTATCTGTTGTCATGGTTTAAATCAATTTGGAGCACTACAGTAAAGGTATCTTCTTTTTCTTCTAATTGAAACGTATGGGCATCAGGATATTGTATTTTCAATCGTTCCGTTATATTGAGAATTCCAATACCACCTGCTGTTTTTTCTCGTTTGTACTTGTCATTATAAGAATTTTCAATGGCTAAGGTTAGTTTTCCCTGTTCTTCTTTGCAGTCTATATGAACATACCCCTTGTTGATGGGGCAATCGAGAGACGTGTTTGAAAGCGTTTTCTACTAGGGGAACCAGTAGTAAAGAGCAATTTGCAGTTGTTTCGTTTCTATTTTCCAATCACATTGAACGCTTAATTCCTCTTGCCATCGGATTTCTTCAATGGCTACTAAATCTTGTAGATATTGAATTTCTTGATGTAAGAAAACATGCTGTTGATTGCATTCATAGGAGTTGATAGCGCAGAATATCGGAGAATTTAAGCAGTACGGTTGATGCTAATTCTACGTTGTTTTGCATGAGGATGTGAATGTGATTGAGGATGTTGAACATCAAATGCGGGTTGATTTGATCCTGTAGTATTTTAATTTGAGCCTCTAAGTGTTCTTGTTTTAATTTGGCGTTGACTTGTTCAATTTTATGGTGCTCTTCATAGAAGCGTATTCCACAGGTAGTGGTTACAATCGCCATGGCAGAAGGAAGAGAACTAAATAGTTTATGGATAAAAAATTGTTGCCAGTTCGCGGCATTTGCATCACGAAGTACAGTTGTATCGTTAATGTAGTATGGAAATAAAGTAAAGAGAATGGAAACAAGTACATCCAATAAAAGAACACCCAAAAAGAAAAGCAAGATAAAGCGTTTCATTTTTCCCTCTTTTAAGGCCTTAGGCAATGCAATATCACTTAAATAATGGGCGATGGTGATAAAGCAAAACATAACGGTAAAGCAATGTAAAAGCCAATAAAAAGGACGATTATTGATATGTATATAGGGCCATACCGAAAGAGCAAGGATAGACCAAAATAAAATAAAAAAGAGACGTTTGTGTTTGGATATAATTGATCGTTGGATGCATGAATCAGTTAAATTTGAACTACAAAGGTAAATAAATGACAATCATTCATTGTGGCTATTTTTTTTTGACGATTGGTCGTTGTTCTTTGACTACTGGTATACTAAAGTCAGGAATATAAAAAAAGCACAGGAAAATTTGATGACCTGTGCTTGATGATAGGTTATAAGAAGTAATAACTAAGTCCTACTTGAAACGTGGTTGGATTTGGAATTAAAATCTTTCGCTAGGTTGTTTAAAACTGCGGTGCATAAACCAAATCAAAACTGAAATTACCCAAACTAATTCCAGCACCTACCTGTGCTTTGATATTGTTTTTATTCCAACGGCCATCGATTGCTTCTATATTGTCGCGGAAACTCAGTTTATCATCAATCACTTGGCTGTATACTCCACCCGCCATGACGTGTATTTTCATTGCTTTTAAGTGGAGCAGATCATAACCGACTGCAAGGGGCAAGTCAATACTTTTCCATTTCGCTTGTTTAATGGCAGTATTATCTAAAGTAGATTTGGATTCGCTGTATAGAAGGTCTGCTTGAAAGAACAGTTGATCAAGGTGATATCTTGTGGTCAATCCTCCAGAAAATCCCAAGGCATTTGATGTACTTAAAATTACTTAGATTTCCCTTAATATTACTGTGGTTGGTGTTCACTTTTATTCCAATTTGAATTGGACTTTGTGCTTGAACGGTTGTACTGCCAATGGCCAATAAAAGACCTAAACTAAAAATTGTTGCTTTCATGTTAAAAATTTTAAATTCGTGAGGCAAATAACTTTCGGTTTAGGCAGTTGAGCAATTATCTTTGACCAAAGGAAATGATGCTTTGACTAGCAGTAGTTCCGCTTAGGGCAATGGAGGGGTTAAGGAGTGAAAAATATTGAGTTCTTCGTTGTAAATGGGACTTTCAACATTCAAAAAGTGAAGCACACTGTGAAAAACATGGTGTTGAGATAGTATGTGATTCGGTTTGAGGTTTTGGTCCTTGTCAGACACCCAGACGAGGAACGGGATTTCATTACTGTTCTTTAGGGGCAAAACTCATGGGCAAGCCGTGCATATATACCTTGTTTTCTCCTAGTGATTCTCCGTGATCCGAAACAAACAGTAACGTACTTTTAAACTCTTGCAGCGTTTTGAGGTCTTCAATAATTCGATGCAAGAGATAATCGGTATAGACAATCGTATTATCATAGGCATTGATGAGTTCTTCTTGGGAACAGTTGGCGAGCTCTACACTTTGGCAAACGGGACTGAAGTGTTCAAATGCTGGTGGATATTTTGTGTTGTATGTTGGGCCATGACTAGTACTTGTATGTAATTACAACGAGTATTTTGTTTTTTGTACTGGCTAGAATATCTTCTTTGAGGTTGGTCAGGAGTATTTCATCATAACCACAGTTTTCTGCTGCACAATTTTGGCGTAACATTTCCTTACTTTGATAGTTTGCAATGTGTAATGGAGGTTCTCCCCAATTGGTCGTTTTCCAAAATGACGTCAACCTGATTGCGGTATAAATAATTGGGTAAGATCTCATATAAATCGCTGGTCTCTTTGTGTTCCAAAATACTCTATACGCCAGCAGTTGTATAGGTAGCGGAGGACTGCGCATCGAAGTGATAGAGTTGTTTGGTTTGTGAAAGGAGCGGATTGGTATTTTTTGTATAACCATAGAGGGAGAAATTCTGTTTTCTTGCTGATTCTCCTATCACTAATACGACAATGGATTTTTCTGTGTTGGCAATGGTCGCATCGGGTTAATTGAATTTCTTTTTTATTCTTTTGGGCTTGATGAACATAGAAGAGTGCTGTATTAACGGTATAAGACCAAAGGCATAGCTAAGCCTCCCAACTGTTTGGAGTGCTTGTCAATCCACAGTAAACTAGTAGCATTCATCAATACTAAGAGAATGAGAGCTAGGAGTGAAGCTCCGCTAGTCATGAGAAAAGTTTTCAGCCGGTCTTTGAACTAGCTTTACTTGATAGACCAGTATACTAGGCAGTATGCCTAAAAATAGCAAATAGCCCCACTAATTTAATGGAGAAAAAGCTACTGGATTCTTCATAATTTGTCTTCAATATATTGGCCAATCATACTTTCATCTATAATGACACCATACGTATGGATAAAGTATAAGGCTAGCGCATTAAGCGCAAAAAATAAACTCAAGAGTCCTTTTCCTAACCAATGGGCAAGAGAAAGGAAGAGGTAAAAGGCGAAAAAATTAGCCAGGATCATGAGTAGAAATAGGCTGCATAGTAAGGTAAGTCGGTGAAATTCCTTTGGATTCAATCTGTTGAAATACAAATTGAAAAAAAGGGAAGATGGTATAGCCCCGTATTGACTATACTCATCCAAAAGGCGAATGTTCGCGTTTGATAATTTATTTTTTGAACATAGCGTTGTGTCATTTTATAGAGAGAAAATAGTAAGCTGAGTAACGCACAATAATAAATAAACAAGTTTTCACTTTGTATGCGAAAAAGCAAAATAATACAGCAGATAAGAAAAACACCTTGGAATACGGGATAATATTTTTTGTGATAAATCCAAGGCCATAAAGCAATAGCGTTGGCTGATATAGGTTCCCAATACCCCTGAAGTATATCCTACTATACATCCAACTAGTACATCCAAGGGATAATGAGCACCTACGGCAAACACGTGTAAAGGCAAAAAGCAATCCCAATACAATCATCACAATAAAGTAGGGGATTTTATACTTTTTATTTTGTGGACTCAGTGCAAATAGTAAAACCGTCAATACAGTAAATACCGTTATTGCATGTCCCGAAGGAAAACTCGTCGATCCTGATAATTTTTCTCCAATAATGTTGAATGTCGTGTAATCAAAGGCTTTTGCAGGTCTTGGAATTGCAAATATCTCCTTGGCTAATACAGCAAAGATAAAGGAAATCAGCGAACTCGTCAGGAGTGCTTCCCATAGCTTAGGGCGTATACAAAATGAAAAGGGTTAAAAAAGGACAACAAGATCAAGGCATCTCCAAATTGGGTGAGGTTAGCCAAAGTTTCGGGCGCTTGTTGTACATAGTGATTGATAAAGTAAAACCAATCTTTTTGAATAAAAATATAGCCGTGGACTGATAGACAATCAAGACTATAGAGCACAAGTGCAATTTTTAACAAGAGTGCCAAAGGCAGTAAAAAAAAGACAACAGTAGGTTTTTGAATAATGGGTATGAATCAACTTGTTCATGTATAGAAATTAACTAGTTTGCAAAAGGGAAGTAAAAAGGAAAGAGGTCAATCGCTATTGTGGGAGTTGTATCTTCCTTTTCGCGGTGCAAAATAGTTGTGCTTGAGTGTCTTATCAAAAATAAGGATGAACATAAACGGAATTGTGATGTACTGCATTGGACCATAGATAAACAGCAAGTGAAGGACATAAAAAAAGGAAACCCCTAGGGGCTCCTTTCTGACCAATGCGTCTACATTAAGCATTATGGATGAAGAGATCTCGTAAAAAATTCGACTGCATTGGTCGTGTTTAAACATAGTTATTAATAGTTACTTTTATAACCTTTATAGCAGGATGTGCTTTATTGAGTATTGGATCTTCTTCTTTTTTATCTTCTTTTTTGTTTGTACCGCCAAAGTTGTACGTGATTCCCAACTTGAATACTCTCATATCATTTTTAAAGGTAAAACGCGTTTGTTGATCGGGATGTTCTAGAATGGATGTTCTAAAACCACCGGTTTTGAATAAATCACTTACAGCAAAAGTGGCTGTAAATTGATCGTGCCACAATTTTTTGCTTACCCCTACATTGACTTCTCCTAATGAACGATAGCTGAAGTTGGAATCAATTCCTCCATTTTGATACCATGCCGTCACTTCCAAACTGAAATTCGCAGGTAATTTAAAATTGTTGTACGTAAAATACACCAAGGCTATTCTTGTTCATACTGATGCTACTATTGTCAAACTTAGTATTGTAAAAATAAACACCATGGTAATTTTCCCAACCATTGAATCCTGGAATTGGCAAGGATAAGGACGCTTGCCATTCGCTTCTACTTTTTCCGTTGACACTAGTAAAGTACGCGTTGTTTACACTTTCATTAAAATAGCTGTACAACATGGGATCCGTGATGCGGCTATACCCTAAAGTCAGATCAATAAAACCTAGAAACTGCTGAGTAAGTTCGATATTATTCGAAAATTCAGGTTGTAACTTGGGATTACCCCAAGTTTTGGTGGTGTTATTGAGGTAGCGCACCGCAGGATTCAACTTATCAAATTCAGGTCTTTCTATTCTTCGTGCATAAGAAGCCATAATAGCGTAGTTTTCACTTGCCGTATAGGTAATTTGTACCGTTGGAAATAGAGAGAAATAATCTTGTTTAACTAAGTTTTTATGCTGTAAGGTATCGCCTTTGATATGGGTGTATTCTCCGCGTAAACTGCTATAATCGCCCATTTACCCTGTGTTAAATCAATAGATCCATAAAAGGCATGTACCCCTGTTTTATATTCAAATTTACTTTGATTTAGTTGATTGATTTCTTCGCCTTGTAACAGTAAGGTGTGTAGACGTTCATCGGTTTGTAAACTTGCATAATTGCTCTTGATACCGAATTCAATTTTAGCACTAGATTGTTCTTCATCCCATAGGGTTTTTTGATAATCGGATTTAAAATTAAACTCTTTGCGATCGGTAGGATACACGTTGTGCTGCTTTGTCATCCAAGGATTTTCTGGTATAAAAGGAGCTGTTTTACCGACAATAAAATCGGTGACATCTGATTTGACGTATACTAGACCGCTGAGGTTGTCCAACTTTCTTTTTCTGCTAATTTAAGCGTATACTGAACATCCGTTTTAAACGTTGTCAATTTACTTTTGCTGTCATTTTTTTTGCGCCGCTTGTTGAGGGGAAAGTTCCTTTGTACCTGTTGTTGTATGCGTTTGAACTGTACTTGGTGTGTCGTTGTAGTCCAAAGACGTAGTGAAAACGCAAGACATGACCTTGTTCAAAGTTTCTCGCGATATCAAGCTTCACCAGGTGGGATTTGCTGTTTAAAAAGGTACGTTGAGACTGATTCGACCAGTCTTGATTTAAGGCTGCTAAATCTTTTTTCTCATAATTCTCTCTCCAGCGATCCGGAGCATAGCTATAGGAATACATCAAATTATAGTTCCAATGGTCATTGCCATAACCGAGGTTCAAGGCATGGTCAGTACTAACTTTATGGTTAATTCCTACTGTTGAATTGACGGAACCATAAAAACCTTGTACCAATTTCTTTTTTGAAATAATATTAATAACACCACCTGTACCTGATGCATCAATATTCGCAGGTGGAATATTCATGATTTCAATCGATTGAAGGGTAGAACCTGGTGTGCCTTTGAGATGGTTTTCAATTGCTCCGTTGTCAGCTGTGTTGGTTGCCCATCCATTAATACCGTAACGCCTGATTTGCCTTTGATTTTAAGCTCTCCACTTTGACTCATCGTAACACCGGGTAGTGATTTTAATACATCATAAGCAGATTGTGTTTGTGCTAAAATTACTTTGCTCTATATTTAATGTTGCTTTACCTGGGGTAACCTTCAACGCTTTTCGATGGCTGGTAATAAGCACTTCATCCAGGATGTTTTCATCACTAGCAAGCGTAATCGTTAATGGGGTATGCGAAGCGGGTAACGTCAGTTGTTGTTCTACCGTTTGATAACCAATAAAACTGACGAGTAGTTTATAATTGCCTTGTTTTGGTTTAGCGCAAAGCTAAAGCTTCCATTTTCTTCACTCATCGTGACGTATTCCTCTTTGGGATTATCAATCGCTTGTAAGAGTAAAGTAGCCCATCCAACAGGCTGATTTTGCGTGTCTTTTACTGTGCCTTTAAGTTGTGTTTGGGCACAGAGGAATCCACTCAAGAGTAGGAATACTAAGAGTATACTTTTTTTCATTTCCGTAAAATTAAAATTGAGTTGTACCGTACCTCTTTTTTGTGGCAACGATTGAGGTACAGTATAGGGCTAAAACGTGTTGAAAATTAAAGCAAAGGATTAATTTCCGCTATGGTTTGCAGAGCCTTGGTCCGAATAGCCAAGAGCATCTCCTCCGTTTGATCGAAGTTAAGCTCATCCAATAGTACTACTTCTAAAAATAGCATACTGAGGCATGGTGGTACGATGGGCATTCCATTTGCTTTTTTTCAAGGTCTTCCAATAGTCTTGTTGCACTTTAGCATTTTGTCCCATTAACCAAAGTTCGATTTGCAAGGTAGCGTGATTGAGTACAACGCCATATCTCAACTTCTTTTCTCTTAGTTCTCGATCAAAAAAAGGAAAATAGCTGTAATCGAGATAACCCGGTGAAATATTTCCTACATTGAATTCCGCTTTGTGATGAAAAGCAAAATCAGCTTTGGCTTGCATCAAAAAGCGCAAGAGCATATGATAGGCTTGGACTATTTTCTTGTTTTGAATTTCTTTTTGGTAATGCTGTAATAGGGTATGTGTAGATTTCATGGCTTTTTTTTAAATTGGGGTTATTCTAGTACAGCTTGAGCGAGTTGATAGCTGATTGCTACAGCATCGATGTTGGCACTATTACTCAGGACAACTAGGGTTAATTTTTTTACTTGGAATGCGAATTAAATTACAATTGTAACTCATCCATCCTCCGGAATGTTCTAAGGCATCTAGGCCTTGTATTTTGCTTAATCCAATGCCAAAGGCATAAGGGGTATACTGGATGATGTCCTTTCCATCAGGAGTAGTCGAAGGAAAGCCGTGGCAAACTTTTTGACAAGTTCTAATCCACCCACTTTACCTGAGGACATATTTTCTCCCCAAAGGACTAAATCGCCAACGGTGCTATGTACTTGACCATCTCCAGTATGGGTCCAAAATACTTCGTCAGGTTGATCCATTTCATTATAAGACAAAACATGTTGACGTTCAATGGGGTACTGATCCACAATGAAGGTGTGAGTCATCCCTAAAGGAGCAAAAATATACTGCTGACTAAAGTCTTTGAGTGGCATACCACTGACGCGTTCTATAATCTGCGCCAATAAGAAATACCCTGTATTGCTGTAATCTTGTTGCGTTCCTACTTCAAAACTCCGTGTGGGTTAGCTCAGTTAAATGTTGTAATGTCTCTGCGCTACTTAACGGATATTGTCCATCAAGTCCTTTGTTATACGCTATTTCCATATAGTCGGATAACCCACTAGAATGGCTGATGAGGTGCGCCAAGGTGATGGGCTTTACATAGTCACCCAATTCAGGTATATAGGTGTATAGCGATTGATCCAATGCTAACTTCCCTTGTTGTTCCAACAACAGGATGCCAAAAGCAGTAAATTGCTTGGAGATTGATGCAATATTGAACACATCACCACTTGTAGAGGTCGAGCAGGATCCAATGCGGCCAAACCAATAGCCCCAGTATACGTTGCACCTTGGTCATAGTGAACTTGATACGTAAAACCAGGTTTGTCTGCTTTGCCATTTTGTTGGGCAATTCTTTCCAACTTTGTTGTCATTTGTTCTTCTTTTTTTGTGGGTGTATCGCTTTGTCCGAACAGCTAAGTAGCCCTAGGCTTCCTAGTGTACCTATACTTACCAAGGTAAGATGTAATAGTTTCTTTTTCATGCTTTATTGATGTGAAAGGAGTTTGCGTTTCAATCTAGGAAGCAAATATCTCCTTGCCTTTTCTTTTCATCAAAAAAAAAGGATGAACGAAGCTGTTTTTGTGACCAAATGCCTTCAGCACCATCTTTTTAGGGGATGTAAATGTTGTGTTTACTCTTCTAATTTATCGAGTAGTTCTCTTTTATAGGTTGATCCTATCGGTAGAATAATTCCTCTTTCTAGTTCTACCTGACCTCCTGAGATTTTTTTAATTTGATTTAAAGCAACAATATGCGATTTGTGAATGCGCATAAAGTAATTGCGGTCTAATTTCTTTTCTATTTCAGTGGTTGTAATTGGGCTGAGGTACTGTTTTTCATTGGTAAATACTTTGACGTAATTTCCCCAGCTTTGAAGATGGGTGATATCGCTGTAGTGTAGCTTCAGTGTATCGCCATCTACGCGAAGTAAAATATACGAGGTTTCTTGTTCTTTTGGTATTGCTTCTACAGCCTCACTGATGGGTTTATAACGGGAAAATACATTGTCTATAGCAGCCATAAAGCGCGCCAAATCAAAAGGTTTAACCAAATAATCCACGACGCGATATTCATAGCTTTCTAATGCATATTCTTTATAAGCCGTAGTGATACAACAAGTGGTGGGATTTTGAAGGGCTTTGAGCATTTCTAATCCTGTGATACCCGGCATGTTGATATCCAAGAAGATGAGATCAACTGGATTTTCATACATGTATTCCATGGCTTCGATGGGATTGTAGAACGACTTTTGTAAGTCGAGTTTGTTTTAATTTTTGAATGTAATGCCGGAGGACTAAGTGTGCGCCTTCTTCGTCATCAATGATCAAGCATTTGAGTGTTTTTATGCATAGGTGTGTTCATTTAAATGTATAATTAAGTAAGTGGTATAGGTGTCTTGATCTTGTGTTGTTTCTAATGTAAAACGATTGGAGTATAGTAATTCGAGGCGTTGGCGGATATTGGTTTAATCCGATGCCCGTCGAATTGTTCTGAAGCTGTTGATCTCCTAATGAATTGGCAATTTTTAGGTGAATGACTTGTTTTTCTAGGGTCACGGCTAAGGATACAAACCAAGGGTGCTGAATGGTTAAAACTGTGTTTGAATGCATTCTCGACTAAAGTAATGAGCAGTAGCGGAAGCAATCACATAGCGTGCGCTAAAGCATCAGGATCTTCAATGGTGTTAGCTAAATTGACACAACGTTGTCCTACGCGCTCTTTTTTTTCTAGTGCAATATAATTGCTGATAAAGGCCAATTCTTCTTCTAGGGTAACGGTATCTTTTTAGAATTTTCCAATTGATACCGCATCAAGTTTGAAAGTTGGAGAATAAGATCTGGCGTACGCGTAGGATCCGTTAAGCTAACCCCATAGAGTTATTGAACATATTAAAAAAAAAGTGGGGGTTCAGTTGGGCATGTAAATATTTGATTTGGATTTCACTCAACATCAATTGTCTTCAGTTGCGTTTTTGAACTTCTTGAGAATAAGTACGAACCAACAGAATAGATAAAATAGCTGCCGTACTAATTATACAAAGAACCAGATGCGAGACGTAATGATCTAGGATGTATCTTCATCCATTTGATAGTAGATGGGATCAATCCACCAATAATCTGCTGCAAGCAATATACCTGCTCCTAGTAGCGTTAAAAATAACGGCTGCTATTCCATAGAGGAGTATTTTTTGTTTGAGAAATAAGGAAAAAAGAAAGTAGCGATGAAAAATCGCTTGTCCATAGACAATGGAGAAGAATAAGAGGGTTTTGATGAAATCTGCTTGTGAAATGGACTTCATTAATTCTGGCAGCATGATCAGCGCAAATAAAGCGCAGAAGTAAATCACTTCCTCTACGAAAGGTTGGTATACCATTTTTGCGTTTTCTCCATCCGATACTGCTTTTAAGGACAAACATAGTTGTATTGTTCTTTAAGTTACAAAAAATATGACGAACGCGTTTCATCATGGGAAAATATAAGTTTGTATGTGCAGTTTGTAAGGAGATGGGCTTTTTTGTGCTTTGTGAAGATGGTGATGAAGGTGAGAAGGTGAAATCGGAACGCAGTGTGGATTCATCGAATACCAAAACAAATATAAACCCATGAGATAGATGGTGAGAAGGTGAGGTTTGTTTTTTGTGATAATCTTTCAAAAAAACAAAAAGACAAAAAAGCAAAACACAGTGGTACCTATTATTGTTTAGATAGAAATTAAATAGTTATACAACAGTAGAACGATTGATTTATTTACTACATTAGTTTTATTCACCCAACGAATGAAAGAGATGAGAAAAATTTTACTTTATTGTTTCGTACTGCTATGCAGTTTGAACGCCTTAGCAGGTAAACGCGTAATTAAAGGACTGGTGTTAGGAGAAGGATGGTTATCCTTTACCAGGAACTATTGTCATTGAAAAAGGAACAGAAAATGCTGTAAGCACAGATGTGGACGGAAAATTTGAAATAAGAATAGTAAATAAAAATAGCAAAGTTATTGAAGTTAGATATCTTGGGTTTCAAACACAAGAAGTTAAGTTGGATAAAAAGGAAAAATTTTATACCCTTACTTTTAGTAGAAGACCCTCCTTCAGAAGAAGTGATTATTTATTACAGGATATATAATTAATCAAACGAAGAAGGGGAGGGAATCCAGATATTAAAATTTCAGAAGAAGTTTTGGCTAGAGAGCGTAGGAGGATTGAAGGAACAACTACTGAGGTACCTGTGGAGGATAAAGCTAAAAAGAGAAAGAACAAATAGGCACTAAAAAAAAACAGAAAAAATCAACATTAAAACACGATTTAGATTCTTGCATAAAAAATCAAGAGTAAACGATAATGTGTTTAGCATCAACTTGTAGAAAAAGGAAAGTTTTTGAACGAGCTAATCTTTTATTACAGCAGTAAGGGTGTACCTAAAACAAAGAAGAGATGACAAAAATTTTTAGCTTACTGTTTTATATTGCTATGCAGTATGAGTGTCTTAGCAGGAACACGGGTGATTAAGGTATTGTTATAGCAAAGGGAGATGGGCTTCCAGTTTCAGGGGCATTTGTCTTAGAGAAAGGAACAGAAAATGGAGTAAACGGCCAATATTGATGGAGAATTTGAAATTAAGGTACCTGATAAAGAGGATGTTGTTTTGGAGTTTTCTTTTCAAAGCATGGAAATTAAACAAGTTGCCATACTGAGAAATCAAGATTTTTAATGAAGTATCTTTAGAAGACGTACTTTCTCTAGAGGTTACTGTTGATTATACACCTGATTATACACAAAGAAAGCGGATGGATGTGGTGGTGATTTACTACCTCGAGGCACACTGTTAGTTGATGGAGTACCTGATGTTAGTTGTACGTCAGAAGCACCTATCAAGATGAAGAAGAAGAGATAGATGATGCGCTGAACGTATTGAAGATTTGGATTCACAATTTGTAAAAGACAATTTTTTTGCTTTTTTGTGAAGTCGTTCTTTGTGCGCTTTGCTCTTTACGAGAAAGCAAATAACAACCAACAAAAAAGCAAGAAAACTATCCCTCAATTCCATCGCATAAATTCCTGTAAACTGTGTAACAATTGAGCCACATGTAAACCATCACAAGTAGCGTGGTGTACTTGAATGGAGATTGGTAGTAAGGTTTTATTTCCTTCAACGGTGTATTTTCCCAACGTAAAAATAGGAGCGAAGTAGTCACCAAATCCTGGCACATTGAGGTTAAAACCATCAAAACTCACCCAGGGAATCATGGAAATATGAAAGATATTCTCAATCCCTTGTTGAGGGATAGGGCATAATTATCTTTATATAGCTCGTTGTACGCGATCATATTCTGCTAAAAAAGCAGGTAAATCTGCCGTGTACATCGAACATAGTTCAGAAAAGGTTTCCGTTTCTGGGTGCATAATGGTATAAGCTGGGTGGATGATATCCCATTGGATAAAGCTCACCCTCTTTCATAGCAAATTTAAAAGCAGCATGTTTATTCACCGCTTTTGCAAGTAAATAGATGATGGTGGGATAAAAATTTATAGTCATTCGCTTTGATGAAAGGAAGGATCTTACTGATATCAATCTTTGTAGTTAAACTAAATCCGCAGCGCAATTGATCTTTAAAATGGTAGAAATGCTCTTGTTCTGTTCCATGTTTCTATGTCGAATTTTTTGTAACTCCATCTTGAAATAAAAATTTTAATAAAGAAAACAAAAGTACAAGGATTATTTGATTTTAGAAGGTGTTCGCCCAAAAGGAGAAAGTTGAAAGAAAGCAGAAATGATAAATACAGGATGGAATTGTTAGTGCCGATTTACGGTTAACTACTAGCTTCGGCTTTTCCTAGTTCAAGAGCTAATACCCCTGCGATAATCAGTACAAGTCCGAAAAGTTGGAGGAGTGTGAGGGTTTCTTTAAAAACAACTGCGCCAATAAGAGCGAGTATGGTAATACCAGTGCAGCCCAAATACCATAGGCGATTCCAATAGACATCCCCTGTTTGAGTGAAAGTGACAATAAATAATACGCTCCTACAACGCCTAAAACAGCAAGAATTGAAGGAATTAACTTGGTAAAGCCATTGGATTGCCTAGTAGCTAAGGCACCGATAACTTCAGCTAAAATAGCAGCAAAAAGGAAAATGTATTTCATGTGTTTTTGAATTTGAGGTAAAGGTATTTCGATGCTTTTAAATTTGGAATAAGACACAATTAATCCTATGGACAATTTTATCCACTAGTACAAAAGCAAACTGCTTTGCGGTTTTCTTCTTAATTTTGTTTGGATTTTTTTTTCTTTGGATTAGGTATAGAAATAAAATACCACAGCATTTGGATTATGGGGTAACCGTAACATTGAAAGTAATGGCGGTAAATAGACATGAAAGCATACACATGGAGTAAGGTTGGTATCAGGTTTACTGTCTTGGAATAGGATATGAATCAAATCTTCTAGTTTAGAAGATAATTAAAATGAAAAAGCGCTAAGTAAGATTAGCGCTTTTTATGTATTAGATCCATTCTTTCAACCAAGTGATACCACATGGCTTGTCCATTTTCATAGCGAAAAAACAGCAGAAGCTTGTCTCGTATTTTGGTTTTCGTCGGTATAATTGGATTTCAGTATAAGAAACAAGAACATGATGGGAGGTTGCTTGCGGCTTTCGATGTTTCTTACCTCTACTTTTTCGTTGGGGAAACTGTCCATTACACTTGCTGTAGCCATTGCGTTAGCATGAGAAGTCAAACGGTATGACCATCGCCATTGATTAATTGGGAAGGCAGGATCAAAGGTATTCCATTATTCCCTCATTATAGGGCTTGTTGGTCTGTGGCTGTGCCATTGAACCACATTTCGATGTGGTGACAAAAAATCTTGAAACTTGCTTTTTGCCTAGTTCGATAAGTGCTGTTGTATGCATAGGATTGATTTAAATATTCTTGTTTTTTTTATTGACTAGATAGAAACCGATACCTAGGAGTTGTACGGTTCCAATTGTAGCTAAAAAGCGGAGGCAAAAGCGACTGGAAACCCTTGGGTTTCGCTTATACTAAAAAAATAAGGTACCGAAATCGCTCCCCCTAATACACTACCTACTTGAATAATGTACTGATAATACCCGAAGCTTGTCCTGCTTGCTCTATGGTAATGGGGCGAATGCTCTCTTTCATCATGACGGGCATAATGAGACCATGACCTAATCCCGCACTTGAAGAATAAACCATGTGCTAGGAGGTTTAGGGGTAGGGAAGTTGTAGAATAGTAGGCCAAGGGATACGAAGGAAACACTTAATAGAGCTAAAGCAAATGGAATCCAAAAAGCAGCACTTCGTTCCACTTTAGCAAATAGAATTGGACCTAGAAAGGAATCCAAATTACCATAGGGAATAATGGCCAATCCAGTAGCTAAAAACAGACCATTGTAGATGTGTTTGTAAATAGTAAGGATAACAAATGAAGAGACCTGCTGTAAAGTTGTAGAATAAGATAATGGGCAGATGAAGGGCAAAGGATTTATTTTTTAAACAACTGCAAAGATATTACCACATTTTGAATGTTGTCTTTCTCTGTTTTCTTTCGTAGTAGATTGAAACAAGTTAGCAAGGCAAAACTCAGGCCAATAAGTCCCCAGATCCACCAAGCCCAATGAAATGTTCTCCCGTAAATAAGAGGAGTTATGAAGCAAAGCAGGTACTGATAATCAGTAAAACACCGCCATAATCCAACCGTTGTTTTTGCAGAGGTTCAGCGGGCATATTGGTGTAGATCCCAAATAAACAAAGGGCAGCAACAGGTACATTGGACGAAGAAGATAATTTTCCCAAGTCCAGAACCTCCGATTTGAAGCTCTAATAAAACCCCGCCTACTAATTGTCCCATAATCGCTGCCAATCCAAATACAGCACCAAAAAAACCTAAGGCTTTGGCACGTTCTTCTTCTTCAAAGAGTATTTTTAATTGAAAGCCAGTACTTGTGGCGCTAATAAAGAAGAACCAATACCTTGTAAAAAGCGAGCAAAGATGAGAATTGAATCGTAGGCGATAAGCCACAGGCAATGGACGAGAAGAGAAAAATCCACAACCCCAGGGTTAAAAAATGTTTTTCCGGCCGTATATATCTCCTAATTTTCCACTGCAAACCACCAAAGCCGCATAGGTTAGCCCATAAATAGCAATAACCATTTGCAGCTGATTGTCCTGTTGCTTGAAAAGAGGTTTTAATTGCTGGTAAAGCCATGTTTGACAATGAAGTAGTCCAAAGGGGATAAAAAAGCACCCACGACGAGGTAACGCAAGATGGTCCACCTATTTTTATATTCGTTCATTCTATTATTTTTTTTATTTCTTTGCAAAGAAAACACGCTCGATACAAAATAAATTGTATCTGAAAAGGTTTTTTGTTGGTTTTTAGTCATGCCATTAAATCGAATAGATCCCATCCATATTGAACAAGTAGAAATGTATTGCTGATGCCTATACGATACAGTCTAAAGCAGAATTAACCTTGGTTTATGTGTTAGAAGGAGTTGGAACTACCCATTTTGAACGATCAAGCGATTCCCTTTCAACAAGGCAAACTTTTTTTGATTCCCTTTGATGTAATCTACAGTTTTTCACAGTGTGAAGCCGCAGTCGCTTTTTAGTTGTTGCATGTCCACAAAGTTTTATTACGCAAATTCGCTTAGAAGCTGATCGGATTGAAACCTTGATAACTTGACGAAGTTTGAGCTATATTACCCATAATTATCACGCTAAAGCAGGTTGGTGTATTTCGCATAGCGAAGATGGGGTATTGGCAGAGCACTTGTTGTATGCGATGGAGAGGGAGCTAAAAATCCCATTCAAGATTACCTAATTATTCGCCAAGCGATGGGCATTTTGCTCAATTCTTGTAGCGCGTAATTTAATCCAAAGTGATTACAATTCTACAGCAGAAAAACAAAAAGTACGCGATGTGATGAAGAGATAACCTACATCCAACAACATATTGCCAATCGAGACAAATTGTCCATTGCATCCTTAGCACAGGAGTTTGGTATGGCTAAAGTTATATTGGTGCGTATTTTAAAAAACAAGTGGACTAATCCCTGCAAGATTATATTTTGGATTACAAATTGAAGTTGGCTGAAATCCGGTTAAAATAACAGTACAATGCGATTAAAGGAAATTGCCTTTGAATTAGATTTTGAACGATGAGAGTTCACTTTTCAAAATTATTCAAGAAATACAAGGGAATGACCCCTTCTCAGTATCGAATTTTACACAAGAAAGCAATGAGTTGAAAGGATGTGCTTGTTGGATACAAAACGAAACGGGTGACCGTTTGGGACCACCCGCTGAGTCCTTTTACAATAAGGTATTTACTGTTAGTGCTAGAGCGACTTTTCAGTGCCCGCATTTTTTATATCATTTAATTTGATGGGTGTTTACCCTAAATTATGGCGTTCATAGGAGTGGGTATAAATTTCAATCATATTGCCAAAAGGATCTTTAACATAGACCAATCTTATACGGTTTTTTTCCTGGATCTAATTCAATAATCTCGCACATACGCTGTCCGCCATATTGCTCTATTCGAGCTACTAAATCTTCAATGTTAGGGTCTTGGACACAAAAGTGAAATATTCCCGTACTAAATGGTGTATTAACTGATGTTGGATGGTATTTGTTTCAAATTTCGAAAATTTCACATCCTATCCCATCCGCAGCACTCAGGTGAGCAAAGCGAAATTTTTTCCATCCTTCACCATACAGGAGTTTACCTATAGTAGTAAAGTCTACTTTCTCGATCGTCTTCATAAACGTCAATAGGTCCAGCAATTGATACCATCCCATAACATTTAGATAGAAATCCAGTGCTTTTTCTAAATTGGGAACAGTTAGTCCAACATGAGAAAAAATTTACAGGATAGATTTGTTTTTTTAACAGCGATTGCTGATTTTTTATTTAATGTCTTCATTATTCCATTGTATTAACAATTAAACCAATATGAGTAAAGTAGTTCAAATGCACCAAATAATAACCAAGTCCATCCTACAACAACCAATAGAAAATAACCCAATTTTGCAACAGGATTGAAATAATTCCCCCTGGGTGAATTTTTCTAAAATAGACGGAGCAAATACAAGATTGCAACACCAATTCCTGCATAAACTAAAGAAATACAGAATCGCTTCAAACATCGGGTAATTTGCAAACATACCCGAAATAGGTTCTTCTTTTGGAGCGGGCAAACAATTGAATAAATAACACCAGCAAAAGCAATTCCAATCATTCCAAGTCCTATACCAATTAATAGGTATTTTAAAATGCCTAAAATTTGCTTGCAATTATTTGCATTCTTTCGTTATTTTCAATTAGTTCTTTTCCGTGTTTTCCAGAAATAAAAGGCCACGGGCAATAACAACGCACCTAACACTAAACTAGGTTCTCCAAAAACTATATTGTCAAAGGGAAAATACTTGGCTAAAGGCCATGTAATGGTCATATGCAATCCTGTTGTAAGTAAGATAAGCGATAGCGCAAATAGATTCATTGCCCATCCCTTGGGGTTTACTTTGGTATTGTGAATTAAATTTTTTACTTATAGTTTGCTAAAGAAAGTAAAGCTGCTCCACTAGCTACAGCATAACGGGTATTGTAGGTAGGCATTTGCTGCCAATCAATAAATTAATTTATCCATAACTACTCTATTTTTATATAATATTACAATATACTAAAAATAAGCGAGATAACCCAAATTCCCATGCTCTGTAAATCAGCCGAATCCCTAGCTAATCATGATAAAATGCTACGCACACCTTAGTATTGTTTTTTTACTATAGAAGAAGATCAATCCTACGCATTGACTATCCGTTTTTAAAATGAACTGATTTTCCGTAGCAACCCTTTTTTTGTCATATGACAATTGCCCTTGAAAGGAGGCGGTCTACTTTTGTTGTTTAATTCTTTAACGTTTGAACAACATGAGTATGGATATTTTAGTAGGACTCCAATGGGAGATGAAGGAAAAAGGCAAGTTTATCGATCACATTTGCAATCAATACGACATCATAGCCCGCTTTAATGGGGGAGCTAATGCGGGGCACAGTATTTTACTACAACGAACAAAAAGTGACGCTGAAAATTGCTTCCATCGGGTGTGTTTTTATCCCAATACGATGAATGTAATTGGCACCGGAGTAGTGGTCATCCAATCCAATTGAAAACAAGAGTTGAGCAGTTGATGGCGTTGGATGCTACATTAGCTTTACCCAAAACGCTTGTTGCTTTCTGCTAAAGCCCATTTTTGGTATTACCTACTTATGCTTATTTTGATCAGTTTTATGAATCGCATCCAGATTATCGAACGATTGGTACAACAAAGAATGGAATTGCTCCTGCGTATGCTGCGAAAATACTCCGCCAAAATTTGCGTGTGGGTGATATTTATAGCACGCAATTTTCAAGTGAATTACAGGGGATACTTCCAACGACAATACCGAGAATTGGAACAGTTGCAGTGAGATTTACACCTCCTTTAAAGGAAATGGAAGCAGCCTTTTTAGATGGGGTTTGCATTTTTAAAAACGCTACTTGTTACGGATACAGAACTATACGTCTCAAAATCAAAATAAGCGCTTAACCCCCATGAAAAAGGAAAAAAAAAGTATTAGGGGGCCCCGAATGGGGGGGGGGGGAGCTTTCAGGGGTGGCTACCGCATTGGGCTGGGGATATTGATTCATGGGGGACGGGTTATCCGTAATGGTGGGGACCTCTTCGATTGTTACAGGTTGCTTGGGAGGTTGGCCATGTACCGGATTGGGGGGTGGTCATTTCCCTAAGGGGGGGGAAAGGGGTTAGGGTGCAATTTTTTTGGGGGTAAAAACGGGAAAAGCGTATTTTTACAAACTCGTTTGTAGGGGAAAGGGATTTTTTCCGGGGGACCAGGAAAACTAAGCAGGAGCATGAAGCAGGGAAAAACAGCTCCGTCTTGGGAAAGGGGGGGGAGTTATTTGGGCTCTTAATTTTACCAAACCGAATTTCAAAGACGAGTAGTGGGTGGTTGGATTTTACAACTGCCTTTATAGTTTAATTTGGTGCTTGTATGGTGAAACTTTGGTGTTTTACTCATAAAACTTTTATTGTTAAACCAAAAGGGGGTAGGATAATTTCCTCAGGTGATAGGGGTGAAGAAGTTTTCCCGTTTGTTAAACGGGGCCATTTTATGAAGTTGGAAAGGAAAAAGGGGGGGGTGGGAAACAGGCTTTATTTTTAGTGGCCAAAATCAAAGAAGGGAAAAAAAACCAAGTCAAAGCTGGTGTTATGCAAGTTCCATTCCAAGGTTTGGAACAGGTGATTTTCAACTCAAATTTTGTAAAGCGGGGAAAAGATCAAGGATGCCTATGGGCGTTTATCGAGCGTTATCTTTGGGGATTTTATTGGCTCAAGCTGTAGTTATGTTTAACCCCGTAAACCCTGATCTTTCCAATAACAGGGGCCAAAAAAGAGAAAAAGGAAATTAATCGATGTTGAAAAGCCAAACTAAAAGAGAGGATTCATTAACTTTTAATAGCAACGGGGGGAAAATATACCATCCTATGGAAGAGTCTAAACTAACCTCTATAAATCGAGGGGAAATTTGCTTTTACCACTATTACAGCAAGCGGGGAAAAACGGGCGAACGGATACAAAGCTGTATTCCACGTTTTAAAATGTTTGGGCGTGGCGAAAAAGGAAGGGGAGTATATTGTAAGGAAAAGTTGGAAAGGAAATTAGGCCCATGCAAATTGCCTTTGGTTAGAAATTTCAGGTGTGTATTTTTCCGTTCGTTTATACTTAACAATAAAAAAAAGGGGGGGTACGGATTATTTTTAACGCGTTTAATTTTTTTCCATTTTTATGTAAAGGGCGTTTTTTGTGGGGGACGATTTTTGGCACAATTTTCTTTATTTTTCAGTGGCCGGGCCCCGCCAATGGATTATGTTGAAAACGGGGGGGGCCGTTGGGGGGGGACGGGATTGGGGCTTTGTGTTTGGGGGGGGAAGGTATTGGATTATGGCGGGATTTTTTGAGCCAAGCTTAGAAAAGGGGGAAAAATCTCGGTTTGTGGCCCCTTTATTTGATGGGCCCCAAAGCTACACCGCCTTTGCAACCGAAAAGTAAATTAAAGGACAAAAAGCCCAATATGATGTATGGATAATTCTAGAAGGGCAAAATGAACGCTATTTGCTTTTTTTTAGCTCATTAATATCCGGGTTTGGGTTTCCAATCGGAGTTGCCTCTGAGTATGTTAGCTCTTTATTCCTATTTGGGGAATCCAACATCTTCCTCGTTAAGTCGAAATTAGGGGACGCCCAAAGTTGTTTTTTAAGCTACGGATTTTTTTAACGGGGGCAGTTTTTTAAAATTTGTGTCCGGTTAAATTTTTCCCGTTTGTACTCTATTAATTTTGTTTGCCTGGTGGAAAAAATTCCAGTTATTTCTTTTAAAAAAAAATAACAATACGGGGGGGAACAAAAAATAAACTGGTTAATCGGTAAAATTGGGCAGCTTCCGTGGAACTAAAATTTTCTTTGATGGAGGAGGGGATTGGGGTTTGTGGTTTTTAATAAGGCCTTATTCGGCCTGGAATTCATATGACAAAGAAAAAAAAAGTAAACCGCCATTCCAAAAAATGGGATTTGGCCCCGTTTTTAGGGCGAGAGATCTGCCTTTGAGTGTTAATGTTGGTTAGGGGGGATATTTTGAGTGAGTGAGATGCCAGGTTGTTCCTGCATAAAAACTTAGTGCCCACCTTTTTCTGATGTTTAAAGGGTAAAGGGCCTGCTGATAAATTACCAAACTGATAAAACCTTCGTGTTATAATCCGCAGGAGGGATCGAACTGTATTTGGTTTTTGGGATTTTGGATTGATTTTTTTCCATTGAGGGGCGTTTTATCGCCTTTTCCAAAGCCACAAAAGGAAAAATAAGAGGCGAGGCGTAAGGTGAGAGAATGGCAGGGCTTTCGGGTTTTGGTTTTTAGGATTAAACATTATTTTTTACATATTTAACAACTTTGCAAAATCAAATGAAAGCAAACCTCTGTTTTATAAACAACCAGAGGTGTTCTTTTCAAATCATTTAATTGACAATTTTAAGGACGAGGATGAATTTGGCGTAGGGTATTGTTGTGAATCAACATGGAGGAGGCCCACTGGAAAAATTTACTTAGACAAAAATCCAACGGGAAAAGGTCCCAAAATTGTTGCCATAGGGTTGGAAATCTTGTTACTTTGCAAGCCTTTGAAGGGGTTTTTCAATAATCCAACATGAAGGTAAAAAATGCAAAATGGCCAAATATCTTCCTTTGTTGATGGCGATTTAAGACCGCATGTTTTTTGGAAAGTTTGCGGAAATGTCCCATATGGAACCTTGTGTCATAAAGGCCTCAAAAAAAAATTAAAAAAGGGGACCATACAAAAACTTGTTAGGGCGATAATCTTTTACCGGGGTCCCTCAGGTTCCATCTACTTGATTAATACCTGATTCATGGGATGAAACATCCCTTGCCCAACGGTTGTTGCGGGTGGATTCCGCTCCATATATTTGTTGGTATAAAAAAAATCATCGAGAGTAAAAAGGGGCAAAAGAGAACATAACAGCTGTTTAAATCGTTTAAAGGGGGATTAGGGCGTGCAATATTATTTACAAAATTGGAATGGGGGAATTGGTATTCAAAAAATGGAAAAAAAAAAATTGGGGAAAATTGGGGGGACGGAAAAAAATCTAACTTGTAAATTTTTGTTGAAAAAAACTGGGAATAAAGCGATGGATGAGTTGGATTTCCACATTCGTTTTGTAATTCGGGATGAAAAAAATATGGAAAAAAAACAAAATTATTTGTAAATAAAATAACACTTTTTCAAGTTTTTCCTGGGGGGGGGACTAATTTATGGAAGTCGAAGCTGAAAAAGAGGTTATGTTTTCAACCATAACTCTTTGTTTTTTTAGACAATAAAACAGGGGGGAATGGGGAGGTTGGAGATCGGGTTTGAACCGTTTCTTTTTACCTTTTCTAGTTTCTTTTTGTGTCAAAAATTGAGCTTTTTGGAGATAAAAATAAAAAAAATGGGAAAAAAACCGCCAAGGGTTAAGACTAAAAACCCCCTTTTATCTTTTTTTGTTATTATTATATTTACGACGTACCAAAAAAATAGTGGGAAGGTGAAGCATGCCAAACAGAAAAATTTTAACCCCTAAAAAAAAACTTAAATTAAAACTATTGGGCCGGAATTCTTTCTCTCCTTCCAGTTATATTTACCGGGATTATTAGCGGAGAACATTTGCCCATTTCATTTGCAACGGCCCGAAACAATAGTTTTGGTCTAAATGGTGTAATTCAGGAGGGAGGCAGATTTTAATTTGAAGATAGAAAACCAATAAAAAAAAAAACGCAAGTAAAAAGGGTGCGGGTCAATAGTGTGTTTATTTTCCGAACGCAAATTCAATTCAGTTAGTTTATGCTATAAAAAAAACAGGCGCTGGGAAATGGAAGCAATTAATAAAAAGGGAATTATCATCTTAAAACCATTTTAAATTTTCGGCCATGTTCTTTACGCGAGTGTTTTATACGTACCCATTTGGGATAAAAAAACGCAATTGCCTAAAAAAAAAAAAGTATCCGGGTTTTCAGATAAAAATGTCTTTAGCTATTTGGAAGGCTAAAAAAAATAATAAAACGCCCCGGGATATTTACCAAGTTTTATTTTGAAAATTTCAACCATCCACGCCTTATTTTTGATCAAAAATTATTATCAAACCCAGTAAAGGGAAGTGATTTCCACCAGGAATAGTATATTAGGGGAGTGGGGGGGAAATTTTATGCACTTAACACAATTTTAAAATTAGCAACGGGTATATTTTATCCCGCTGCTTTTTTTGATTTTTAACAGAACCCGTGGATTAAATAAGATTTATTTCCTCGAATTTTTTTCTTTACAGTGATCAATTATAAAGGGGGGGATTGATTTAAAACCATTGAGCAAAAATGGCCCTAAAAACACTTATTACGGGGACCGAAGTTTTAGCCGAAACCTTATTATTAAAAAGGGGATTTCTTAAAAAAGGTAAGTTTTACCGCTTTACCCCCTCAGAAAATGGATCAATTAAAAAAAACATGGCGTTTTGGAAAAAACGGCACCCTATTATCAAGGCTCCAAAGAAGGAAAAAACGTAAGCCAAAAGTTTTTTGGTCAGGATTGTTCTATTTGGGGGGAAGTTTGAGGGGTTTAAGATATCCTTTCCCAATTTTTTCTTAACCGGCTTTTCCAAAAAAAACAAATATGGAATTTTCCTTCCTTTTCTGAAAATTGGTAGTGAATTGGAGGCCCGGGTTAGGGGGCAATGTGGAAATTTGAAACCGTAGAGCAAACGGAAGTATGCCAACGTAGGGATTTGGTTTACTTTTTACCTCAAAATAAAAACCAAATAAAAATCGGAATTAAAAAAAAAGTGGGACTAAAATGGAAACAAAAAAAATGGTAAAAGCATATGGAACGGAATAGTCGCCAAAGATTGCGTGCTTTTAAATAAAACAAAAAAAATGGAAATTAATCGTAAGATCGCAGGTGACAGAAGAAAAGGACGTAAGCGATTCGATATTTTAATTATTTTTTTAACTGGTGGGTGTATTTGGTCCCATTCGGAATTTGCATTACGGGCTTCGCAATAGAGTAGGGGGGGGGGGGGGATACCCAATATACCGAATTGGTACACCAGGGGACAGCTCGAAATTCCGTGGGGTGAAACAGTTAGTAACCGGCAAGTTAGGAAAGGATGGGGTAAAAAACCAAAGTTTAAAGTTTGTGGGATCTTTAAGTTGGAGTAAAGGTTGTAAATGGTTGATAGCTGGGGTCGTACGTGTTTGAGAAGGGCCTGTAAAGGAAGGATTTTGGGGAAAATAACCAATAATTTGGTGAAAAATGGGAAATACAATTTGGAAAAAACCTATTAAAAAAAACAGGCCCTGATGTACCACCTTGAATTTCAAATCAAACAAAAAAACGTTTTTGGAGGGGATATTTTCTTGATGGCAGTAAAGTAAGTGGGGGATGGAAGGATTTTTGTTTTTACGCCGAAAACCCAGGAAATTAAATTTAAGATTTTAGGCTTGGCCAGCTTGCTCCCTTTACTTTGTTGGCTGGGGAATTACTACTGTTTTTTTCGGGCCTTTTTTTGGCGTCATGCGGGGATAATGTAGGGCCAGGACAACCCGGTGTAGGGAATTGTTGGAGGATTTGGTGGTTTTAGGTCATATGGCTGTAAAAAATTGCCAAAGGCGATGTGGAGCAGGGGAAAAATAAAGGTCGTGTGTGAATTTACAAACTTTCCGCTTTCTAAGGTAGAAAAGGATGCAAAAAAAACCGCCTTGGTGGCAGGATGGGGATTGTTATTTCTTAATTCTACAGGAATTCAAGAGCAAAATGGAAAAAAAGCCAATGCACATACGTTAACCACTTTATCTTGGATTGATGGTTTTCTTGCTCAACATTGATATCCCAATGCGGGGGGGTATAGTGTAAAAACTTGTTTAAAAAAAACGCGATGGCGAAAAGATTGACGGGTTGGGTAGGTGCCAACCAGAAAACCATCCACTTCCTGTATCTTGCCAATTCCAGCTTGAAATCTCTCAACAACCGAATTAGTTTCTCTGGGTCTTGTGATCGGTGGAATTGCACAAACGCAAGAGGATGTTAAGATTTCTGTGGGAAACACAACATCACGTCAGATATTGAAATGATTCTAATGCAAGACATCAACCAAGCGTATGAACGCATTACTGAAAGGAGATGTGAAATATCGATTTGTAATTGATATGGCTTCCTTAAAAAATTAAATAAAAACAGAAAGACCTCCTTTTGGAGGTCTTTTTTTATGGATTAGGTATTTGATATTCAAGAAGTAGTAGAGGTTGGTACGCCTATTTTAAAACAAAATAAATATTTTAACTATACTTATGTTGGTATTTTTTACTTTCTTTGTATCGTAAATTCTCGATATATAGAAATGACCGAACTCTTTAAAGCTTTATCGAATGAACATCGCGTTCAAATATTGAAATGGCTCAAATCTCCTCATGATTTTTTTGAATTGGAAGACATCGAACCTGAAGTGCATGAATTTTGGGGTGTGTATGAGTGTCATACAAAAGAAAGTGGGACTCTCTCAATCTACGACATCCGCCTACTTGACTTCTCTAGTTACTATTGGATTGCTGGTATCGGTCCGCAATGGTCAATGGACCTATTACAAACGCAATGAAGAGAAGATAGCTGAATTGGCGCATTATATTCAACATACGTTGTAAGGCACTTACTTGGATTGTGTAATCCAACGGTTTCTATTGGTTTGCTCTACAATATCTATAAATCTCGATAAATCTAAATATCTGTAAATATGAATACTTTTTTTACTTCACATTCGGTTTTTAATCGCGTGTTTCGCCCAGGGAAATTGACCTTGGGTATTTTCTTACCGTTACGGGTTTATGAATCCCGCTACGGAGCCTTTGCATCAACATCTGAAGTATATCCAACAAATTGACCGCAGTGGTTTTGACGCCCTGTGGGTAAGGGATATCCCCGTTTATTGATCCGAATTTTAGGGGATGTAGGGCAGGTATACGATGCATTGACCTATTTTGGCTTTATATCGCAGGGCAAACGGAGCAGGTAGCTTTAGGGACCGCGAGTATTGTTTTGCCTTTACAGCATCCTATTGCTTTGGCAAAGGCAACCGCTTCTATTGATCAATTGGCTAATGGTTCGCTTGCTTTTGGGAGTAGGATCAGGCGATCGTTATGCTGGAGTTTCCTGCTTTTGGGAAGTCTTTTGAGGGAAGAGGTGGAATTGTTTCGCGAGGTGTTCCAAGACTTACAGATGTTGCATCGCGTCGATACGCCTAAGATGAATTCGAGCTTGACGAAAATGCAGGATTTAATGTAGTGCCTAAACCCCTACACCAAGGGGTTCCGATGCTAGTCCACAGGGGCGAGTCAACAATCTTTAGATTGGATTGCGTCACATGCCGATGGTTGGATCACATACCCTGGACCCACAACCACGAAGGAGGATACGCTGGGGTTAAAACAAAAAATAGCGGCATTTAGAAACCTAGTACCCTCAGGGGGTATTCAAACCGCATATGACCAATGAATGGATTGAATTGGATGAAGACCCCACATTTTCCACGAACTCCGTTAAGAGGGGGATTTGTCTTGAAAACAGGGCGTTATGGCCTTGCCTAGACTTACTGCATCAATGGGAGGAAATTGGAGTGAATCACGCGGCTTTAGGAATACAGTTTGGCAAACGCAATATCGGTGAAACACTAGAGGAATTAGCTCAAGAAGTACTGCCTTATTTTAAAGGGGAGCATGTTTAGTTGATGTAGCACTAAATAAATATTGTTGTAGGGTGTAAAAATAGAACCTTTATGATTCGTCATAAAGGCTCTATTATTTATCTTTTTTGAATCAAATTTAGATGTGATACATTAGGTTCTGTTCATATTATTTTGAAAGTTCGGATTAAACTCCTTTTTCTAATATCAATTTTTCTGTGGGTAATCCATCCTCAATGCCCTGGAAATAGCTTTTAAAGCCAAACTTTTCAAGCAGTTTTTTGGATGCTATATTTGCTGGGTCAAGGATTCCAATAATAGATGTAGTTGGATAGGTGCGTGCTGCAAGGGCTAAGAGTTCCGAACAAATTTGGGTTCCATATCCTTTGCCCCAATACGACTCCTTAAGGATATAACCAATTTCTAATTGTGTGCGATCGCGTTTGTTCCATTCCATTTTTACCATCCCCTAAATACGCGCCAGTGGCATTGTATATTTTAAAGTAACCCAACATCGGATCTTGTGCATTTACTTCGAGAATAGAAGCAAATTTTTCTTGCGCTTGTTCTTCGGTCAGTCCCTGTCCAGAAACATAACGCATAACAGCATCCTCTTTGACTAAAGAATAAAAGATAGTAAAATCATTTGGGGTGTACGGGATGAGTTGAAGTGGTTCCATAAGGTGAATTGAAAATTTTAGCAAAGGTAGGAATTTATTACGCAAGTAATCTGTTGAATGCCGCTGTAAATCGGATACTATGATTGTTTTTATGAGTACTAAAATCATGAGAAGTCGTTCTTGATGTATAGGTGGTACAACATATTAATATGAAAAACACTTTTTTTTTTGTTTTATATTAAAATTAATGGGGATATTGTATACATTTAGTGTATGATATCCCCATTTTCCTCTACATTATTTATCTTTTTGTGATTTACTTCCTTTAAAACGCTATATTATTTACAAGGAGAAGCGAACGAAGAGTATCACTTGCTTTACGTTAAACTTTTATCTTTATTTTTTTAGTTATTTTTATGTAAATAATCTATATATAGTATGCTTTTTGCATTTATTTAAGTAA
Source organism: Mylabris phalerata (assembly GCA_020740385.1). Taxonomy (NCBI): domain Eukaryota; kingdom Metazoa; phylum Arthropoda; class Insecta; order Coleoptera; family Meloidae; genus Mylabris; species Mylabris phalerata. Next base: position 21,684 of record JAJEOX010000047.1, on the reverse strand, counting down.
GAAAGCGATTTCTTTTTTAAGAAAAAACGAAAGTACAGTATCGCGATACACTGTTCTATTTTAAACAGAAAATAAATACGAAATAACGAGTATATTCAACTAGAAAGAAATTTTTTCTTGTCAGAGAAAAAGAAGTTATAACTAGAAAATAGTGATGACTAAATAGATAGAGTAAAAATAGTAAAATCAAAAAAAATGAGAGATATTTTTTGGATCATTGTTATTCTTCTACTGCTAGGATGGGGAGTTGGTTATTTTGCCTTTGGGCAAGTAATTGGAGAACTGATACATATTTTGTTGTTAGTTGCCTTAATTATGGTAGTTGTACGCCTTATTCAAGGAACGAAAAGGAAAGTATAATAGACAAACTCATCCCAACGAATAGCATAAAACAAAAGGAAAAATAAATTGTAAAATGTTGCTTGATCAATTTTTATAAATCAATTTAAAAAAAGATAACCGATGAAAAAAGATGAAATTTACAAGTATGGAAAAATCCTTTGTTGTGCGGCTGCAGGCCTAGCTGTATTAGCCGTGGTTTTAAAGAAAACAGTATTTAGTGAAGGAGCATGTTTAGATGAATGTGCAACCGATGAAGACTAAATGGTTTAAGTGAACAATACAGTTCACCGTATAAATTAAATAATAATCATAAAAACGATACCTATGAATAAGTTAGAATTAGAAGGAAAATGGAAAAGAGTAAAAGGAGCCGTTAAACAAAAATATGGAGAATGGTTTGATAACGATAAAGTTTTCGCTGAAGGGAAATTTGATGAAATAGTGGGGAAGATGCAGGAAAAAAGCGGAAAAACTCGAGAAGAAATTGAAGATGTAATTCGAAATTGGAAGGAGGAATAATATAATTCTGTTTTAGTTCAATATACTAAACTTACGAAAAGAGAAGTACTAAACAGGTATTTCTGCGATAGGCTTCTCTTTTTTTACTAAAACAGTATAGGTGGTTGATAATCAAGAGTAATCCATCTCAATCGGATTAAGGTTTGGTTGTTAGGCCCCATATAAAACGTAAGTCTATGAAAAGAAGAAAACCCCGTATGCTAGTCATATGGGGTTTTGTTTTTTTGTGAGGCGGTGAGGTTTGTTTTTTTGTGAGACGTTGAGGCGGTGAGAGGGTGAGGTTTGTTCTTTGTGAGGCGGTGAGAAGGTGAGGTTTGCTCACGCCTAACTTCTCATCGTCTCATAATCCACACCCAGTGTGTCACCCCGACAGAGGAGGGGTCGCATTAGTCACTCAACGCGAGTTATCCTGTTCAGTATTAAAAGAAGGAACTCTATTTAATTAGAAAATTTACTTCTCTCCCTTTTCTCCTCTCCAATTACTTTGTAAGGTTTGCTCATCGCCTAACTTCTCATCGCTTCACCGTCCCACCAATCTCCTCGCTATAAAAAAAACAAAGAGGAAACATAAAGCTTCCTCTTTGTATACAGAAAATAACGAAATATAAAAATGTACTAACTAGTAATTGTATCGACTGCCAAAACCATAGCGTTTTGATCTGCGGTTGTTGTGGGATGAGTCTGAATTAGAGTCAGTAAAGATTGAATCTCTTGACGTATCCATCGCATCGTAGTTGCGAGATGTTCTTCCTGCAGTGCTACGAGAACGACTACTGCGTCCTGTTTGCGATTGATTATACGTTTGATCATAGGGCTGATTTTGGTTGTATCGTTGATCTTGATGACCGTATTCTCTCGGTGAGTTCATGCGGTAAGGACGATCATACTCCTCATCATAACGATTGCGAAACGTTTCATTATAACCATAGTTATCGTCGTTGTTTTCGTAACTATTGTCATTGTAATTCTCATTGTAATAGGGATGATCTGAGTAACGATCGTTTCTAGCGTAGATTTCTTTGTTGTAATCTCTTTGACGGTTCATTGGATATTCCAAGTTTCTGTCGTAGCTATCCATGTAGTTTGAACGTTGATTTGGGTGGTACTCATTGTCGTTGAAATACCCGTCATTTTCATAATCTACATTACTGTCGTATTGTGGATTTCTCGAATTATTGAATCGATAATCCTCTCTATCATTTGTGTTGTGATTATAATCGTCAAAACGATAATTATCTTGAAACTGATTCTCGTTGTGGTTATCGTAGTTTCTTGAATAACCTGAGTTATTTCTGTTGCTTCTTTGGCGATTTGATCTTGATCGGCTGTTATTGCGATTATTCATAGTCTTGAAGTTTTTGTGATTAATAAAAAGTAGTGACAGCTAGTATTTATTATTTCATTGCTTCAATGTTGTTATAACTAAGGCAAAAGTCATGCAAAAGACTGAATAGTGTTATTATTTTGTTTAGTATTGTTATTAATTCTTCTTTAGCTTAAAGACAGAAGTATAGGTTTATACCTCTTGAAAGGTTTTTTTTTATTTAAATTGTTGTTTTTTCAAACTATTGTTTGCTATTAAGTCTATTTTGTTTTTCATCTTTATTGATGAGATATTATACATGTTGTAGAAATAATACCCAATTATTCTACAGTATAAAAGAATTTGAAAAGCAAGAGATGAAGAATGACAAGGAAGGCTAAGAATTGCATGGTTTTAGTTTTATTAGGTTGAAATAAAAAAGAACATGATGCAAGAAAAAGAAAAAAAACAGCAGCCTCCTGGAAGTGAGCACCAAATGAAGAATTACCCGGATCACGGAGAGTATACGTATAAAGGACATGCGCTATTTTACTGGGAAAACCGTATTGATTACGGGAGGAGATTCTGGAATAGGAAAAGCGATAGCCATTGCTTTTGCACGGGAAGGTGCAAATGTCGTATTTGTTTATCTATCCGAGCAAGAACGCGAAGATGCCGCGGATACACTTTATTGGATTGAACAAGCAGGCGTAAAAGGATTAGCCATTGAAATGGATTTAAAGCAAGCAGAGCAACTGTAAAGAGGTAGTACATCAAACGATTGCATCCTTTGGACAAATTGATGTATTGATTAACAATGCCGCTTTTCAGAAGGAACATAAAGAGTTTAAGGATATTACCCTAGAGGATTGGAAAACGACTTATGAAACCAATGTAAATGCGTTGTTTTATATGACAAAATACAGCTTGGAGCATATTCCTAAAGGAGGAAGTATCATTCATACAACTTCAGTAAATGTATACGATCCCAATCCAAGTTTATTGGCCTATGCTTCTACAAAAGCAGCGGATTCAAAATATGACAGCCAGTATGAGTAAAATGTTTTTGGAACAAGGCAAAGAAATTAGAGTAAATGCCGTCGCTCCAGGTCCGGTTTGGACACCGCTAATTCCCACGACACTAATCCAATGTGGATACATTTGGACAAAATACACCAATAGAACGCCCAGCCCAGCCAAAGGAAATCGCACCCGCCTATATCTTTTTAGCCAGTGAAGATGCAACTTATGTTTCAGGTGCAATTATTGCAGTAACAGGAGGGCGGATTACGTTATAAATGATACGAAAAGTATAAAAAAATCGAGCGGACAGTATTCTTTTTTTAAGTAGGGGGAGTACTGTCCTCGATTTTTTTTTAATACATTACTGTTGAGTTCCTATATAACCTGATATTTTAACCATTTCTAATGGACTAAAATCGACGGAAAATGAAGCAGAAATAGTGTATTTATACACAATATAAAAAGTGTTATTAAATTGTTATACTTTTTAGAAATATGTACATTTGTTGCTTAAATAGAACTATTTAAAAAATTTAAATCAAATATAAATAACAGAAGTGGTATATATGAATCATTTTCATATGCGTCACTTTCGTTTTTTTTGTATAATTTGGAAGGAAATAAAGGCTACTTTTCTTTTTTTGGTAGGGGTATTCCTTGTATCAAAAAAAGGAAAGGGAGGAAGTAAGTTTTACAAGCTGAACGGTTGAGATATCTCTTATTTGTTGAATAATGGTAGTAAAGTACAATTGAACTTTAAATTAGATTTATTAGGTAGTGAAACTAGTGGGGAGAATTTTGAAAATCAATAAATGAACTAACAAGGTCCGATGTCTATTACAATCAGCAAAGAAAGAGTTAAAGCGTTAATTGAAGCGCTTGAAGAAATTATCCAAAGGGAATTACACTAGACGGCTTGACTTGAAAGTGGAGCAAGATTGTTTTTCTCATGCTGAAGTGTTGTTCAATATTTTTAGCTGGTGATTATGAAAGTAAATTCAAATATTTTATTTCCTTACAGCCTACGTTGGGGTATGAATTTGTAACGACTAGTATTGTCAAGATTAGTGCACAAGGACAAATTTTAGATATTTCACTTGTACAAGATAATCAGAAATGCTTTGACGAAACGATATATATTAATCGGAATGTTCTTGATTTTTTGGAAGATGACCAACAAGAGAAGTGGATGAAGAATTTTTTACTGTTTCTTCAGACGCCTTCCCATAAAAATTCATTTTCCTTACAGTTGACTGTGGCGGATAAAAAGCTGAATGGATATTGTGGTTTTCATTATATGGATAAATCTCATGATATTTGGATGAGTTTTGCTTTGGTAAATCCCATTGTTCAACAAGATCCATTGACAACGCCTATAAGTTTGGAAAAGCTTCGGAAGATGAGTGAAGAGGAACGGGATAAGATTCAAAGAGTACACGCGTTAATTGGAAACAAAGAGTATGAGAGAATCTATACGATTGAAGAATTGTGTCAGCGATTTGATTTGAGTAAAAATGCGTTTTCAAAAGGGATTTAAATTATTGTATAACCAAACGTTTTATACCTATTATCTAAATAAACGGATGGAATATGCCCAACAATTGCTTGCTTATTCCACCTTGTCTATCCAGGCTATTGCTGAAAAGTGCGGTTTTTTCAGATTATTCAAACTTCTTTTCGAAACTTTCAAAAGGTTGTACATCTTAGTCCAGCTCAATATCGCAAACAAAATTACAAAGGGTTGAAAATAGAAGATTATATCATCAAGTAAACCGCCTAAATTGAAAGTATTTAGGCGGTTAGAAAAAAAATAAAAGCTTAAAAATGTTGCTATTTCAGTTGCTTATTTTTAATAAAAGTAGCCGCTTCTAAATGCGAACGTACTTCTTGTAGGGTCTCATTCAATTGTGTTCTCATGTTGTAATTATCGACATGGTTAATGGCGTCAATCAGGACATCAGCAGCTTTATTGTGTTTTGAAATGACAACTTCCAGCCATTTTTGATCAAAATTCTTTGCGTTTGTCTTTTTCTAAATCTTGTATTTCCTCCACTGTTTATCCGATAGATTATGAGGAACGGCATACATCATATCACTGGCTAAAGCATGAGCTTTTGCAATCTATTTTCGTGGTGTTTTTCTAGTTCTCCAGCAAAATCGCGAATCTTTTCATTGTTCGATTTTTCGCTTTCCAAGTTTGCCTAATTCTACTTCAAATAATTGATCGTGAACAACATCAACTAAATAAGAAGAATAATCTGTATTTTTTTGCTCAACTGTATGTTGTTGATGGCTTTGTTTTGCTCTTTCGCTATTTTTTCAGGCTCTTTTGCGTTTGGTCGGTCTTTGCATGAAGCTAAAAGTGCAAGCATAAAAAAAGGCTAAAAACAGGGTTTTTGTATGTAATTTCATAGTTATAAATTTTGGTTAAACATAATCTAATAAGTTAACTCCTTGATCAATGCGCAATTCAATCTCTTGTATTAATTTGCTGTAGAACGTTTGTAAATCGGAATTTTTGGTATTCTGTTTTAAATCCCATAGTACTTCTCGAATGCTAAATTGCAGTTTGATGGTTTCATCCAAAAAATCGCGATCATAGCTGCTGAGATTTGATGATTCCAATGTATTGATTGTGAATCGAGTGTTGGTTCGAAATAAGATTTCATTTTGTTTTTCCTTGCTAATCAAGTTTTCCATTTCCTTGAGTGCATGTTCATATTCCAGCAAGATTTGTTCAGCAAATTCCTGAATCTTTGGATGCTGACTTTGAGTGATTGCAATTTTGGTATAGTGTAACTGTGTAGCTAATAGATTGCTAAAAACGTTGCTCTAAAAACCTCTTGATCGGTGGTATCATAGTTTCGTTTCATAAGAAAAAGGTTCTGTATGTACTGGTTTTGGATTGCTCTCATCTTTATATAAATATTGTTCTGAAATTAGATTTGTTTTTACAAGAAGTAAGAAACAAAAAGACAAAAAACAAGAAGGTAAAGAGGATAACAAATAGTTTGTAATTGAATGATACTCCCATAGGTATATGTGTTTAAGTGAATAAAAGTGGCTTACCAAGGATGTTGTTATTATGGTATGAGTAACTATGGAAATTACCTTGTGTAAGCCACTTGATTTTCAATTCTAGCAATTTTTATTGAGCTGAAACTAAGTTATTTTTGCTTTGCTCCTTTATTTTTTGTAGCGGTTGCGCTGTTTTCGTTTGGTACTGCTTGAAGAACTTCTTTGCTCTATTTCATCTTCACTATCATCGTCCTCTTCATTTCCATCTTGCTGCGAATGTTCGTCTTCACTTGCTTCTAGGTTTATGTGACATTCTCCTATTTGTGTAAGCTCGAAATCCGTTTCTTCTTCTTCTTCAAGGGTTTGTTCTAATAAATTAGCTATTTCATACGCATCGATGGCCAAGGCAAATTGAATTAATCCACCGTAGGTAGCAATCTCATAGTGCTCAATTTGTTGAGCAACTACAATGAGCCCTGCATCTCGTACCATGCTACCATCGGGAGTTACCTGGATTATTTTCTTTGTAATAGCCTCAAAGGTTTCCATGACACTACACGGCTGCTTTTCGGGTGTTAAGTCTAGCTTTCTGAAGATTCGCTCTAAGCGCATGATTTGTCTACGCGTGACAATTTCATGGTCTTGAAGGGTGTCTTTCAACTCCTGTGTGGTAGCTGCTTTTATCAGGGTTGGCAAAGCTTCTATGATTGCATGTTCTGTGTTATAAATACCTTTTAACAAGGTGATAAACAGTTTTTTGAATTCAGTGCTTGCCTGGGATGTATAATTCGAATTTTTCATATTTTCTTTTTTTTTTATAAAAGAAGGAGCAGAGACTCCTTCTTTTAATTGATATTGGCCTAGCAGTCGATTATCTTCTAGCATTGCTTGTTGAACGTCCGCCACCATGGGATGCACGACCACCCATTCTCGCTATTTCAGTTCTCTTCGCTTTGCTCATTGCTGCGAAACCTCGACGACCAGTACCTCTATTTGAACCACTAGATGAATTCGAGCGGTTTGTGTTTGAATTATACGATCCTCTTCCTGTTGAAGATTGACCACTTTGAGAAGTAGAATTATAAGATCTTCTTCCGGAACCTTGGCCATGTGGTTTAGATGAACCTGATGATCTTCTACCAGAGGAAGAACCATAGTTAGTATTATTGTAACTAGATGAATTTCCAGATCCTTGAGATCTACCTCGTCTTGATTTAGATACAAAACGTCCTTGTGCATCACGAGGATGGTCTTCTCCGTCAAAGTTAGAACGGTGATCATAACCATAGTCATCTTCTCCGTCATAATCAAAGTCTTCGTCGTCAAAGAAGTATTCCATGTCTTCTTGATCCATTTCGTCATCGTAACGCTCATCATCTGCTCCGTCGTCATATCCATGTTCGTAACCTAATTGATAAATCTCTTCTGCCATGTGGTAAAGATGCGATTGTCTACTACTTTGAGACTGGCTGTGTCTTGAATTTTGGTGATTCATAATTTCTTTTTTAAAGGGTTAATATGAACTGTGATACTAGCTGTCATAAAAAATTTCACAGTTGCTAGTAAATGTTCAATTTCTATGCACAAAAAGAAATAATGTTATTTAAAGATAATTTTGCTAATGTGTTTATAGATAGTGTTAAAAAAATAAATTACAACAGCTATTCTAGTCTCAATAAGGGATTGAATGCTAGTTGTGTAATTTTTAATATAAAAAAGAATAATATTTATTTTTTATTAAAAATATGTGTATTAAAAACTAAAATGGATAATTATACTAGTTTGTTTATTTTTTTATGTTAAACTGTTTTTTATAATCTCGATAAGTTAATGTTTTATTTGTAGTGTGTTGATTTACAGCGTCTTATTGTTTTTTATGATTTCATTGTATTTTTATAAACGATGTTTATGAAAAATGAACAATATGTGTATATAATACCCGTTATTGTGTATTTTGTGTGTATTATGTCTACGTATTTTGATTTTTTTATTTGAATTTCATTTGCTTATTTTCTATTTAATGTGATTAATAGCAATGGTTTTATTAGATTATTAGCAATATAATGCTCAAGGAAAAATGAAGTATAAGAAAGTAGGGGTGATCCGTTTTATACGAGTTGTAGTAGTTGTGAGGCGGTGAGGTTTGTAGGGTGGTGAGAGGGTGAGGTGATGAGAGGGTGAGGTTTGTTTTTTTGTGAGGCGGTGAGGTGATGAGAGGGTGAGGTGATGAGGCGGTGAGAAGGTGAGGTGATTAGAGGGTGAGGTGATGAGAGGGTGAGGTTTGCTCACACCTAACTTCTCATCGTCTCATAATCCACACCCAGTATGTCACCCTGAGGAACGAAGGGTCGCATTAGTCACTCAACACAAGTTATCCTTTTCAGTATTAAAAGAAGGAACTCGATTTTAATTAGAAAATTTACATCTTTCTCTTTTCCCATTTCTCCTCTCCAGTTTGTGCTTTGTGCTTTGTGAGGCGGTGAGGTGGTGAGGTGGTGAGGTGGTGAGGTGGTGAGGCGGTGAGGCGGTGAGGTGGTGAGGTTTGCTCACCTTCTCATAATCCACGCCCAGTATGTCACCCTGAGGAACGAAGGGTCGCATCTCGCGCTGATACCATGCTGTGGAATGGCCATTTGATACAACAAACGTTGGTTGACGGATTGGTAAAGTGTTCAATTAAAGAAGGAACTCTATTTTAATTGGAACATTTACTTCTTTCCCTTTTCCAATTTCCCCTCTCCAATTTGTGCTTTGTGAGGCGGTGAGGTGGTGAGAGGATGAGGTTTGCTCATCGTCTCACCTTCTCATAATCCACACCCAGTAAGCGTTAGCTTATTGAATAGAGAGGCTAGTATTGTAATCCTTGCACCAGTAAAGTCAAGGCGCGTTTGCGCTTGTTGCTTATTTTTTAGTAGCTGTAAATGTAGTAATCGCACCGCCCATCATCATCAATACGAGGATTAAATCTTCCTCTACTGTAAAATCAGGACGCAATTGATTCGCAGTTTTAGCTTGTACCACCGAATCGCTGAAAATGGAAAATAAGAATTGAGAAGCTTCCTGGTTTTGTTCTTCTTTCATGTGGGGAAGTAACAGACTGTAATCCATCTGTAATTCTACGACCGCATGGAGTAGTTTAAAAAAGGCTTGGTCCTCATTTTTAAGCTGTTCGGCATAGCTCGCCAGTTGATTTAAATTATGTTGGAATACCGCAGCTATGAGGGCTTGTTTATCGGGGAAATTGCGATAACAAGTCATTCTTGATACTTTGGCAGCCTTGGCAATATCCGTTTAAAGATACCTCAGGCCCCTGTGTTTTAAACAATTTTAATGCAGTTAGGATTAATATTTGTTTATTCTGCTGGGCATCTTTTCTTGTTGTGGGCTGTTCCTTCATTTTCTAGTTTTGATTCGTTTTCATCTTTCAAAGATAAATGTTTAAAGTGTTACAATGTGTAACATTTAAATAAAATGTTGTATCTTAGGGTTTTAGTTGATGGTTTAATCAGGGAGCGTGTTCATATACAACACATCTAAAACAGTAACTCGTCTTTGTGCGCTATGCATGACCTATTTTGAGTGATCGTCTTCTCTCCATCAACTAGTTCAGGTTAATACATAGGTCAACCATAGTAAGCCGTGCTGTTTTTTTTTTGTAGATAGAAAAAGATTACCCTAATATTTAACTGTAAACAAATGAAAAATAAAAAAGTAAAAACAAGTGCAGTCCTAGAACCTCAAACGGTAGACTTACTCGTTGTAGGATCTGGAACAGGTTTGGCAGCTGCCTTGGCAGCGTATGAAAATGAATTATCAACCCTTGTTATTGAAAAAACGCCTTATGTAGGAGGATCAACTGCGCTATCTGGTGGGGCATTTTGGATTCCAGGTAATCAAGTGTTGAAGAAGGATGGATCAAAGGATGATGTAAAAGATGGTCAACAATATTTAGAGGCGCTTATTAAAGGATATCCTCAAGAGCGATGGAAGGCTTTTCTGGATAAAGGAAATGCCGCGATAGCCATGCTTTATCGACAAACTGCTTTGCATTTTTTCTGGGCGAAGGGCTATTCCGATTATCATCCGGAAACACCTGGAGGATCAGCTACTGGGCGTACTTGTGAGTCCAAACCGTTTAATTTAAATCGCCTAGGTAAAGAAAAGGAACGCTTTCGCTTGGGCAAAATGGAAGCTCCTCTGCCTATGCCTGTAACAGGATATGATTATAAATGGATCAACTTGATGCTGAAAAAACCATTGAAAGCCTTTCCTATTATTCTGAAACGATTAACTCAAGGGGGTGGAGGATTGCTTTTAGGGAAGAAATATGTGGCTGGTGGTCAAGCTATTGCTGCGGGGATGTTTGATGGGGTGCTTCGAGCGGGGAATTCCCGTATATACAAATACAGCCCTTAAAGCCATTCAGGTAGACAAGGGGAAAGTGACAGGTGTTACGGTCATGCAGCAAGGAAAAGAAGTAGCGATTAAAACGCGCTATGGAGTTGTTTTGGCGCTGGTGGATTTGACCATAATATGTTGATGCGTCACCAGTATCAATCACCTACTTTAGTAAATGACTTGAGTTTTGGTGCAGAAGGAAATACAGGGGATGCGATTGTCTTAGGAAAAGAGATGGGAGTCTCATTGGCTAATATGAAAGAGTCTTGGTGGTTTCCAGCAGTTGCTCCAGTAACTGCCAAAGAAGGTCCTCAAGTACTTTTAGCAGAACGATCACTTCCTGGTAGTTTTATGATTAATGCTGCAGGAGAGCGATTTATCAATGAGTCTGTTGACTATATGACTTTCGGACAAACCGTACTACAACTGGAACAAGAACAGCACCCAGTTGGTGAAATGTGGTTGATTTTTGATCAAAAGTATCGCAACCAATATCTATTGGCAGGTTCTGTTTTTCCAATGATGCCTATTCCAAAGACGTGGTATGAACAAAAAATTGCTTTTTCAGCTTCTAATGCCGAGGAATTAGCAAAAAAAATACAGGTTCCTCTAGGTGCATTTGACCAAACTTTTCAACGATTTAATAAGTTAGCCAAAAAGGGTGTTGATACAGATTTTAAACGAGGTGAAAGTAAGTATGACCAATATTATGGGGATCCAACGGTAAAACCCAATCCTTGTTTGCGTCCACTTAAAGGAAAACTATATGCAATAAAAATCGTCTTGTCGGATTTGGGGACATGTGGTGGTTTAATGACGAATGAAAATGCAGAGGTGCTTTTAGAGAATCAGGAGAAAATAAAAGGACTTTATGCTATTGGAAATACGGCAGCGAATGTTTTTGGACCAGTATATCCTGGTGCTGGAGCAACAATTGGACAGGGATTGGTTTTCGGTTATATTGCTGCTAAACACGCTGCAAGTCAAAAGAAAATAAACAAACTGTCGTAAGAATGCGTTCGTATTACTTGGATGTAGACAATCTCACAGTATACAAACGTGTTTTTATATAACAGGTAACGGGGATATTATCTGTATAATATCTCCGTTTTATTTCTTTTTTGGGTACCTCTATTCATCTCAATATGATGTAAAGGATAAGTGAGGGAAGGGGGGATTTTATTTTAGTTCAACGGTTAGCCGTTTTAAAGAAAAAAAGAGTAGATATAGCGAGGGCTTGGTGTTGTTTTGCTGGAATTAAAAAGGGGAAACTCATAGGAAAACCATGGAAATAGTCTAATTTTGCACCAAAGATTAAGATAATGAAAGACGCTAAAAAGTACAAAAGAAGTTACATGAACGCAATAAACACCAAAAAGGATATGATTTTGATCAATTGAGATTGGTGGTTCCTGAATTAGAAGCTTTTATTATCAAAAATCCATCGGGCAGGGATACGATTGATTTTGCTCTTCCTGAAGCTGTTGTATTGCTTAACAAAGCAATCTTGATGCAAGATTATAAAATAACGTTTTGGGAAATGCCTAAAACGAATCTTTGTCCACCAATTCCTGGACGTGCTGACTAATCTACACTATATTGCTGATTTGATGGCAGAAGACAACGGAGGTAAGATTCCTACTGGAGGAGGAGTGAAGGTGTTGGATTTGGGTATTGGAGCTAATGTGATTTATCAATCATTGGTGTGGCAGAATACGGATGGGAGTTTGTTGGTTCTGAGGTCGATGTAGTATCGATTTCAAACGGCAAGTCACATTGTGAATAACAATCCTCATTTGAAAAATAAAGTAACAATTCGCCAGCAAAAGAGCAAGCGAAATATCTTGAAAAAACATCATTGGAGAAAAAGAATACTTCGATGTAGTCATTTGCAATCCTCCTTTCTTTTCATCTAGAGCAGAAGTATTGGCTAAAACAACCCAAAAGCTTCGAAATTTAGGCAAAGAGGTTATTGGAAAACCTGTACAAAATTTTAGCGGTCAGAATAATGAATTGTGGTGTGAAGGTGGAGAAAAAGCATTTATTACGAACTATATTTACGAGAGTAAACACTTTAAAAGACAAGCGGTTTGGTTTACGACGCTTGTTTCAAATAAAGATAACCTAAAACCATTGCAGGCGTTGCTAAAACGATCTGAGGTAGCTGAAGTCCGTGTCATTCACATGGAACAAGGCAATAAAGTGAGCCGTATCTTGGCTTGGAAATATTAGAGGTTTATGCTTTGTAGGGGGTGAGACGATGAGAGGGTGAGACGATGAGAGTTGTGCTTTTTGAAGTTGTAAGATTTATCGATTAAAGAAGGAACTCTGTTTTAATTAGAACATTTACTTCTATCCTTTGTGCTTTGTGAGGTTTGTTCTTTGTGAGGCGGTGAGAGGATGAGAGGGTGAGGTTTGCTCACGCCTAACTTCTTCATCGTCTTATAATCCACACCCAGTAATCACCCTGAGGCAACGAAGGTCGCATCTAGCGCTCACACCTAATACTGAACGGAATAACTAGCGTTGAGTACGGATACATCCCCTCTTTCGTCAGGTTGACATAGGAGAGGGTGAGATGGTGAATTTGTTCTTTATGAAGTTTTGCTCACCGCCTCATCCTCTCACCGCCTCACCACCCATAACCCATAACCCCTAACTCATACTCCATTTCTCTTTAAGCAGTTCTTCCAATTGATTGATTTCTGCTGCATACATGGTTTTCTTTCTCGTGCCGAAGTACAAGGTATTTTCTAACGGTTGGATTCCTTCCCATACTAGTTTAATTTTACCCGATTGGAGGCTATCCTGACAAAGGAAATCGGGTACAATAGCAAATCCTACACCATCACTTAGGCAGCGAATAATTGAGCTCATATTGGGAACGATGTAATTCGGACTAAAATCAGGGTGTTGTTTAAAATGGGCCAACCAGAAATTCTTTAAGTGCTCCATATCTGCTGCGGTACTGTACCACAGCTGTTGTTTAAGCAATTCTCTTACTGCTGTGATTTGTTGATCTGCTAAACGTTGTTCGATTTCTTTCGTATCGGTTTGGTTACCCGCAATAAGTACCAATCGTTCTTTAGAGAGAAGCGGTGTACTCCAGGTTTTGTTGATTTCCTTTTTGTGGGGTAATAATTAAGTCTAATAATCCATGATCTAGATCCTGTTGCATTTGCGGATACTCGCCAAACTTAATGATTAGAATTAAAGGGAAGAGTAGCGATATGTTCTTCTAATGTATATTGAAAGGTTTCAAAACACATGCCCACGCTAATTGTTGTGCGATCTGTTTGGGCGCGTTTGTGAAAATGTTGCTCTGCAACTTCTAGTTTATTGAGCGATTCTAATACAAAGTTATACAGTATTTTTCCTTTTTCTGTAGGAACCATTTTTCTAGCAGAACGATCAAAAAGTTTATATCCCGTATAAGCCTCTAAGGAGTTTAGATGTAAATTACCCCTGGTTGAGAGATAAACAATTCTTGAGCAGCAGCAGATAGTGTGCCTGTTTCGTAAATCGCTTTAAAGGTTCTGATCCATTCTAGATTCCAACGCATAATGTATAATATTTATAATACAAAAGTAAGATTTAATTCATTACAATAGTATGTTGAGGCTATTGTAAATGGATGATTGTGCCGCAAATGAAGGAAGCCATACCATTGAGAGATTGTGTACTAAAAAAAGTGAAAAATGCCCTATTTTTTAGGGATGAAGGTGTTTTAGGTAGCATGGGATAAGTTTTTAACTATTATAATTCTAATAGTTTATTATAAGATAAGTTATTTTTCTAATATATATTAATGATAGAACTTTGTCTTATCAATAATTAAAATAATATCTATGAAAAAGATATTCATTATTAATGGTGGGCAGACGTTTGCACATTCGGGAGGTTTATTCAATAATACAGTAACCAATTGGACAGCAGATACGCTTGGTGAATTAGGTCATGAAGTACGCATCACCAACATAAATAATCTTTATACGCCAGCAGAAGAAGCTGAAAATTACAAATGGGCAGATGTGATCATTTACCATACACCTATCTGGTGGTTCCAAGTGCCGAATGGACTAAAAAAATACATTGATGAAGTATTTACGGCAGGACATAACAACGGTATTTACGCCAATGATGGAAGAAGTAGTAAGAATCCGGACATCAACTATGGTACAGGTGGATTAATGCAGGGAAAACACTATATGGTGACGAGTTCATGGAATGCTCCTCAAGCGGCCTTTACACTAGCAGGAGAGTTTTTTGATGAGCATTCGGAAGACGAGGGGGTTTTGTTTGGTTTCCCACAAAATGAATCAATTTATTGGTTTAACCAAGCTAGAAGGATTTCACTTTCACGATTTAGAAAAAAAATTGCACAGCAGCGAGATTACAAGCTTACCATCAAGACTATGTCGCACACCTAAAAAAACAATTCACTAACTTTATATGAGTATCATGAACATTAGTATAACTGCTATTATTAAGGCCCAATCCTGAATATCGAGTGGAAGTTTTGGCTGTATTGCTTCATATGGTTGAACAAAGTCGCAAAGAAGCTGCTTGTTTGCAATATGATTTACATCAAGACCAATCCGATGCATGTACGTTTGTTTTTTATGAGATTTGGCGTGATCAACAAGGATTAGATCAACACAATCAACAACCTTACCTACAAGAATTTGGTGCCTTAATAGGGACGCAATTACAAGAACAACCACAATTATTTATCACAAAAAAAATATAATACAATGGAATACAGAAAATTAGGAAATACAGATTTAGAATTATCCGCAATCACGTATGGTGCATTTGCTATTGGAGGAACGATGTGGGGAGGTAATGAACAAAAAGATTCTATAGCATCAGTGAAAGCATCCATTGATCATGGTGTAACGACATTAGATACAGCACCTTTTTATGGATTTGGATTAAGTGAGGAAATGATTGGTCAAGCCATCAAAGGGTATGACCGAAGTAAAATTCAACTGCTTAGTAAATTTGGTTTAGTATGGGACGGAAGCAATAACGGCAAAAGGAGAATTCTTCTTTAATGCTGAAGAAGGAGGAAAGCAAATTTCCGATATATAAATATGCTTCTAAAGCCAATGTAATCATAGAAGTGGAAGAGAGTTTAAAACGCCTGCAAACAGATTATATCGACTTGTTGCTAATTCATTGGCCAGATCAAACGACGCCTATTGCAGAAACCATGGAAGCATTGGAACTGCTACTTCAACAAGGAAAAATAAGCGCTGCAGGTGTGAGTAATTATAGTGTAGATCAAGTAAAAGAAGCTCGTCAAACGTTGAATATTGCGAGTAATCAAGTGGGATTATAGTATGCTAAATCGAGGTATAGAAACAAGATTTAGTTCCTTATGCCTTGGATCACAACTTAGGTCTTATTGTTTATAGCCCAATGGAAAGAGGATTATTAACAGGGAAGTACTTTAACGAGGGAAAGCTAAAAGACAATGACCACAGAAAGGGGTATTTTCAACAGTTTGATTTAGCAAAAGTAGAAGCGTTTTTACAAGCAATTGCGCATTGGCCCAGGATAAAGGAGCAACACTTTCTCAGTTGGTATTGCGTTGGACCAGCTTTGCAACCGCTATTTCAGTGGTATTAGCAGGTTCCCGTAATGCAGAACAGGCCATTGCCAATGCTCAAGCGATGAGTATTCACTTGACAGGAGCCGATTTGCAATTCATTCATGCAGAATTAGCTAAAATCTAGTCGCAGGAAAAGAGTGTTATACCAAACAAAAAGCGCGAACTACAGTTCGCGCTTTTTTGTTTGCGTTATAGTGTATATGCAATACACAAAATTGCGTGCTCCTTACATTCGTGCAAGATGTTTTTTTAGGTATTGACCTGTAACAGAATTAGTGTCTTGTATTAGATCCGTTACAGTACCTGTAAAGACGATAGTTCCTCCATTTTTTCCTGCACCAGGACCTAAATCAATAACCCAATCTGCTTGAGCAATGACATCTAAGTTGTGTTCAATCACAAGAACGGTATTTCCCTGGTCTACGAGATTATTGAGGTAATCCAAAAGTTTTTGTGTATCGCTTGGATGAAGCCCTGTACTAGGTTCATCTAAGACGATGATTTGATTGGTTTGTTTTAACTCTTTCGCTAATTTAAGGCGTTGTCTTTCCCCGCCAGAAAAAGAATCTAGGCGTTGTCCAAGAGTTAAATAGCCTAATCCCAGTTGGAGGAGAATAGAAAAGACGGACGTGTAATTAGGCGATTCCTTGAAGAAAATAAGGGCTTCTTCAAACGGTCATATTCATAAGGTCTACAATTGACTTTTTGTGGTAGGTTATAGTGTAAAACCGCTGGCTTAAATCCTGACCCTCCGCAAACTTCACAAGGTTGTTCGATATCATCTAAAAAAGCCAAATCAATTTTCTCTGTGCCCCAATCCTTTACAATTTCCACAAGCACCTTCACTATTGCGGCTGAAGTATTTATCCGAAACAGCATTGGCTTTTGCAAATCGCTTTCTTACATCATCCGATAAGCCTAAAAAGGTCAGTATATTGGATCGTTGATTAGCGGTAAATGGCGATTGATCAATAATCGTAACTGCTGGATAATAGTGGGGTAGTACCTTGTTTAGGAGGGTGCTTTTCCAGACCCTGCCACTCCTGTAACTACGGTTAGTACCTGTTGGGGTATTGCTACGCTTTATGTTTTTTAAATTGTGTAAACTCGTTGGGCCAAGTTGTAAATAGGCCGTTGCTTTTCTTGGCGTCGTATTGCTTGTTGGAGGGGTAGCAAGTAGCGCCCTGTGGATCCTGGAGAGGTTGGAAGTGCTTCAAAAGTTCCCGCATAGCAGATAGTTCCGCCAGCCTTACCTGATTTAGGCCCCATATCAATAACCCAATCCGCTATTCTAATTAAATCAGGATCGTGTTTCTACTACTAGAACCGTATTGCCTTTATCTCGGATTTGCTTGATGATGTTTGCAATATTGTGTAAATCCTTGGGATGTAATCCGATACTGGGTTCATCAAAAATATAAAGCAAATCAGTGAGGCTGTTGCCTAGATTTCGCACCATTTTAATTCCGCTGACTTTCCCACCTGATAGGGTTTCTGTTCGTCGATCTAACGTTAAATTCGACATTCCAATAGCAAGTAAGTTTTGAAGCTTTTCTTTTAAATCGTCTAAAATAACTTCAAATGTATGAGATGGAAGTGATTGGATGAAATCCAGTAATTCGTCGATGGATAGGGCTGTAGCATCGGCAATATTCAACTGATTTATCGTACAAGATAAAATGGTTTTGTTTAATCGTTGTCCGTTACAACTAGGACAGGTTACGGTAGTTGTTACAAGATGTAAATCTTTTTTGCGTCTGCTGTTTTCTTTGGAGTTCTTCTTTAAAAATGTTTGTTCAATTCGCGGAATTAGCCCTTGGTACTTTACTGTTTTTCCCCATTCATTTGCTGGGATTTAAGGGTTTGTGTGTTGGAGCATATAAAAGCATGTCCCATTCCTCAGGGGTATAATCGGCTAATTTTTTATCTGGATCAAAATAACCCGACCGTGTATAGCGGGTTAATCTCCATCCTCCTGGTTGAAAGGTCGGAAATAAGATAGCTCCTTGATGTAGGGATTTGCTTTTATCCAATAGGGCTTCTAGGTTTACTGTTGAGTAATTCCCCAGCCCTTCACAGGTCAAACACATGCCCAGCGGATTATTAAAAGAAAAAGCGTTGGAGTAACCAACAAAAGGAGTACCATTCTTGAATATAACAAGCGGAGGGAGGCGTAGATATCTGTAGCTGTTCCAATGGTAGATCGGGCATTACCTCCAAGTTTCTTTTGGTTGATTAAGATGGGTACATTTAAGTTTTCTATTTTATCTACATCAGGAATCCCCAAGTGCTGCAATCGATTGCGCGTAAAAACTGTCTTGCGTCTCATTGAATTGACGTTGAGCCTCGGCTCCAATCGTTTTAAATACCAAAGAAGATTTACCTGATCCAGAAACTCCTGTAAAAACCGGTGATTTTATTTTTTGGTAGGGTTAAGGATAGGTTCTTGAGGTTATTTTGTCTTGCATTTATGACGCGGATATCTTTCATAGCATTTAACCTTGTTAATACTTAACAAAGTTAATGATTGTTTTGAAATAGAAAAGAATTGAAGTCTCAAATTAATAGTTAACTTTGTTAAAGAATAAGGAAAGAACGAGAGGATGAAAACGTAACGAAAAAGAATTTTATAATCTTTTTACAGCACTTCAATGTTCTGTATTAGCCAATGCGAGTAAAAGTAGTACACATGGCATTACAGCTTCGCATTATACTATTTTGGAGTATTTGTATCACAATGATAAAAGTACAGGGAAACAAATAGCCGGTGACTTTCAAATTAGTGCAGCTGCAATCTCTCGACAGATTAAGTTTTTTACTGGAACATAACTTTATTCAACAAACACAGTCTACAACAGATCGTTCGAACGTTTTATATGAGCCTAACAAAAAAAAGGCAAAGACGTCGTTGCCCATTCCGAGAGTTTCAGAGCGAGCTTTACTCAAAAGGCATATGAAGTATTAACCAAAGAAGAAATAGAAGTGTTTCAAACACTTTTAGCCAAAATAGTACAATCAACAACATAAATGAAAACATTAGTACAACCACAGCGCTTACAAAAAGGAGATACCGTAGCAACGATTTCCTTGTCTTGGGGTGGTGCAGGTGATTTGCCTATCCGTTATCAAGCTGGTAAAAATCAGCTTGAAGAACAATTTGGATTGAAGGTTGTTGAAACAACACATGCGTTGCAATCGGCACAATGGATCTATGAACACCCAGAAGCAAGGGCTGCTGATTTAATGGAAGCCTTTCAAAACCCCGAGATTAAAGCTATTTTTTCTACTATTGGAGGAGAGGAAAGTATGCGTCTCCTCAAGTACATTGATTTTGATATTATTCGTCAAAATCCCAAGATTTTTTTGGGATTTTCAGATACAACGGTAACGCATTTCATGTGTTTAAAAGCGGGATTAAGTTCGTTTTATGGAACTTCAGTTTTAGTTGGCTTTGCAGAAAATGGTGGTATGCATGCGTATCAAATAGAAGATATCAAACGCACGCTTTTTAGTACAGCGCCTATAGGAGAATTAAAACCCAATAAGGCAGGATGGACCACAGAATTTTTAGATTGGTTTGATCCTTCTTTGCAACCGTAAAGAGAACACTTACCCCTAGTGAAGGATGGGATTTTGCAAGAGGGAAAGGGAAAGTACAAGGTCCTTTGATTGGAGGGTGTATGGAAGTCCTAGAATTAATAAAGGGGAACGGATACATGGCCAGAATTGGGAGGTATGGAAAAAAAGGAGGCTATTTTTATTTTTAGAAACCTCAGAAGAAAAACCCAGCGTCCTTTTTTTATCAGGCATTGGGTTTCGCGGGTATGCAGCGGTATGGGGATTTTAGAGGTTAATACACGGTTTCGAATTATTGGGCTCGACAGGGGGGGGGGGGGCGTGTAGGGGGGGGAGGGGCGGGGGGGTTATGATATTCTAGTATGCTGCGGAATATTAAAACAAAGCGATTTTGCAAGTATTAGATGAAGAGGGATTGGAGTGATTTACCTGTAATTATTGCAAATGGGACTTTGGTCCATTACTTGTCCAACATGTTACCTTGCCCATATGGCGATTGGCAGAAATTGATGTGGAAGCAAATGGCGCTTTGCTATTTTAGGAGGGCTGAGTGTGCAATAAGAAGGAGAATGTAAAGAAGTCTTTTTGTTTGTAGTAAGGACGATTCTTAACACAATAAAATCTCATAAAACCGCCTAGATATTTTTGTATCTTAGTTCATTCTGGCTATTCGTTTATTCTTCTTGATTGAAAAAGAAAGTAACAAGCATAAAAATTTGAACTTCTGTTCAGGTAAATAAAGAAACCGATTAGTCCACTAATCGGTTTTTTTCGAATTATAACGGTAAAATAGTTTGTAAAAGTAAATTCAGATCCAATAAAATAAATGTGTTTTGTTTTGATTGTTTTTTTGGTAGTTATTTTATAAATCGCAATAAAATGAAAAAAAAGCATTGTTAATCGTTGATATTCAACAATGAATTACTTGTTGAGCAAGGAGCATGGGAATTAGTGGGAGCCACAGCATCAAGTTTACAAGCACAGAAGAGTACTCCAACATTTTAGAAAAGAGGATTTACCCATTATTTCAGCTATTCAAACATGTTGCCGTTGGTGAGGGGATTGCCATTTTTTAAACCTAATACACAAAGCGTCTGAAATACACAATCATGTAAAGCCTATAGCCATCGGAAATGGTCATTGTCAAGCATTATCCGAATAGTTTCAAAGAGACCGCCTTATTGGAATATTAGAAAAGAAAATAAAATTACCTCTTTAGTTATCATGGGGATTGGATGACCCACATGTGTATTGATGCAAACTACGCGAAGCAGCAAAGGATTTCGGGTTTGACTTGTACGGTTCATTTAGGATGCTTGTGCATCAAGAGATTTGGAAACTGCAAAGGAAAGACAGTAAAGGACCTTGGATGGTCCATACTGCCTTTTTATCGGCCTTGGGATTTGCTTATGCCGATGTTTTGTACCTGCTGATGTATATTTGACTTCCACTAGGCAATAAAGAAATTTTTATGATAGTAGTACCATCTTTGTGAGGGGTTTTTTATGTTCAATGGCTTCTTATTTCATCTCTTCGGTCGTATCGTCTTAAAGTTCCTTAGATTGACACACCATACGCGCTCTTATTTGTCCTTCTACTTAAAATCAGTATGAATTTGATTGTAAACACTGTAATTAATATTTTATTATTTAGTTTTTTAAATCAGTAATTTGAATGGTTAAATAACTTGATTATTTTATTTTTTGGATCAGTCTAGTAATAATTCGGATTTTCTATTGTTTTAGAATAGAAAGGAAGATTAAAATACCCAGTTAAACCTATCCGTAAACAATTCGTCCGTTTTTTTCAAACATTACTTTTAATTGTAATGCTGCTACTTTCTATATTTTTGAAATAAGAATTGGAGCAATCTTTTTTGTAATTGTTC
>JAJEOX010000046.1:10000000-10016233 GCA_020740385.1 Mylabris phalerata | reverse complement strand
CCGTATTGAAGGCATTTGGACGGTTCAACGAGAATCAAAGCTGTAAAACCCCTCGGCCTTTTTTTTTCAAATACCATTTTTCCTGCTTACCGACTTCAGCACTTCTTGATATAGCCGTTATCGTCGACCTACCCTTACGAAATCCGTATTGGTACGGCGAGAGCCCACCTTTTTCGTCTATCTCGTGTTACGCAATCTGGTTTTTAATTAAATTTTCGTAAATTTTACCTAGGACATGTTGGAGACATATTGGCCTAAATTTCGCTACATCATCCGGCTGTTTTTTCGGCTTCTCTATCAGCACCAGCTTTGCGACCTTCCAACGAAGCTCGGGGGAAAAGATCATGTTCTGCAACAGGTTGTTATACATTAATTTGAAAAAATATCGACATTCTTTTTAATTGCTATAGTGCCAGCTTCAGGCGTGATACGATTCTACGCCTGCAGCTTTTTTATTTTTCAGCCCTACAGGCGGCTGCATTGATTTCGTCCACAGTAAATGGAACCAGGTTGATCCACAATTGTTTCCCTGTAAAAAATCGGTAAGTCATCGCCGCTCAATAAAAAGTTCTCGAAATATGTCTATCTTTTTATTTGTTTGGTAGCATAACCCTTGGGTACGGGTCAGTCGAAGTTCGGCCAATTACGAATTTTGTACGCGTCTCCAATTATATTGTCATTATTTAGTCGACTACACAACTCTTTTCCCATTTGGTCTTTTTTGATTTTTTTATTTCAAAGATAAGATCTTTTTTAGACGTCGTATAATTTTCTTGGAGTTCTTCGATAATTACTCGTTCTCTTTTTGACAGCTCTCAGGATACTTTCGTCTCAGTTTAGTAGTTACATCTCGTAAAGCCTCAATTGCGGTGCGCCACCAATAGGGCCTTTTACGATCCTTTGGTTTCACACATGTTGCTGTCTTTTAGTGCCTGTTGTATTGTCTTTGGGTTTTTTTTTACTTCTCTTTGAAACCTCACGGGCATGCCCCCCACCCTTCGGCACGAAAGTGTCTTCATGTATTAGTTCAATTATTTTGTGCGTACAAAGCCCATATCGGTTTCCCTTTCATAAAGTATTTCGGTGACGCACTTTTCCTCATCAGCGTTTTCGGATCATTATAAATTGATGCGTCACTTAAAACTCAAGTCGATCCAGGACTTCCCAAGTCCTCGATGGCTTGGTATTCATCTCTGCGGTTCACAATGGTTCAAATCAACGAATAAGAGGTTCCAATTTGATCTTCACGACCGTAGGCTGTCTTGCCCGGTCATTTAAAATACATAAGACTCTCTAGCAGCTCGTCCAATCTAGTAGAAACTCACCTCTGTTGTCCATTTTGCGATTCCACCCCATAAGGGGTGATTTGCATTGAAATCACCCGTGATTAAAACATTATCATCTTTCTGTTCTAGGTCCTGTTTCGAGTTCACTGATGCTCCTTCCTTAAATTCATCGAAGCTTGCAAATTTGGACATTAAAATATAACCACTATACAGATGATAAGCCATCTAGGGCGAATCCATATGAAGCAGTTTCCTCCCCCATATGAACGGACAACTATATTTTTTGGTGATTGAGAGTGAGTTGACATCGGATGCCTACTGTCATTTTGTTCATTTTTATAAAATATTCTCTTTTTTTGCACAGATTTTCTTGTTAACTTCGCTCATTGCGATGTAAGTCTACTTGGCTTCTCATTGGATAGGGACAATTGCCATATCCTGTGATCCTTACAGAGTTATTTACATTTAATTTGAAGTATTTTGACCATTGTTAAATGTTTTACAAACACCGTGAATCTTTGACGGAATACGTGACCTTGAACAGCCGACTTTTCAAAAGAGGACGTATTTAACTATAAATAAAATGTAATTAATCTAGGACAGGAGAAAAGACACGTAATAATAAATAATAAAATAATAAAATTTTTATAAGAATTGTAAATAGGATTGATATAAATAAGAATATGTTTCAAAACCCGCCACAACAACACAGTTGTAAATAGGATGTATAAATAAACTATATATATGTATAAATAGAAACTCTGTAAAAATAAATAAAAGTCTTTACCTATCACAGATTGTATCACAGCCTTCCGTCACGACTCAAATGTAAATAAAGTGTATAAATAGTACTATATAGTTGTAAATAGGGTGTATACGCAAATATATATATGTATAAATAAAAACTCTGTAAAAATGAGCAAAGCTCTTTACCTGTTGCACCTTTTATCACAGACGTCACATCACGTATAGGATTTATCGCGAAGTTCCTTTTAGCCTCACCTTTCTTAACGCTTCTCTAAAAGCCCTGCAGTTCCCACTGCCGGCTTCATGATTTTGCTGATTACACAAAGGGCAAAAGGCATCGTTTGTGCAGTCCTGTTTCTTATGGTCAGGTTTGGTGCACCTCTGGCACGCCTTACTTCTATCGACTTTTTACAGGATGTGGCTCTATGGCCATATTCCCAAACATCTGAAACATTTCAACAAGTCTATCCTTTCCTGTATTTGCATATCGATAGGCCTATTCTGATGGACCCTTTTTGGGTCAAACGCAGAGCATCTTCTTCATCAGCGGTTACAACAGCCAGTTTGTTGCCGTTAGCCAACGGACGAACCGACTTAACCTCTAAATTTTTCTTTATTTTGTATTTGGCCGGTATCCAGAATTGCCTGCTTTATTTCCGCTACTGTGGCAGTCTCGTCAATTTCGCGGATATGTATTATTTTGTTTCTTTTATCTTTCAGGTACCTGACCTTTTTCATTGTCTAATGCCGATACTATAGATTGTCTTACCTTTTCAGCACCTTTACTTACCGTCACCAAAAGGTGACCCTTACTGGTCTTTCAAAACACCGTTTACCTCCTTGAGGATATTTTGATCATTAAGGTTTGTTTTTTAATTTCCTTAACATGTCGGCGTAACTGTTATTACCGGTTTCGATTATAATCGCGTCGTTTTTAAATGTTCGTTGCCTTGTCGCAGGCCTATCAGTAGCCCCTTTAGGAATTCTAATGATCACTCGAATTTCGAACTTACCAAACACAGCTTCTGATATTTTTCGCATATCATCGGCTTTAATTCCCTGTGGAAGAGTAAGAACTAAATTTTTTCTTAGAAAAATCACTCACCATAGGTTTTATCTCCATCAATATGTGGAAGACGTCGCTGAGATTGCGACCGTCCTGACGCGAGGGATCAAAAAATATCGCAAAAATATTTTTCTCCTTTTTTTGTTGACCAAATTCAGGGTGCTTGTACATATTGACTTGCTGCATTGTGGTAAAGTATCCCCATTCTTTTTCAATCTTTGTCGTATCCAGCAGCTCAGGATACCTTATCGAAAAACTTTTTTGCACCATTTGGTGCGTCTATCTTCGACAATATCACAGAAATAGACAACATTTTCATCATCTTCTCGAAGTGGGTTTCCCTCGACACTGATGTTTTGATAAAACTACCTGGGGACCATTTTTTGGGTAAGATTTCTTTTAAATCTGAAAAAGACTCAATATTATAATCTTTAATGTTAATTGTTTCGGCTATTGGTGGCTCCTCGCACGGTTCTGTCTGACATGCCACCTCTGCTGTGTGCTTCTGAATTCCTAAAGTTACTTGGCATGAAGCATCAGCCTGTGAAATGTCCTCAATTTTTTTTTGAGCGTAGAGCCCAGTTCTTGTATCTGAGTTCTATTTTCTTTATCTATATTAACGATTACCTTTGATAAACGATTAAGGTCTTTAGCCAATTGCTTGATTTCTCTGTGGACATTATTATTCTTCTCGCAGAAAATCTTCAATTCATACAACTTCTTCCTTAGTTTCAAAACATCCCCACAAGGTTCAACTCGTAAGGGCTGTCTAACAATTTCAGGACTATCCTTTGCCTTCCGTTTCTTTGGGTACGCTTTTTTCCTGAAATAAATTCTTCGGAGCTCTCCGAACTACCTAACTCGATTGTCTGAAAACTGCTATCAATTTGTTCATCAACTGCCAAATGCTTTGGAGGTGTCCTTGATAAGGAATCCCTCCGCGCAAAAGGATCAAACTCCAATGTCTGTAGCGATTCTTTGCCACCCCCAGAATCCGTGTGGCTGCTTGGCCCAGGGCCAAGGGAGGATTCTGTGCGTCCCGCACTACCTCCCTGGGGTAATATTGTTTTTGGATCCGCCATCATAAATTTTGGGTGCATTTTACTCCCGCACCCAAGGAGTCCTTTTCCATTGCCAGCGTCGTCATCATATCTGGATCGAAAAAAGCCCATCAATACCGAAATCATGACCGTGTCCATCGCCGTGAGTCACTCTTAGCTTCCTCACCTCCCCCTGAGCCAATCCGGCATGGGTGCCCCTGCTGGGAGTCTCTTCATATCCGACCCCCGCCGGCATAGCCCCCAGGAGTATGAGGTGAGTACTGAGCCCCCCCACCACGACAAGGTGGTGACTCTTCGGGGGAGGACCTCACGAGACTTGACCTGACCTGACCTCACAAGACTTGAACTGACTTGACCTCACGAGACTTGACCTGACCTGACCTCACAAGACTTGAACTGACTTGACCTCACGAGACTTGACCTGACCTGACCTCACAAGACTTGAACTGACTTGACCTCACGAGACTTGACCTGACCTGACCTCACAAGACTTGAACTGACTTGACCTCACGAGACTTGACCTGACCTGACCTCACAAGACTTGAACTGACTTGACCTCACGAGACTTGACCTGACCTGACCTCACAAGACTTGAACTGACTTGACCTCACGAGACTTGACCTGACCTGACTTGACCTCACGAGACTTGACCTGACCTGACCTCACAAGACTTGAACTGACTTGACCTCACGAGACTTCACGTGACTAGACCTCATGTGACTTGACTTCAGTTCACGTGATTTTACCTGACAGACAGTGCCGATAGAACGGATTGGGAGACAAGACCGACGAGACAGGCATGAGAAAAAAAAACACAAACAGACAAACAAACAAACATGATGGAATCATCTCGGAACCACGAATCCATTACAAAACCATTATGGAAGTATCACAAATTCATCACAGAATCATCACGAAACTGTCACGGATATACCTTTGCACCGTCTCGAATCAATCACAGAATCATCACGAAACTGTTAAGGATATACCTTTGCACCGCCTCGATTCAATCAGAGATTCATCACAGGTCAGTCACGGAACCGTCACGGATTTATCACAGGAACGTTTTTGATTTTTCATCGATTCATTTATGTATTACAAATTCAACACGGCTCCAGCACCGAACTGTCATGGACCATCACGGAACAATTTCGGAAATATCACAAACATTACAAATTCACCGCGAAACCATCACAAATCAATCCCGGAATTACCTCGGAATCATCTTTTAACCTTCATGTGACCATTACAGAAACCCTAACGGAAGTATCACAAATTCATCACGGAACCATAACGGAACCTTCACAAAACTGTCACGGATCCATCACCGATTAATCACGGAATTATTCAGGATCAATCACTAAACCGTTCTGAACTTTCACCAATTCATCACAGATTCGTCATTAATGCATCACAAATTTATCGGATCAATCATAGATCCATCATGGAACCGTCACGAATGAATTACAGAACCATCACGGAACCATCTTGGATCAAGCACGGAACCATCTCGGATCAATCACGAATCCATCACGGAACCGTCACGGATACATTACAGAAACATCACGGATGCATTACGCAATCTTCACTACCAATCCCGAAAACATCACGGAGCCTTCACAAATCCATTACGGAAGAATTACAAAATCATGACGGAATCATCACAGAACTATCACTATCTCGGATCAATCACGGATCCATCATCGTTTTATCACAGAAACATTCCTGAACCTTCATAGATTCATCATTGATCTTTCTCTTTCTCTTTGTCTTTGTCTTTCTCTTTCTCTTTCTCTTTCTCTTTCTCTTTCTCTTTCTCTTTTCTCTTTCTCTTTCTCTTTCTCTTTCTCTTTCTCTTTCTCTTATGCATCACAAATCCACCACAAATCAATTACGAAATCATCACGGATAAATTACGGGAAGCATCATAAATTCTTCGCGGAATAATCACGGATACATCACGGAAAAACCTGCTACTGCTGTTGCCGCTGCTACCGTCACTGCTACTGCTTCTGCTCCTGCTTTTGTTTCCACTACTGTTACTGCTATTGCTACTGCTATTGCTACTATTACTGCTACTACTATTGCTACTGCTACTGCTATTGCTATTGATATTGCGTCTGTTTACTGCAATTGTTACTGCTATTGCTACTGCTATTGCTATTGCTACTGCTATTGCTACTGTTACTGCTATTGCTACTGCTATTGCTATTGCTACTGTTACTGCTATTGTTACTGCTGTTGCTACTGCTATTGCTATTGATATTGCGTCTGTTACTGCAATTGTTACTGCTGTTGCTATTGCTATTGCTACTGTTACTGCTATTGCTATTGTATTGGGTCTGCTACTGCTATTGAAATTGCTACAGTTACTGCTATTGCTATTGATATTGCGTCTGTTACTGCTACTGAAATTGCTACTGTTACTGCTATTGCTACTGTTATTGCTATTGCTACTGTAACTGCTACTGCTACTCATACTGCTACTGCTATTGCTACTGCTATTGCTACTGTTACTGCTATTGCTACTGCTATTGCTACTGTTACTGCTATTGCTACTGCTACTGTTACTGCTACTGCTAATGCTACAGCTATTGCTATTGCTATTGCTATTGATATTACGTCTGTTACTGCAATTGTTACTGCTGTTGCTACTGCTATTGCTATTGCTATTGCTACAGTTACTGCTATTGCTATTGATATCGCGTCTGTTACTGCAATTGTTACTGCTGTTGCTACTGCTGTTGCTACTGCTATTGCTACAGTTACTGCTATTGCTATTGATATTGCGTCTGTTACTGCAATTGTTAGTGCTGTTGCTACTGCTACTGCTACTGGTACTGCTAATGCTACTGCTGTTGCTAATGCTACTGCTGTTGCTATTGCTACTGCTATTGCTACTGTTACTGCTATTGTTACTGTTACTGCTATTGCTACTGCTATTGCTACTGTTACTGCTACTGCTACTGCTTTTGTTACTGCTACTGTTATTCTACTGTTATTGCTATTGCTACTGTTACTGCTACTGTTATTGCTATTGCTATTGCTACTGTTACTGCTATTACTACTGCTGTTGCTATTGCTACTGCTATTTGTACTGTTACTGCTAATGCTACTGCCACTGTTACTGCTAATGCTACTGCTATTGTTACTGTTACTGCTATTGCTACTGTTACTGCTACTGAAATTGCTATTGCTACTGTTACTGCTACTGCTAATGCTACTGCTATTGTTACTGTTACTGCTATTGCACTGCTACTGTTACTGCTGTTGCTACTGTTACTGCTAATGCTACTGCTACTGTTACTGCTAATGCTACTGCTATTGTTACTGTTCCTGCTATTGCTACTGCTATTGCTACTGTTACTGCTAATGCTACTGCTACTGCTATTGTTACTGTTACTGCTACTGCTATTGTTACTGTTACTGCTACTGCTACTGCTACTATTACTGCTTCTGTTATTGCTACTGTTACTGTTACTGCTACTGCTATTGCTGTTGCTACTGTTACTGCTAATGCTACTGCTATTTGTACTGTTACTGCTACTGCTACTGCTGTTGCTATTGCTACTACTATTTGTACTGTTACTGCTAATGCTACTGCTACTGTTACTGCTAATGCTACTGCTATTGTTACTGTTACTGCTATTGCTACTGTTACTGCTAATGCTACTGCTACTGCTATTGTTACTGTTACTGCTATTGCTACTGCTACTGCTACTGCTACTGCTATTGCTACTGTTACTGCTACTGCTATTGCTACTGCTACTGCTATTGCTACTGTTATTGCTACTGCTATTGCCATTCGTTAAATAAACTAAAAAAAATCCTTTATAATGAGACTAAAATCATTGAAATTGGGAAAAAATCTGTGGGAGTTCTTAAAGAATTTGATTTCATATTAAAGAAAATTAGTTCAACCGTTTGTTCATAGATGACACTAAAAATCCCCAAATGTTATAAGTTGGTATTGTTCACAAAAGTCACCAGATTTTACGTTGGTATCGGCAAATGACATAATGACTCTAAAATTCAGTTGTTTTTGTATTGTTTACATTTTTAGGAATCAATTGTTCATCGGAAAATCAATGAAACCATGTAATTTTCATGGTAAATATTGATTTTATTTTAGTTGACCATTAGATTTGTTTGATTTTTCAACGAAAATCTTGCTTATTTTAGGTTATATCGTTGGAAATTTATTGGAGGCAGAAAGTGGTGAAATTCACTTGAATTTCTACGATAAAACACATTTCCGTGTTAATCAATTGAAAATGAAAGTAATTTACTTTCGAATGGTGTTTGATTGTAATCAATACGTTGGAAATGATGGACAATTTTGATGGTCGACAATTTCATGGAATAACAAGTCATTATTGAAGTTTTCCAATTCTAATAGTAATCATCGTAAAATTTAAGCAAATTCCTTTAAAATGGTATGAAATTTTAAAGAATACATTGGAAATTATAAGAATTATAAACAATTCTGTTTTATTTGTTTTAGTTTGCAGTATGCAGAATCGATGGAAGGGTATTTTAAATAAAATTCAATAGTTTTCCCATGATTAATGGATATCATCGTAAAATAGACAAAAAAAATCCTTTCATATGAGATAAGAATCATTGAAATTGATAGAAAATTGTAGGAGTAATTAAAGATTAAAATTTAATCAAGTGTTTTTTAGTTCAGTCTTATTCTCACAGATGGCACGTCTTCGAATTTCTGAAATTTCTATTTACACTAATGTGCACGATGGCTTTTCTGCTAGATTTTTCATGGAAAATTAATGTGAAACGTGCCGATTTTACGATAAATATCAACTTTATTGATCTGAGAATTAGATGTGTTGGATTTAAATCGATTTTCTTTTGAAATTTCTAGGCTAAATCGTTGGAATTTGAATGAAGACAATATTGGAAAAAAACAACGATTTCGAAATGGTAACGTGTTTAATGGAGAATCATTTGATAATTTACAAAGTCCTTAATCGAATGAAACCAAATTCATGGGAAAATGTTGAAAATTATGGAAATTATTGAGAAAAAACGTTTGGCTATACCGATGGTCGAAGTTTAATATAGAATAACAAGTTCTATTGAAGAATTTCCCCATTCCAATGGCAATCATCGTAAACTGTGAGAAGTTTTCCTTTAAAATGATATGAAATTTATAAGAATTGATTCAGAATTGTTGAAATTATTGGCAATTTTGATCTGGGTTGGTTGTTAGTCAAATGATTGTATGCCTATAACAAGCCCCACTGAAGAAATTTCGCATTCTAATAATTATCAACGCAAAATTGAAGAAATTTGCCTTTAAATAAAACTAAAATCATTGGAATTGATTGAAAGTTGTAGGAGGAATTAATGATTTTTATTTAACAGATTTTTTTAGTTCAGCCTTGTCTTTATTGATGGCACTAGAGTCAAATTCTAAAATTTTTAGTTGGTAAATGGCGTCAATATTTTATTGTTTATAATTTTTTATATGATTTTTCTGCTTGATTTAACATTAAAAATCAAATAAAGCCTGCTGTCTTTACGCTAATTGAAAATTACTATTTATTAATTTTATTTCTTTAATTTATTTAAAACCGAAAAAAAATCTAAAATCAAGACATATTATTTACAATTTTTTCTTCCTTTTTTTGTCTTTGAAACAACAATTACTAATAACTTATTTCCTTTATTTGTTGTTAATTAGATTAATTTAAATTTCATCAATCTATCAACTATTAGAAACTAAAACTTATTATTCTAGAAAAAAAAAACAACATAAATACTTTCCAAGTTGGTAACTGTACATATAGTACTGATTAATATAACAAATAAATAGAAAACAATAAAATAAAAATCACAGAAATTACGTAGAAAATTCGAGGTTCTTTGCCAAAAATACAAGGCAACATTGGCTAATATTCCTTCACATCATCATTAAAAAATAGGAAAACATATGTATATGTATAAGATTAGCTGTTTCATCATTCGTACACTCAATATTTATTTTTATTTTTTTAAAGAAAAGAAACACCTCTAAATTGTTACTCAAATAGATTAAAGTTTTCGTTTTTTGTTTTTTTTTTTGTTAATTTATCACATGGGCAAACCTTACACAAACCACTATTAAAAGGGTTCTTTCTTCTCCTAATTCCACCGCCAAACATACACCACACTTGACTTTTTCTCCAATTTCGACAATAAAATCAGACAACGAAATTACTTTACGGTAGTAATCTTCTATTTGTTCATTACTATTGTTATTAATTCTTCTTCTCCTTTTTCTGGTTCTTCTTATTCTTCTTCTATGTTAGCCATCCAATGGTGGTCCCAAATATACCATCGAAACTTCCGTATTACCATAAACCGCCGATACAGTTGGATATAATTTCAAATCCGGTAACCCTACAAATTCTTAAAATTAATTTGAACGGGACAAGTAGTGAATAGGAAATTTTAAAATAAATAACCTCGGAAAGCAACACCAAGAAACTCGTAATTCTTCTCAAATGACAACGTATTATCATCACAATCTAAAATAACACGAATACGTTCACCTACCTACAAAATAAAAAAATCCTATCTTTTATTTGTAAGATAAATTAAATGCGAGTTCAATTTACTTGATATTTGGGTGCATTATTCAATAATGGATAATTGCCTTGTGTATCACCATTATGTAACAAATGATTATCAACAAGATTCCACCCCCAACTTTGATCATCTGAACCTAATAAGGCAACATAACCATGACATTGTAACGAGGCATCTTTTGTTGCTATACCAATAACAGCAACGGTACCTAATGGACCTTCCCATATAACCTCCCAGGCATGCCGGCCGTGGCGGAAGCCAATTTTTGCACGTGTCGCATCCGTACTTTGTGCCACAGGATTACGATGTAATGTGAAGCCATTCGGTTTAATAAAAACATTCCGAGAACAATCATTTGGATTCCAAGCATGATGGAAAGCACGTAATTTTGCTTTATAAGTTGGCAATGATGATAATAAATCGGATTTTAATGCCTCCTCAGCCAATTTTCGTATACAATGTAAACGCCATACATCATTGTTTTCATCATTTAAAAATTGATACCAACGTTTACATACCAATGAACAATTTCTTAAATCGTGTAATGTTAAATGGGAAAATATTAATTCTAAAACAACATCTGGCAATGTTGATGCTATTGAAACTTCCATATTGTTGTTATTGTTGTTGTTTTAGGGATATTTATTTATTTCCCCAACAATTTGAAATCAGTATAAGCAACCGTTCACATTTTAGGGAATTTTAATGCAACTAGACAAAATGTACCACGGTATTCCTCCTCGGAATGTGTAAATTGAGTAGGTCTACTTCTTGCATCAACCAACTCATCAATTGTAAATAGATCTTGGGAGAAAATTTGCTCAAATTTCCATTTAATTTATCATTTAAATAATAATCTTTCAATATTTATTCGAAAAGCTAAATTTCCCTAAAAAATCTGCATTACCAAAAAGCGGACCTACTCTCGCAAAGTCACAGCTAGGAGAAATACTGTGGTATATACAACTAATTGTACATACATCTTCGTAATATGTACATACAAATAAATTATATTGTATTAATTATTAATTTTATTAGTATCATTATTATTTTATTAGGCAAGAATATTAAAAAAAAAACGTCGAAAATTACAATTATTTTGGTCTTTTAAAAAGATTGCTTAAACGTCTTGCCTTTGTCGGTGTTGTTGTATTATTCTACAAAACGAATAAATTCAATTTAAAAACATAGAATAGAAACCAATTTAAAATTAATCAATACATACTTTATAAATTGTGCTCCTATTGGTTGTAAATAATGCTTTAATTCTACCGGGTGTTGATCGTTTTGGCGTTCCACCTAATTGTTGTTGTTGTTGTAATTCATTACCTTGCAATGATAATCTACCACCATTCTTACTTGGTGTTGGCGGACCTGGTTTTTTATACGATGTTGTACCGAAATCTTTTTTCCTTGGTTTACTATTATTATCATTATTATTATTATTATTATGATTTGGTAATAATTTAACTAAACTATTTTCAAATTCTAAACCACCAGTCTAGAACACAAAATAATATGCAATTATAAATAAAATACGAATTCAATTAAAGTAAACCATATAAATTGTAACGTCTGCTGTAGTTTAATTACAGACGGACATAAATAATTAAATTTATATTAAAAGTTACAGCACACATTCCAATTATTTGCTTATATAGTTAATTAATAAAATTTAATATACTTTAATATCCTCTTCTTTAAAACGATTCGGACTTAAATATTGTATTTCAGCTGGATAAGATGATTTTAAATGTGGCGGTAATAAAGAATTCCTCCATACTAATTCTGATAAACGATCATTATTTGTTGTTGTTGTTGTTGTTGTATCACTAAAACAACGACCCTCTTTTAAATCAATTAAATATTTATTATTGAACATATCTTGTTCTTCATCTTCCATTTCTACTGCAAAACAAAAATCTATTTACCAAAAAAATTTGAATTAAATCAATCAAATTATTTACCAATATTGTTATGATTGGTAATACAAGTTCTTCTTGCCATTACTGTTTCTTCAACAACTGTTTGAGGTGGTAATGTTGGAACTTTTGTTGTTGTTGTTGTTGTGAGATTTTTAGTTGATGGTAAAATTGATAATCTAACTTCCTTATTATTATTATTATTATTATTATTATTATTATTTCTTATCCGAGACCCCTCCTCCTCCGGTTCATGTAAATAAAAATTGTAATTACAATTGCCATCTTGTATTCGTTGTGATTTCAATATATCCCTTTCCATTTCTAACAAATGTAATTTTTGTTCAGCCTCAAATAATTCCAAACGTAAATCAGAGACAGTTTTTGCTAAACTATTCTAAAATAAAAATAAATTAATAAATAAAAAATAACCCATTAAAATAATTATTTTTTCCAATTTAAATACATTTTCAAGTTGTTTAAATTTCTGCGTCTCTTTATAGACTTCCTCTTGATATAATTTCAACTGAAATTAAATTTATTAATCGTAAATAAGAATTAATTAATTAAATAATTAATACCATTTTTTCTTTCATTCGTTGTAATTTATTCTCATATTCATTACGTATATCTTGTATTGATTTCTGTTGTTGATTATTAATTTGTTCGCGTTCTTTACGTAATAAACGTAAAAATTCATCTTTATCACGTAAACGTTTATATTTAATTGTATCAATTTCCGTTTTTAAACAACAATTCTCCTCTAATAATTTCTCATAATTCTCTTTTATTAAAATTGTATCGCTCAATTGATTTGTACGTTCATCGATCAATTTACGTAATGTTAAATTTTCTAATTCTAATTTTGAATTTGTACTCATTAAATTACCATAAGCTACACGTATATTATCTAAATCTTGTTGTATCATTTTATTATTCTCATTTTTATTTTGTTGTTGTTGTTGAAGTTGTTCAATTAAACATTTATTATCATCACGTACTTGTTTCAATTTCTTTTCTAGATTATTTTTGGAATTTTCAATCAATACCAACTTCTGTTTCAACATCATATTCTTTTTTTTCCATTCATTTTCTAATATTGTTTCATCACAAATTCTCAACGGTTGTACATTTTCTTTTTGTATTGTTATCAATGGTTTCGATTTCAATTTTAAATTATTTGTAATTTCATCAATTTTATTATAGATTGATTGTAAGGAATTTTCCAAATTTCTATCGATAATTTTTTGTAATTCATCATGTCCAAATAATAGAACGTTTAATTTCTCAAATAATTCTTGAAATTTATCATTTCTATCCGTTATTATTCCATTTTTTTCAATTAATTCTTGTTGAATTCGTATTAATTCATTAATAGTTTCCAATAAATAATTGTCTACATCATCATCATCACTATCATTAATTAAAACATTATTCTTTTTCAATAAATCAATAATTAATGACGGTAATTGTTGTCGTTTAACTTTAATCTCATCTAATTCATTTCGTACTAAATCCGCCTCATATTCCAATTGTTTATAATTATTTTTCAATAATGTAAATTCATCAAAATTATTGTCAATTACTTTTTTTAAACCAGATATTGTTATCTCATAATCTTGTACTGTATCATTTAATATTTTAATTTCAGATTGTTGTTCATTATTTCTATCAATTATCTTTGTTTGTAAGCGTTGAAATTTCTCAATTAGATTGTCAGATGGTAAATCAATTTTATCTTCGGTTAAAATCAACAATATTTGTTCAATTTCTTCATGTAATCGTCCAATCATTTTGTTTGATTCAACGATCTCTCGTTTGAATTTTTCAATTTCATTATTTTTATCTGAAAATAATGTAAATTATTACAAACGAATATTTAGAAGTTTTTCTACAATACTCACCTTCGGATTGTTGTTTTAAATTATTGATTTGTTGTTGAAAATCTGCCTCTATTTGTTGTTGTTTCTCAATTAATTGATCATTCGAATATTTTATTAAACTGTAATCATCATCATCTGTTTGTATTTGCTTTTCTTCCAAATTTTTCAATTGTAGACTTTCATTTTCTTTAAAACGAATCAAAATCTTTGACAATAATAATAAAATTTCATGATGGAATTGTTGAAATTCACTTTTTATCTTTACATTATCTTGTTTGATTTTATTCGAATCAATCAAAATATTGTTCAAAGACTGTTTTACAATTTCAATATTATCTAATTCAGTTTTTAATGAATCAAATTGTTGACGGAGTGACTGATTCTCTAATACCTACAATATAATAAAAATTAATAAATGGATTAATATGATTTATTGTTGAAGTAATTTGAAAGAGATTTACTTGATCTTGTGAATTTTGTTGTGTTTCTTTCAACTGTTGTTGAACCATATCCAATTCCTGTTTTAATAAAATCCCATCATTTTCTAAATGTTGAATTTGATCTTGTAATTTTAGATTTTGTTCTTTTGCTTCCATTAATTGTACTTCAATAACAAGTGATGCTGAATTATTCTCGATTGAATCTTGTATAAAACTACAATTTTCTTGTTGTTTTAATGGTTGTATTATTAATATCGAAGAATCACATTCTAATGTTGATTGTTCCTTATTAATTTGACATTCATCTAATAATGTTTGTAGTTGATCAATATTCAATTTCAAATTATTATTCTCATCCAACAATAATTGATATTCTTTTGACAATTTATTAAAATCATCATCGATACTATGATGACGATCTTGCCACACAATCAAATCAATTTCGTATTGTTTCAATTTCTTCAAATTCGACTTTTGCAATTCTTCCAATTGTTCTTGTTCATTCTCTAATTGTTTTACATATTGATTCAAATTATCGATTTCTAATTTATACAATTTCTCTTTTGAATTGATAATTATTTGTGGTTTTTCGTCAATAATTGTTATCATACCAAGTTGTTCATGCAATTGTTGGATTTCCTTTGTTTTTAACTCCAATTTTTTCGTCAATTTCTCATTTAACTGTTTCAATCTTAATAATTGTTGTTGTATATCGAGTTTCTCTTGTCGCTCCAATTCTAAATCATTCAATAATTCATTCAAATAAGAATCGGATTGTTCAGAACGATAATATCGCCGATAGAATTTTGGTGTTTTAAATAAATCTTGTAATATTGTTGATGTTGTTGTTACAATTAACTGATTATCAATTTTAATAGATTCCACACATTCTCCAATGATTCTATCCAAAATTTCTCTTGTAACATGCTGTTGATTATAATCCAATTTCTCTAAAAATTCCTTAATTATAATCTGTGTTGTTTGTTTTAATTTCTCACATAATGGCAATATGAATATATCACGTCTATCGTGTATACAAGTGTAATGTAATAATAATGATAAAATTGCAATTAAATCTAATTGTGGTAAATCAAATAGATGTATCTCATATGAATTGTTAATTGTAAATTTCGGATAATAACGTTCGAATAATTTAAAGATGAATGTTAAAATATCACAATCTACAGATGGTTCTTGTTCTGTATGGTATTCTTTACTGAAATTAAACAAAATTTCA